>CM076579.1:337023028-337623028 GCA_034641835.2 Pinus albicaulis
GTACCTGAAGGATTGTGCCATTGCAGCACGTGTCAGTATTGATACCCGACTTCCAGATGTTTTCCTTCCATCGGGAGTGGAACTCTTGGAAGCGATGACTTCTTGCACATTAAGTGATGAGGTTGGTGCAAGCATGGTTCTTTTCCCCGTGTCAAGCTCCTTAAAAAATGAAACAAGGTCATCGTGGGCAAGTAGTTCCTTATCTTGTGTCAAGCCCCAAAAAATGAAACAAGGTTGTCAGAGCATGGTTCTTTTCCCGTGTCAAGCCTCTTAAAAATGAAACAAGGTCGTTCTGTGGGCAGAAATTCTTTATCTTGTGTCAAGCTCCCCAATGAAACAAGGTTGTCGGAGAGCATGGTTATTTTCCCGTGTCAAGTTCTTAAAAATGAAACAAGGTCGTTCTGGGTAGAGTTCCTTGTCTTGTGTCAAGCTCCTTAAAAAATGAAACAAGGTCGTCGGAGCAGAGTTCCTTGTCTTGTGTCAAGCTCCTTAAAAAATGAAACAAGGTTGTCGAAGCAGAGTTCCTTGTCTTGTGTCAAGCTCCTTAAAAAATGAAACAAGGTTGTCGGAGCAGAGTTCCTTGTCTTGTGTCAAGCTCCTTAAAAAATGAAACAAGTCGTCTATACGCTAGTTTATCTTGCTCAGCATCCTTAAAAATGAATCAAGTCCCGTCGGAGCATAGTTCCTCCACTTGTGTCAAGCTCCTAAAACAATGAAACAAGCTGCTACGAGGATAGTTCTTTTAAGTGTGTCAACCTCGTTAAAATAATGAAACACGAGCCTCCTCAATTCGAGTTTCGATATATTTAGTTCAAATCTCTTTTGTTTTCAACCTTCACTCCATTTCCTATGGACTGAAGCTTGGGGGGCATGCACCTCGAATTGAGACACCATGCTGGGGGGCATGCCCGTCTTCTTCAAGCATAGTTTGTGTTTTAAGCTTGCATAAAAATAAAACTCATTTCTAAGCATAGTTTCATGTGTGTTTTCATGTGTGCTTTTAAGCTTGCATAAAAATGAAATGTGTGATTAGATACATTACGTGAAATTTTTCATTAGGTAGCCTATTATGCAACTGATACATTAGATTACATTGTATTAGGCATTTGCATGACATATAAAAAACAACATCACATGTAAAAAGAAAGATCCATACAGAAATAGATATGTATATATATAGATATTGAATGTTTTCATAGTGTGCACCACATATAAATCAAAAATATACATGTTCATCTTAATACGTCCAGAGACGACATGTCTCTCAAAAAATATGCATGATAAAAGCCCTAGGAGTCTAATCCGCATGGTGCTCATGATAACAAGTGACCGCACGCACTAAACGTCTCAGAAGTCGGTGGAGGCGACTAGGCACTCCCACCGTATGTCTCTGGTACGCCATCGATACGTCTGCCAGTCGGGCGTAGTCTGGGATCCCTCAGGCAATACCCTTGAGATTCTGGATCAACTCCCCCCCCTCTACACCCTCTGCCTAAGGATCAGGTGTGGGAAGATTCCTCCGTGCAATAGGAGACATACCGGCTGGTCTCTCTGGGCCCACGTCTGCATACATATAAAATGTGTCAGGACGGACATGTATTACCAAAAAAATCATAAAACATAAAAATCAAAAAGAGAAGAGATCATACCCAACTCCTCGTCCCAATCATCTCCCTTCGGCAGTGGGAGATCTGGGTCTCCAGTGAAATCGGTTCCTGCATATGGCCAGTCTTCCACTACAATCAACTGACGTCGCAACCACCCAAAAAACTCCGGCCTCCAGGACATCTGTTGGCCTCCTTCAGCTCTAGGCATCAGTGTCGCCCAGCAAGCCATTCTTGGCTCTCGTGGAATCGGCTCAGCTACTATGGCCCCTTGGCCCTGGAAGATTGGTAATCGTTCTAGAATGAACGATGCCAGGATAGAACCGTAGCCAAACTATTTCAGTTTGGCCTGCTTACACTTCGTGAGCTGTCTCTTGATATTTATTGTCACTGTTGTGGCCCAGTCGAATAATAGCGGACTCATGCACTCTGAGGCCAGTAAGAGTTGGGCCTTTGTTGCCTCGTGCGGTGCCTGCGATCCCGCAGCCCGCGTGATGGTATGAAGCACTACCTTGAGTGTTAGATCAGGAATAGTATGGATGTCTACCTTTCCACTTCCTGATCCCAGTTGTGCCCCTCGGCACACTCGTGCCATCACTTGCTCCATCTTCTCACCAGACGGTCTGCTCCCTGTCAATATGGGCACCGAACCTCTGCGCGATAGTCTGGTTATGAAGTAAACGTCAGAAACCTCCAGTTCTAATACTTGGTCCCGCAACTTGAACACTTGTTCATGTTCGTCCCATATGCTGATCAGGTACTGTAGGAGCTCAGGCTGAGCTCCTAAGTAAGGTGCCAGGAAGAACTTCTTAAGCCCACAGTTCTTGAGGGCATTCATGCAAGTTTCATTCTCCATGGCCTGTTCATCCTCTTCCCCATGCTCCCTCTCTTTCCACTCGATGACCGTTTTGATCGGTTGCCTGCATTCACATGGTCAAAAAACTTCAATTAGACCTATGTTATCCTTAAAAATTCGTGCAATTCATTCATTGTGTGGAAATTTCAAACGAAAAATTAGATTGCGCCAGTTGGCGTGGGCCCTTTGGAAATAAAATGCCATTGGCGCGGGTCTGTGCCGGATACCCACGCCAATGGGCGGAGCCCTAAAAATTCAAAAATTCCTCACAGAAGTCTAATATGCAATATAAATTTATGAAAATGGATTGAAATGGAGTACAAAGAAGCGCCTTTTACCTGGAACAGACAGGAATCTGAATGGTAGCCCGGATCGGTCGCAATCGTCGTCAGAAGTTCGCACACAAAATGGACCACTGCTGCTCTTCAGTGAGGTAAATAGTGAAAAGTAATTTTATTTTTACCATTTGACATATTTATAACTTTTTGAACTCAAAATAGGTTTTGAAAGTTATTTTTCTGAATATTTTAATATATTTTGTCAAAAATGGGTTTTACACTTGCTTTTTGTGCAGCAACAGGTTTTTTACGCAACTTAAACAGTGAAACGAGTTGTATTTTATACTTTTTCGGACTCGGTAAATACACGAAAAAGTCACTTTGGAGTCATCTTTCAGCTCTTTTCTGACTCTCTAAACATGAAAAGATTTCTGAGGCCTTTGTCGTTTCGATCTCGTTAAATTGGACACGAATCGACATCTACCTAGTATACGTTTACCCCTTTTTCGGGTTGGGATGGATTGATTACGAAAAAGGAATACTCTAGCCTATCGCACCTAGGAGGTTTTCTCGGATATTATTTTCTACCTTTTCGGATCTGAGGAACTATTTACGAAAAGGGACCTGTGGAGTTTACTTTTCTGCTGTCTTTTCAAACTCTCTAAACATGAAAAGACGCCGAGTTCTCCCTTTGTCAGACTCGTTAAACCCTGATGACATCGGATCCAGTCGAAATGACATTCTCCGAGTTCCTCCTTCCTAGGACTCGTTAAATGCACTAGGATGGATTCGCCCGAAGGGCGGACTTATATTACAAGCATATGTTATCCCCTTCAAGCTTGTTATCAAAAATAATTGGGGTACTCGCCAGAAATGGTGGGGGAAAAATGGAACCAGCATCATTGTCGTGTCGGCAGTATGTCGCTCTTGAACATGGCACTTGTCTGCATTCGTGTCGGGTTGGGGACATCTCATCTCGTTCTTCACTTGCCTCCATGGGTTTGGATAATCCCTTTTGACCTCTCATCTGCTCATTGCCTCGTCACCATGACCTCTGATCCGTTGATGTCAAATACTGCCAAATCCACTGTCGTGTCGTTTATATGTTCAAGAGAAGTTGACCTCTGCAAGTATCAACCTCCCTCTGATTCTCATATGATCCTGATTCACAAAAACATCATGTTCCTCTGTCTCATGTCGATGATGTGGGAAACATTATGGCCCACCTTCGATTAAGGTCACTTCCTGTCGACTTCAGCTCATTATCCAGGAAGTTGATCTAGAGACTCCCTTATGGTACCTTGGAGCCTGCATGCCTCAATGGCAGGTTCGTCGCATTCGACGTGAGGTTTTCATCATTGGCCTCCGATCGAGTGATTCTATGGGTGTTCGACGCCATCTCATTGATTCACATGCCGTAGATTGTACCTATAGTACCTTGAGGGCCATTGTCATTATTGGTGGTTCCTCTCGTGTCTGTTAACAGCTTTCATCATTGGCTGGTAATCAGACGATGTTCCTGCATGTTCGACTTCAGCTCACATATTCGCATGCTTGAACTTGTACTTTGTTCGGGTCGAGATGGAGCGCAAGACCCTGGATTTTGTCTGTTGGAATCCAGGCTGTGATTTTGTGGACTATTATTACATGACTCACTGTTGGATGGCTGCGACCATACCTGAGTCTATTTATCGATCCTCTCTGGATGGCTGCGTCCATGCCTTGGATCTCGATTATTGTATACTCTGTTATGGATGGTTGCGCCCATACCACGCATATATATCATGTATCTGAGACATCAGTTGTACTTCGCTCCGCAGGTTTTCCGATGGCAGTGTTTTCAGTCGGCATGTTCTCATAAAGCATTTCACCCCTCTCTCTCTCTCGGGCCTCATGCTTTAGGGGGCATCTGTTACACAACAATTTGTCACCGTCCCTGCCATTCCCCATCCCACACATTGGAGGGCTCATTCTGTGACCTGTGAGCAGAGACAAGACTTGAAAATACTTTCATTGCATCCCTCTAAAGATGAGCTTTCATTGCCCTGAAGACATCTCCCTGCAAAAAACCCTAAAAATAGCTCTTTTTCCATTGGCGCGGTTCCACAGTTCAGCCCTCGCGCCAAGGGGGCAAATCCTCCAAAGAGGGCGCGCCAATTGGCGCTCTGTCATAGAGCCGCACCCACGCCAACCATATTAAGAGGTGTTTTTTAAAAATAAAAGGCAGAAGTTTCGTCCTAACAAATTCCTGGACTGATATCTATCTTGAGTTGGGAGGTTTGGCTACGGATTTCCATAGAGAGGAAGTGGTTTGCCACCTCTCATGGAAGTTTCCTTGATGATAGGGCCAATCCCATAATTATAGGGATCCCAACTCCCCTTCCTCCATCTATAAAAGCTTGCTCATCTCCTTTGCAAGCTAGTTCCCAAGAGCTTTCACATCCTTATGCTGCAAGAGCCTTCTTGATTCCCTTAAGGCCAAATCCAAGCAAGGAGACTATTGTCAAGTATCCAGAGAGAGAGGTTTGTCCCATCCTTGACAAGCTTTATCGAGACATGCTTTGTTGACGACCCGCCAAAGGAGAGTGTTGCGTCGAAAGCTATGGTTGTATTCTTCTTTTGACTCATTAATGATAAGCGACTATTGGTTATGGTTCCACTCTTGTTCTTGATTATGTTCATGAGTTATGTCCTCTTTGACTGACATATAGTTGTATATACTGGATTTTATGCTTATGTTTGTGTTGTTTCTTGCATGTGCAGGTGTCCGATCACAGAGATCGTGAGGATTGTGATCTACCAAGGCAAAGGAACGGGAGCACCACCTCTTCTACAAATGACAACGTTGGATTCCAGGTAAGCCTTCATCGCAAGTCGGTTTATTTGCAATTAGGAACATGCACTGTAGCGTGTTTGATTGTTGCTAGACCCGATCTGGGCTAGTAGGGATCGCCTCTGTCCGCAGAGGGGTAACCTCTGCAACACCTCCCATATTGGGAGCATCTTAAGATTACCCACTTATTAGATCCCATGCATATATTTAAAAAAGTTTCATCTTCTTTATGGACTCACATATCATGAAACACAGTGACACATTGGTTGTTAGGAAAGATATTATTACTTCAAAAACTAAAAAGAAACATTGGCCAAGACAATTAGAAAGTACAGGAGAGGTTGGTCCCTCTAATTGGTATTTCAAAGAAGGTGATGTCCCATGGACTCTAAAAAAAATATGATCTTGTTTTGGCAAAGGAAGTTATAATGGGTGTGAGGTTTCCATCTTCATATGGGTCTTGACTATGATGCTGCTTCACCGTGGAATACCATTTGTCGGGGTTGAAATCACATAACCAATTTAATCTTATAAGAGTATGTATAATGTCAAAATCATGATTTTATTATTTGTTATATTAATATTTTTTATCCCATGGGATCATAAAACATAACTAATTTTGTATGCATGTGTTTACAACTTTGCAGTGTCATTATCCTTTGTTCATGTGTGGGTGTGTGAAACATGACTTCCCCTAAGACCTGGGACATGACATCTCTAAATTATCTGCATTTGTACATTGGATCATGTCAAAGGAGATTCATGTGGCTAGCATTCCACAGTGGCGTCAAGAGATAGTTGAGATTGTTTGTATGTTTGAGAAGGAACTACCGACCAATTTCATGGACTTGCAGGTTCATCTTCTAATCCACCTAGAAGATGGGGTTGAATTAGTTGGGGTGGTTTCTTGTCATTGGATGTTCTTCTTAGAGAGGTACATGAAGAAATTGAAATGTTTTGCTCGACAAAGGGAAAAACCTGAGGGGTCTATGGTAGAGGGGTACATTTTGTATGAGTCTTTCTATTATTCCAGTGAGTACATCAAGCAGATCGACAGCACACCAGGTGTGGTGATTTGGGACGATGAAAGGGATGAATACAAAAGAGAAGGGGAGCTTCTCCAAACGAATGGGAAAAGGCTCTTGATAAAGAGTAAGTGACTTATAATTGTCAAATTTACAAAAAGTAAATATTCATGTTGAACTTTGATATAATGTATATTTTGATCTCATGTGTACTATATATCAGTTTGATTTCATCAATGAATGCATAAATTGGAGCAATCAATAAATTCGTTCTTTACAATTCTGAAGTGACACAACAGTGGGTCGCATTGTACGAGCAAAAGAGGATGAAATTAGATAGTGACAGGAAATAATTCATACTGTTGAATGGTAGAAGCATGCCTTATCCTGATCATTTAAAAGAAAATATGCCAATTATATGCCCCAACAGGTGGGTTGTTGACCAATTCAGAGAGAAATATCTTGCAACCGGTCGTTACCTGTGTGCTGAAGAGGATGCGCTAAACGTAGCGATTGGGTGCAGCAACTCGGTAATAATATATTTATGTACATTTTAAACTTAATAATGCACCTGTTAGCCCCCTATGAATTTTTTGACAAGCAAACAGGGGGCTAAAATGTTTTTGAGCCTTCAAGGAATGCATTTCCCCTAAAAACACATCATCCTTGAAGCCTCCTTGTGCCTTTTGTGCTTTGATAAAATCCCCTCTGCTGATTCCCATTATAAAGCCTCTCTAATGGTGAAGAAATGCCCAAAAGGCCTCCTTTTTCCCCTTATTTCATCCCTTCCATACCTCTATTTCATCCCCTTTTTACTCCTCTCTATTTCCCCCTATTAACCCTCTGAATCCTCCTAAAACCCCCTTCAAATTCTACCCATACCCCTTATTTGGTATAATTCACCCTTTTCCCTTTATCGTTCCCCTTCCTAACCTAAAAATTGCGTTAAAATGGGAAAAAAACCCACTTTACACCTTATAATAAGGCCTAAGCCCTTTTCCGCCAGCCCCTTTAAACCACTTCCCCATATGCCCTATGCCCAAGACCGAGCGCTTATGGCCTGGGCGCTAATCGTATCTAAGAATCAGAGCGGAACGTTCAGTTCCTTTGTAAATCATAAAAACTCCGATGCGATAGTGATATCGCTCCATCGGTCCTGCCGCAATCTCCACCGTTGATCTATTTTTTTGATCGGACGGCCCTGCGCTGATCGCTCTCCCGCCCCAATCGCAATCGCAACATTCACTGTGTCACTCTTTGTTCCACTCCAATTGCAATTCGTCGATCCAATATTAGCCATCCGTTTAATCCACGATCCAACAGCCCAGCGCTAATCACTTCATGCCCTTCGCTCCTCCCCTTTCGCCCCTCCGATCAGATATCCACCGTCGATCTCCTTGTAGATCCAACGGCCGTCGCATATCGCATCCATTCATTTTTCCTCATTAGGTTATCGCAGGGCTCCATCGCTTAACCTCCGCCATCGATCTCCTTCTGAGATCTGGCGGTCTTAAATGAATCGCCCTCCACCCACACCGGGTCCCACATCCAAAGGCTCCGCTCCATTGTTTTTTCGTGTTTTCCTTTGTAATTCGCCCAAACATTAATTTTTGGGTTTTTACAATATGTGATCATTTCTCCGCCACTCTTCATTATTTCCACTGTGCTCTGCTGCTCCGCCATTATTCCTTCGGTCTCCACAACAAATCTTCTGCCATCGTCCCCAGTTTTTATAATTGATTTAATTCATCATGCAGGGATCACAGAGAGGCCATTACAGCAGCTAAGTGAAGCATCAGAGATGGATTTGAGGGATTCAATCCCGTAATTCAATATTTAAATGTACTAATCCTGTGTTCAAAGGATTGAGGCGCAGTTTGAAGACCAGGGAGCACAATGATGAGTCATATCTGCGTATGCATCAGCAGAGCACCGTTTCTCCAATAGGACACCTTCTTGCAGCATTTTCCATGCCTCCACGAGCCCAAAACAGTTAATTTCTCTGAAGGAAGCTTCTTAAAGACTGTCAGGACTGCAGTTATGGAAGCATGGAGATCTGAAGACCTTTTCAATCACCTTACTTGCTTCAGAGGACAGAACAGAGGGCCTTACAGCCAGAAATACTCCAAAGAAAAATCAAAGGTCAATCTCGACTTGACAGAGTCTCCTAGTCCATACCAAAGTACTTATAGCGATGCAGATTTGCTATTAAGCAGAGTGGGCATAAACTCTTTCTCCACTCTGTCTTAATGAGAGCCATTTAATGAATATCACCTACTATTTTTATTCTTTTCTCCTATAAGTTTTCCCGAGAACGTATTGTAATGGTTGTTGTTCGGTTGTTGCCAATTGTAGTTAAAGGGATTCAGTTTTGACTGTTAGAACAGTTTTGGGAGAAAGTAGCAGAGTAGTTTGTATTGTAGTAGGCTGGGAGGAGAAGTTTGGATTGTAATAGACATTGAGCTCAGTGTATGTGACTGGTTTTGCATCAATTAATCAAGGCACATTTCAAAGGATCCAGGTCTATTACTATTGGTGATGTTTTTCTAACTTTGTTTATTAAATTTTCATATTGTTTCATTTTCTGCTGGCTTGCATCAGAAATATGGCATAGAATTTACCCTCGTTAGGTACCCTATGTCTCTGTTCTCCTTGCCTTTAATTTTTTCTGTTGTTTATTTGTTCTTGTTGGGTTTAAGCTGGAAGATTTGGGAACACTAGGGATTAGAGTTAGCCCTGTCCACTAGGATCCTTGTGCAACCAGCTGCCCTTTCTAAGATCCCTTGCTAGTGTCAAAGCATTGAAGGTTCAAAGTTCTTCTCTAATCTATAGACCCTGGCTCTGTTAAGCTTATCTCTATTTTCCTTTGGAGCATGCTAAAGTTGACCTGGAGTTAAATGACCTCTGGTCCGATCTCTAAGCTGCCCTTTTGTCCCTCCTTCGAAAGTTGCCTTTGAGTATGTCCAAGTAGGTCTGGAGTTAAATGACCTCTGACCTGATCTATAGACAGAAATTGGGTTGCTTTCCTTCTTTCACTTTCAATCCTTAATGTCCCATCCCACCATCTATCTAAAAAGATCCTTTAGTGTAGATGACTTGCCCTCTGAAAGCTTTGGCTAGTTGTTGCTAGTAATTCCCTTTCATGACTCCATAGCCCAATGGATGGCACTTTCTTGACCTATCCCCTTTGCTGAAACATCTTGCTGCTTTGTTCCTTTTTCTCCCATCACCTTCTCAGTCTATGATCTCATGACCAACCCAGCAACCAACCAACCAAATAATTTTAAAACCCCCCTTTGTGCTTCATAACTAGCCTAATACCTCATCTTGAGCTTCAAAGATATACCATTCTTTTTTTCATTGGAGAGGTCCCTCTCCGGGTCCAGGAGGGCTAGATACTAGGGCCCCAAAGTGGTTATGATGTTGTCTCATCTTTTGGTCTTGCCAATCTGGCCAAAACATGGGAACCCCAACATAATGGTGACTCCACTAGGGAGTTGAGTGCATTTATCTTACACACTCTTAAGCACTCAAAAGACCCAAAATCTCTGGTTAGATTGGCATTTAATTGTTGATGGTGGATAGCATCCTGCTTCAAACATTCATATACATCCACCTGGTGACTCCACACTCCATAACTCTCAAAGACTCCACTAGAGGAAGAACCTGAAATATGGCCAGACCTCATAGAAGGATAGAACACATGGGTTGGATTTGGTTTAAAGAGTTCATTGTTTTTGTCTACCACTATGTTCTGTCCCACTTTAAGCCTAATCAAGTGTACAAAGATGAGACCCACACTGAATATGGGAAATATCTCAAGCCTCAATCTTCAAACCATGAGCAGACCTGTACTTCTGTGAAAGACCTAGTGGAACAAGAGGCTCATGTTGTATCTCCCACCCTTAAAGAAGCTTCAAGCAGCCTTGAGCCCGTTGTTATACCGCCTACACCTACAAAGGTCATAGAAAGATATAAGCCTCTGGTTTTACCTCTTATCTTCCAACCCCTTCCTTCAAAACTTATAAACCAACTGCCTCTTTTTGATGGAGAAAATAAAAGGGCCACTGCTGAAGAACATGTTCAAAACCTTGAGGATTTACTTGAATTGTATGAAATAGAAGAAGAAGATGTGTGCATTAGAATGTTTTCCTTGTCATTACAAGGAATTGTTAAGAGTTGGCTAAAGGGCCTTCTAGTGGCAAGCATTTTCAGCTTTCATCAGTTTTCTCAAGTTTTCCTTGATAAATGGGCAGCCCCTAAGAATGCTCTCCTCATCCTAGGAGAGTATCAAAATTTGAAAAGGTAGCCAGGAGAGAAAATACAAGAATTTTCAGCCAGGTTCAATAAGGTATATAATGCGATACCTTCTGATATAAAGCCACCCTTGGGATGGGCCCTATTGCACTATCCGAGCTCTTTTGACCCCGAGGTGGAATTCCATATAAGAGAAAGAGAACCTTCGAGCCTGGAGAAAAAGCAGAGCGTAGCAATTACTGTCAAATTTAACATAAAGTGCAAGGAGGAAAGATTAAAGGCTAAAAAGAAAGACCAAGTAGAGAAAATAAGGCAGGTCTCTTTAGAAAGCAAGCTGGAAAGATTGATAGAGACTGCCAACACCCTGTTGAACACAGAAGAGGAAGAATATGAGGCTGAAACCAGAAATGATGATTGGAAAAGACCTGCTCCTTTTCCTCAAGAAAGACAAACCCGATCACTACAAGACAAAAGCCACATGCTAAGCATGTATGATGAACCAGAGCTTGAATCATAAAATGAACTTGCAGACTATTTGAAGAAAGACTTGCTGAGAGTCCTGAAGACTTGATGGGTGACAATGTTTACAATTATGATTTATCTGATGGTGACCTGTCTGGTGATGACTTTTTCCAAAGAGAAATTGAGCTTGTAGGGCCATCATCAGTTGTTTCATGGGAGGAAGATCACGGCCATCAACTTCAAGAAAATGATGAGCCAATGCGGGCCATATATGATACTGATGGAGAAAGTGTTGAAAGCATGATAGCAGATGAAGATTCATTGAGTCTTCTCTCTGTTTTATATCCGAACATCAATTATACTTGCCAAGAGGACGGAAGCCAACAGCTCTTCAGCGCAGAGGATAAGGAGGAAAGAGATGAAGAAAATCTTGAGCGGAATGAATATCTGGAGCCTTCTCCCAAAGGGATTGAGGTAATCAAAGAAACCCCCACTCAAGAACATGTTAATTCTTTCACAGATTTCAGTCTGTTTCAGCAGAACTAGCCTACACTACTAGGGGATAGCACTATCGAATATAATGAGCCCTCTAGCTCAGGCTGCAATGAAAATGAGCGAGATCTTCTTTCCCACAGACATATTTTTCTGGATCCAGAGGAAGAAGAGGTTTTCCTGGTTGATGCTCATCAGCCAAATACTCTAAACCAGGAAGAGGAGGAGTGTGATTACGAAGGCCTCACTACAGATGCAGTGGTTGAAGCTGCCCGGGATACAAACAGCCTACCAGCCATGGCGGGCTTTAAAGAAGAAAGTTTATGTCATGTTCTGATTGATCCTGTGGCAGGATACATGGAGGCCCTGATTAGCTCAGCATCTCAAGCATTGATCCTTTGCAAGAGCCAGTTACATCAGAGGTGGTCACCACGACTGGTGGCCTCAGTTTTGAAGATCCACATGCAGAGCATCCTACGGTTGTCTCTGATGAGCAGTCAGTTTTTTTTCCCCTTTTTGCTATTGCTTGACTGGCTGCATTGGCATTATTGCATCACCTAGAACATCAGATATTTCCAGTTAGAGTAGGGTAGGTAGGAAAAGCTCAATAAAGCTTAGTGTGTGAGCATGTAGTTAGTTTTTTTAATTTCTGCGAAGTCCAACGAGCCAGACAGTCTAATCCTGGCTTGACTGTTTTCAATTTGTGTCTTAGAATGTAGAGAAGAAGTCTGCTAGACAGTTTAATCCTAGCAGATATTAGTTTAGGTAGAGAAACTATGAGACCAACAGTCTAATCTGGTCTCATGGAGTAATAAGGGTAGAAGTAGAATAGTTTTATTTTCCTATTTGAAAAAATTGATGATGTAAAGGGTTTGCAAGTCCAAACGCACCCAGAAGAGAAAATGTTAGGACTATAGTGTGCGTAGGTAGTTGTTTGGGAGGATTTTTCTGCTGAGATGATGTCTTCATGATTTGTGGCAACTGATCTAAAGAAATAAAGGGATGTGCCAAGTAGCAGGCATCTGGCCTACACCAAAGATCATTCTCTAAATTCTTGACTCCTTCAAGAAGAAGCCATCCCCATGTGGAGCCATTGTTAGCCCCCTATGAATTTTTTGACAAGAAAACAGGGGGCTAAAATGTTTTTGAGCCTTCAAGGAATGCATTTCCCCTAAAAACACATCATCCTTGAAGCCTCCTTGTGCCTTTTTTCCTTTGAGAAAATCCCCTCTGCTGATTCCCATTATAAAGCCTCTCTGATGGTGAAGAAATGCCCAAAAGGCCTCCTTTTTCCCCTTATTTCATCCCTTCCAAACCCCTGTTTCATCCCCTTCTTACTCCTCTCTATTTCCCCCTATTAACCCTCTGAATCCTCCCAAAACCCCCTTCAAATTCTACCCGTACCCCTTGTTTGGTCTTATTCACCCTTTTCCCTCTATCGTTCCCCTTCCTAACCTCAAAATTGCGTTAAAATGGGCAAAAAACACACTTTGCACCTTATAATAAGGCCTAAGCCCTTTTCCGCCAGCCCCTTTAAACCACTTCCCCATATGCCCTATGCCCAATACCAAGCACTTATGGCCTGGGCGCTAATCGCATCAGAGAATCGGAGCGGAACGTTCAGTTCCTTTGTAAATCATAAAAACTCTGATGCGATAGTGTTATCGCTCCATCGGTCCCGCCGCAATCTCCACCGTTGATCTATTGTTTTGATCGGACAGCCCTGCGCCGATCGCTCTCCCGCCCCGATCGCAATCGCAACATTCACCGTGTCACTCTTTGTTCCACTCCAATTGTGATTTGCCAATCCAATCTCAGCCGTCCGTTTAATCCACGATCCAACGGCCCAGCGCTAATCACTTCATGCCCTTCGCTCCTCCCCTTTCGCCCCTCCAATCAGATCTCCACCGTCGATCTCCTTGTAGATCCAACGGCCGTCGCATATCACATCCATTCATTTTTCCTCATTGGGTTATCGCGGGGCTCCATCGCTTAACTTCCGCCGTCGATCTCCTTCTGAGATCCGACGGTCTTAAATGAATCGCCCTCCACCCACGCCGGGTCCCACATCCAAAGGCTCTGCTCCATTGTTTTTCCATGTTTTCCTTTGTAATTCGCCCAAATGTTAATTTTTGGGTTTTTACACTATGTGATCATTTCTCCACCACTCTTCATTATTTCCACTGTGCTCCGCTGCTCCGCCATTATTCCTCCGGTCTCCACAGTAAATCTTCCGCCACCATCCCCAGTTTTTATAATTGATTTAATTCATCATGCAGGGATCACATAGAGGCCATTACAGCAGCTAAGTGAAGCATCAGAGATGGATTTGAGGGATTCAAGCCCGTAATTAAATATTTAAATGTACTAATCCCATGTTCAAAGGATTGAGGCGTAGTTTGAAGACCAGGGAGCACAGCAATGAGTCATATTTGCATATGCATCAACAGAGCACCGTTTCTCCAATAGGACACCTTCCTACAGCAGTTTCCATGCCTCCTTGAGCCTGAAATAGTTAATTGCTCTGACAGAAGCTTCTTAAAGACTATCAGGACTACAGTTATGGAAGCATGGAGATCTGAAGACCTTTTCAATCACCTTACTTGCTTTAGAGGATAGAACAAAGGGCCTTACAGCCTGCAAGACTCCAAAGAAACATAAGAGGTCAATCTCAACCTGACAGAGTCTCCTAGTCCATACCAAAGTACTTACAGCGATGCAGATTTGCTATTAAGCAGAGTGGGCATAAACTCTTTCTCCACTCTGTCTTAATGAGAGCCATTTAATGAATATCACCTACTATTGTTATTCTTTTCTCCTATAAGAATTCTTGATAACGTATTGTAATGGTTGTTGTTCGGTTGTTGCCGATTGTAGTTAGAGGGATTCGGTTTTGACTGTTAGAACAGTTTTGGGAGAAAGTAGCAGAGTAGTTTGTATTGTTTGGATTGTAACAGCCATTGTGCTCAGTGTATGTGACTGGTTTTGCATCAATTAATCAAAGCACATTTCACAGGATCCTGGTCTATTACTATTGGTGATGTTTTTCTAACTCTGTTTATTACATTTTCATACTGTTTCATTTTCTGTTGGATTGCATCAGAAATATGGCATAGGATTTACCCTTGTTAGGTACCCTATGTCTCTGCTCTCCTTGCCTTTAATTTTTTCTGTTGTTGAGTTGTTCTTGTTGGGTTTAAGCTGGAAGATTTGGGAACACTAGGGATTAGAGTTAGCCCTGTCCACTAGGATCCTTGTGCAACCAGCTAGCCTTTCTAAGATCCCTTGCTGGTGTCAAAGCATTGAAGGTTCAAAGTCCTTCTTTGATCTATGGACCCTAGCTATGTTAAGCTTATCTCTGTTTTCCTTTGGAGCATGTTAAAGCTGACCTGGAGTTAAATGACCTCTGGTCCGATCTCTAAGCTGCCCCTTTGTCCCTCCTTTGAAAGTTGCCTTTGAGTATGTCCAAGCAGGTCTGGAGTTAAATTACCTCTGACCTGATCTATAGACAGAAATTGGGTTGCTTTCCTTCTTTCACTTTCAATCCTTAATGTTCCATCCCACCATCTATCTAAAAATATCCTTTAGTGTAGATGACTTGCCCTCTTAGGGTGATGTTTGAAAGAAGAGGACTTAACCTTATAACTAAGACTCCTTTTTTCAAACATTATAATATGTATTTTGAATTAATTGGTTTGCATTTTGTTAATGTTAAAATCATTTTACTTGATAATTTTCAATTATGTTGATCTCGAAAGCAATGCAATGTATCAAGTTCTTTTTTTTTATGTCAATTCCTAAAATAATACAGTTTCTTGATTTTTTTAAATGGTTTTTCACTATATAATGATAATTAATGTATATTGTTATTTTTGGTATGTAACATCATAATAAAATAATGATAATTCTAAACATAATTTATTTGAATTATTTTCTAAACTTTATTATGTTACAAAAATTCATACTATTATAGATTTATTATTTTACAATTATTTATATTCTTGCAAATTTACAATTTTACAATTACGATAATTTAACAATGTGTACGGTATACATTTTACAATTTTAATTTAATTCAATTTTACGGTAGTTATTGTTCAAATTTGAAAATTAATTTACAAATTTACAAATTTTACAATTTTAATAAAATTGAATCATGACAATACATACACTTAGAATTACAATTTTACAATTTCACAATACAATTACAATTTTACAATTTTACTAGATACGGTAGTTATGGTTCAAATTTGACAATTAATTTACAATTTTACAAATTTACAAATTTTACAATTTTAAGAAAACTGAATCATGACAATTCAATTTTACAATTTCACAATACAGTTATAATTTTACAAATTAACAAATTTTACAATTTCAATAAAATTGAATCATGACAATACATACAATTACAATTACAATTTTACATACAATTATTATTACAATTTTATTGCATACAATTACAATTACAATTTTAATAAAATTGAATCATGACAATACATACAATTACAATTACAATTTTAATAAATATCATGATTTAATATTAAAAATAAACATCATGATCATGATAACCATCGTACAAACATCATATTCTAAAATACACATTCAAATTTGCTAACATCATCTAATCATCGTGATAATGTTCATCTAACAAAACACAAGCATTGTCCCTGGATGCGGGTGACAGAATTGACACGCCTGCCAATCACATCCCACACTCCATGGGAAACGGAGATCCCCTATGCAGAGCTTCATCTGCTGCGAATCCTCATTCTGTTAGTCACTTGCACGAAACTTACAAAAGCACCAATGATGACGAAAGGATGGGAACTGCATCATCTTGTCCTGAGCATCACCTCACAGCCACCATCATTAATGACCTCTATGATTAACCTGCATTGTAGCCATACCCCTTCCCTCGAACCTTCTCAGGTTCTCAATCATTGTACACAGATGCATGTGAAGCCTAATCATTTCTATCCTCATCACACTCATCCCCACCCCTTTAAAGAGATGAGCTCTTAGCCCCCTTACATAATATGTCTGTCATCTTGGTCTTTTGCCTCTCTTTCTCTGCTCGAGCTTCTCCCTGACTTCCATAGGCTATGAAGCTCTACTCTCTGTGTAGCTCTGCACAGTCCCAGTTGGGTTGTCGCACCCCTCCCTGCGCATTCACCCCCCACCTACTCCTTTCCCTTGAGCCTCTGCGCGGCTCGCCCTTTTGTGCCTCCTTTTTTTCTGAATTTCTCCCCCTACCTCAGTGCGCAATGGCTCCCAAACTTCACCAACGAACTATCCACAGAGGACAGAGAGGAACTCTCCCTGGACATTATCACCGTGGCAAGGATAATAGTCAAAATTCAATATATGGCTCCTCTTCCAGCACCTTTGTGCATCATAGTCCTGAACCCAAGTAGCATGCAGAAGCCTTTGGGCACTCTGCTCAGAGAGGCAGATGCAGTCAAAGGAAGTCTTCCACTCCTCAATAGATACACCCCCAGCACAGCAAAACCGACCCGACGTCGTTCCCGGAGAAGGATGATGAGGATACGGACATATGGGTGATGGACTCCTATGGCATATGGACACGAGTCCTCAACGGCATTGATCTAGACTCCCCCATTCTCTGCACATTGATCTGCACTCACAGGCAGACAGTCGTTGATGCGAAGGCAGCTGCTGCACAGGCTCCTGCTTGCCCCATTATGGAGGAGGACCCCTACAGTGATGATGAATATGGAAAGTGAAGTCTGCGCAGCCGCATAGTTCTCCTATGTTTTTTGTCATTATTTCCATCAATGCCTTTCTGCTACTGTTTACTTTATGTCACTTAGATATGTCAGCGCTTCTGCGCATAATGTTTTTCTTTGTTATAAGTTTGTTTCTGGGCAGGTCTCCTCCCCCGACGCAGCCTAAAAACCATGTAACAAAGGTTGGGATAGGCTAAGAATAGCTTACCTGCCCAGCCTGTAGCTTATGTAACTTTATGTTTTTGAATTAATAGAATAGCCCAACTTACCAAAAAAAAAAACAAAACACAAGCATTGTATAACATCATCACAACACAAACATCAAATATACATCTCATGTCAAATAACTGCTATAACATACGCATCTATCTGCAAGCACATTAAATGAACATATCTAACATAACCTAACAATATACACATCATGATGAACACCAACATGTAAATTAAGTACATCAACATGAACATAAAATGCATGCATATATATAATGTCAAAAATATATAACTATAATAGAATTGCATATAAATGTGAAATATCTGGTGGTACATCAATACTATAACTAGTGGAGGCTTGCTCAGTCGATGGTGCCTAGTCAAATGGACATGTCTGCTCAACAAGTTCCTACTCAGATGGTGTCTGCTCAGGAGGTGCCTGCTGAGATGGTTCTTACTCAGAAGATGCCTGCTTAGGACTAGATGTTGGTTGCTCATCTCCAACGAGAGGTGAAGGAGGAGGAGGTGGATTACTATAATGATCACTCCCCTCATGATCATGATCATCTGATGAGTTTTTGTGTCGCACATCTCCATGACGCCTATCCCTCCTAGCTGTTAATAGCCTGGAAGCTCCGATGATATGACACATAAGGCTCATCATATCGCAGGGAAAGCCCCTCCAGAGCTCTGTGAGTGTACGATCAGTTTGAATCTCTTTGATCTTTGCAGGGTGGACTCCCTCATCAACCAGGAGTCTACATAATCGAGCACCCAACTCTATCCTGAATCAAATGTCCACCCTGCGTTGCATGCCCATGGTATCTGCACCCAAGGAGGTATCTCAGCCTCCGCAGCCTCTGCCATCTCCTCATCATCTCCAGGATCATCCGGTGGGGGTGGAATCATGTCCCCAACGAATGTGCCAATATCTACAAAATATATAGTACACAACAATAATTAAACAATTTAATAAAACAAGTTAAAGAACGTGTTAGAATAAATTTTATTCTAATTAATTAAGACAATAAAATGAAACTATATTAATTTAAAGAAAACACTAGTATTACATCTAGCACATGGTGGCTCATCCTGTGTGAAGAGGATGTTGGTACACCCTCGCCAATCCAAACCCATGTAAGGACACGGCACCATCATGAACATGTGATCATCCACTGGCACCATCACTAGAAATCCTCACCGGATACTCAGATAGGCCCCTCTTGGGCATCATCTCACCCGACATGTGAATTTGCACCTATATCATCGGCCAACGAGGCTGACGCACAAAGGTAGGCATTGTCTCCAAAAACCTTTCAAAAAATAAACAAAATAACTCTGAATAAAAAGGGAAGGTCAACCTCCCACGTGCCTGAGAATGACATCTATCTTGGGCTATACAAAACTGCCACAAAAAAATGGCAGACCATCTAACAAGTCGTGGCCTCTGGAATAAAGAATCAACATAAAATAAAAGAGGGCAACTAATGCACTTCCTGCCACTGGTATAATGTGCAATGGTCGTCAATAATAGTGAGAGGCACCTAACCTCCTTTGAACCAAAAGAAACAATTTGTAGTTGTCCACCTGACACCTGAAAATCTACAAGAGAAATTATATCATTCCTAATGTATCTCTGGGATTAAAACAACTGACTCCTTCTTGCATAACCGATAGGGACATCAGGGAATTGGGGAAAATCCACCCCACTCCTAGATAGGCTGGTAATGAAATAAATGTCCTCCTCAGTGGGTTGGTACCACTGGTCAGGGCCAACAGAGAATGCCTATCGGTGGGCATACCACCTATAGATAAAATTTCCTAATAACCCACTTTGTCCCTTCATGGATGTAGCCTCCTCATAGAACTTAAGGAGGCCTACCTCCCTTAAGAGAAACTGGGTGGGTGGCGTAATAGGGCGAGGGTACAAAAGTCTCTCCCTCTCCCTTTCCTCCCACTGTTGTATCATATTATAATTGTCATCCCTCTGCTCTTGTTGTTGTCTTTCCTCTCTCCATCGACGTCGCTGAATTATTCACATATTGAATACATCAGGCTCCCTCATACATAAAACCTAAATTTTTTTGTTAAATGAAAAATTTATATACAAATAAATAAATATAACTTTTATCGAAAAAAACAAAAAACAAAAAAACATTCGGGGTGCCATAAAAAGCATTCATGCACCGCCAATAGTGCGTACATTTATATCATGCATCATCCATGGTGCGCATTAAAAAATCTCACGCACCACGGCAATAAAAAACTATTACTTAGTGGTGCATTGACAAAACATATCTGTCCCGAGGCATTTGTTATAGAGCAATGCACTGGCAGTTTGCAACATTTTACCACTAGCGGTGCAATACCAAACACACACTACCCCGGTGCAGTATGTTTGACTGACACACCGACGAAAATAAAATATTACGATGCATCTCATTAAACTAACACAACGCCATAAATAAATTGTTAATTTTTAAAAAGTTTAAACTTTCGGTGTGGCCGGAAACCGACATGCACTGCAATATTTTATTGTTATTATGGTGCGATTTGTCTCAATATCGCACCAGGTTTTCACATTAACCGCCCGGTGTTGTTTCTATTAACATCGTTCGTGGTGTGACCTATAAATTTATAGGGAGAACTAGGACCGGTGCAAGAAGAACGACTCGAACGCACCGCGCAGGAAAAACAAAATTCAAAAAAAAGGTGAATTGTAGATCAATTTTAAAAGCAATCCGCTAAAATATTAATTTGGTGAGAAACAATTAGATTACCTAGAAATTTGCGTGTCGAGGAGCCATATTTTCCACGAAATCATAAGAACCAAATTTTCCCACCGTTTTGCAAAATTCGAATTCCACATAGTGAGCAATGGACGAATGCAATGCGGGCTATGGGAGCACCGATGGCAGGGCACCTCATAGAAGGAAAATTCACACCGCTACTTGAGATCTCTACAGCACTATAACAAGTAAAAATGAAATTTTTACGACCGGTATTTTTTTTAAATTAACCCTTTTTCGGTGTGCTCGTTTATGAGATGCACCGAGCAGTTGTATCAATGACGCACCACACTTCTTTACGGTGCGCTGGATTACTGAGATACACCAGGTCGGTTTGTACGGAGTGCACAGTCCTTCCTTGTACGGAGCGCATAGTGCTTCCTTTGAATAAAAACCTTATGTCGGTGTGTCATTGTACATAAATAGCATTCGATTGTCGTCGTTAGTAAATAGAACTGAAATGCTGAGTGTCTCGGTGTTCCATTTGATAGTACGCACCAGTGCACTTTATATAAAATGCATCAGTGTGTTGTATGTATGAAGTGCACCATTGTTATCATAATACTTAAAAATAACTCTGCAACACTTCTTTAGCCTCTGTTATGCACTGGTGTGTCACATATATATCAAGAGCACCGGTGCATGTTAGGATTATAAATGCACTGCAAAAAAAACATCAGCAAAAACATCGACCCGCCAACCTCCTCTAGTGACCTCCGCTACAAACGGATATCTCAACTATTTTTATAAGGGCTTCCTCAAAAACATCTGCTAGAGGGTCTTTTCCTTGTAGTGACATCACCCAAGGTTTCTTGCATTTTCATGTAGAATTAGTGGGAACTTTGATGCATGTGCATACAGCACGGAGAGCCTTGTAATACAAACAAACCGTGGGTTGACAATTAAATGATTGAGTGTGTGCTTAATATTATTTTAGTAACAAAACAAGTACTCACACCATCAGCTTTCGACATGTGCGAAGCGTTAACTAACATGTATCAAAACTAAAATTAAAATAGGAAAATGGCTTTAAGAGAGAAGTTGAAAGCATAAAAATGACCAAATTTACAATGTTACTTCATACCTTATCAAAATCATTTAGGTGAGGTATGAGTTGGATGCCATAAGTGAGACTACATGACCTATAAAGTTGGTCAATATTGCCTTAATTGGTCTTCATAAGAGTTGAGAATTTTTTGTTGAGGGGATCATTGCACGAGAATATATTCCATCATGGGAAATATTTTGGGATGATTGTATACAAAATGAAATACGGAGGAACAATGGTGAGGTAGCTCAATATAATAAGGATTAAAAAGATAATGGTTCTCTTGTAGGAAAGAGTAAAGGCAAGAAGATGAAGGGGAGTGGAGGATCCTCTTCTAAAGATAAGGATATGAGCAAGGTATTTTGCTTTGCATGTAACTAGTGTGGTCATTATGTGGGACAATTCCCAAATAAGAAGAAAGGGAAGGAGGAAGAAAGTTTATTGACAACTTTAGTTGTAGTGAATGAATTCACAGAGAAGTTTGAGAAGGAATTATCACTTATCTCCCTTAATTCAACCAAGGGAAGTACCGAGTATGAGGATGCAAGGAAATGGATCGTTAACAGTGGGTCATCTCGACACATGAAATGTATATGGGATTTACTCCTTGATATTTCATAGACAGGTCCAGGGCACTATATAGAGAGTGGAGAGGACACAGTTCATTTAGTGAGGGGAATTGGATAAGATAGGTTCTAACTTTATTTTGGTGAATTATTGGAAGTGGAAAAGGTGTGGTTTATTCTAGGTTGGAAGAAGAACTTTCTCTTGATATCTGCAATAGAAGATGATGGATACACAACATTGTTCAAGCAAGGACATGTTTTTATCTATCCAGTGGGAGTGCATTCGATCGAGGTTGTATTACTTGGTTATTAGAGAGATAGGGTGTATGTAGTGCGAGGAAAACCTATGTAAAGAGGATCTGGATGGATACATAGGGTGAGTATGATGCCCATGGAAGTAAGCGAGAGGCTTATTCTAATACCAACAGGAGGGTCAACTAGTATGAGATGACATTGTTGGATGATGTTGAGGACAGCACTAGAGGTTGGCACAGGTATTCAGTTCAAGGACCAAGACAGGTAGCAGGACTAGCTCTAGATTCAGAGGGAGTTTTTAAGGCAAATAGTGTGGTGGGTTTCCAAAGTGATCCTGGTAAGTGTAGGTTTTAACCCTGTACAGAAATTATCTGCAAACGAATCTTAAAAATAGAAAATAAACAATAGCGAGAGCATAAAACATAAAACAGATAAACACAGAGATTTTCCCCTGGATCCCAAATCGGGACAACCAGCTTGATTTTTTATATATATTCCTTTTAGTGTTACAACACATATATATACATGTCGAAGCATACATAAACCCCAATGCATTAACCCTGGATTAGAACATAATCGTAGTTCCCTTGACCAGATCTAAAAAATACCTAGGGCTAAAAACCATCGTACCCCAAAACCATGTGCAAACCCAAGCACAAAACCATGGGCAGATCCACCCACCGAAAAATAAGGACCAAAAAAAAAATTTGGCCCGCTGCCCCGAACCCTGACAGGGGGGGCTACCGCCCCCCCCCCCCCGATGTTGCACCCAACACAACGTACAGGGGGGTCTATCACCCCCCCTATGAACCCCCCGCACATGATTAGTCGTGGAAAGAATATAACACATACCCAACATTCTCCCACTTGTTGTTTTCTTTCCGCAGGGGGCCACAGGAGAGCTTAGTCATTAGCCCAATTCTACAACATCCATTGTTTCTCTACACCAAGAGAACTTCTAAGTGCTTACAGACTTCATCAATGCATCTGCAACATTCTTCAAAGTGTCCACCTTTACCAGCAACACCCTTTTATCCTTAACCATATCTCTCACAAAATGATATTGAACATCAATGTGCTTTGTCTTTGAATGATAAGAAGGGTTCTTAGCCAAGAAAATTGCACTTTGGCTATCACAATCTATCCTTATAGCTTGCTGCACCAACCCCATACTTGAACACAATCTCTGCAACCAAACTGCTTCCTTGGTTGCATAAGTGGCTGCTATTTATTCAGCCTCTGTAGTTGAAAGAGCCACTACAGACTGTATTTTACTCATCCAACTGACTGCACCTCCAAATAGGCTAAACACATACCCACTTGTAGATATTCTTTGGTCCCGATCTCCAGCCCAGTCTGCATCAACAAAACCATGAATTTCCAATACTCTTTCCAATCCTGGTCTTCCCTGGTAGCACAAGCCATAATCACTAGTGCCACGTAAATATCTGAAAACCCGCTTCACTGTTGTCCAATGCTCCTTCCCTGGGTTTGACATAAACCTGCTCAATACTCCCACTGCATGTGCAATGTCTGGTCTAGTATAGATCATTGCATACATCAGGCTACCCACTGCACTTGCATTTGGAACACGGGACATATCCTCCTCTTCTTCTTGTGTCTTGGGACACTATTCAGCAGATAGCTTTGTACCTACAGGAATTGAAACATTCACCGGTTTACTATCCTGCATATTGAACCTCTGCAATGTAGTCTCGACATACTTCCTCTGGTTTAACCAAAGCTTCCTCTTTGGTCGATCTCTCTTAATTTCCATGCCCAAAATATAGTTTGCAGCACCAAGATCCTTCATGTCGAATTTGGAGAACAGTTGGGTCTTCATATCTTGGATAATTTCTTTGTCATTTCCAATCAACAACATATCATCCACATACAAGACCAAATAAATAACATGATCACCAATTAATTTAAAATAAACATAGTGATCCTCCTTGCTTCTGGTGAAGCCAAGTCCTCGTATGTAGGTATAAAATTTCTGATACCACATCCTTTGTGACTGTTTTAACCCATACAGAGACTTCTTTAACCTACATACTAGAGTTTTCTTCCCTTTCACCATAAATCCTTTAGGTTGTTTCATGTAGATCTCTTCTTCCATATCCCCGTGAAGAAATGTTGTCTTCACATCCATCTGTTCTACCTCAAAATCAAATACAACAACAACAGATAAAAGTAATATAATAGAAGTAACTTTGGAAATAGGAGAAAAAATATCACCAAAATCAATTCCCGGCACCTGGGAATAACCTTTTGCTACCAACCAAGCTTTGTATTTCTCCACCTTGCCTTCTACATTCATCTTCTTCTTAAACACCCATTTGTTCCTGATGGGTTTCCTTCCAGCCGGCAACTCCACCAGATCCCATGCCTCATTTATATGCAAGGATGCCATTTCATCAACCATGGCCTCCTTCCAGAGTTTTCCATCCTCTAAATCTACTACCTCCCTGACAGTTCTAGGATCATCATTAGTTATAGTTAAAGAAAAAATTTAACAGAAAGCAGATGGACTATACCTTTCTGGTTGTCTTCTTTCCTGAGCTGATCTTCTCACAGTTGGAGTTTGTGGCTCTTCCTCTTCTGAGTCTTCTTCTGTTGTAGAGTCTGATTCATCCTCATTTAGCTCAAACTTTATCTTCTCAGGTTCCTTTGGTAGGACTTCATGTTTAACAACATCTTTCACCTCTCTAAACACCACATCTCGGATGTACACAACCTTCCTTGTTTCTGGGTTCCAAAGCTTGTAACCCTTTAAACCATCCTTATACCCAATAAAGATGCACCTTTCAGATTTATTATCCAACTTGGTCCTTTTATCCTTTGGAACATGTACATATGCATCACATCCAAATAGCCTCTGATGTGAAAGAGAGGGTTTCTTACCAGTCCATACCTCATGTGGAGTCTTATCCTCCAATGTTGATGAAGGTGATCTGTTAACCAAGTAACATGCAGTCTCCACTTCCTCTGCCCAGAATTCTTGTCCTAACCCGGTACCACTGAGCATACGTCTTGCCTTTTCCATCAGCATTCTGTTCATTCTTTCTGAAACTCCATTTTGTTGAGGTGTGTATGGAGTAGTCTTCTGTCGTGTTATACCACACTTCTTACAGAACTCTTCAAATTCCTTCTTGCAGAACTCCCCACCATTATCTATCCTCGGCATCTTTATCTTCTTCTCTGTCTAGTTTTCCACCAGAGCCTTAAATTCTTTAAATATGTCAAAGGCTTCAGATTTCTTCCTGAAGAAATGTATCCATGTATTCCTTGAGAAGTCATCTATGAATGAAAATTAGTACACACTTACCTAGTGATTGAACCGACACAGGTCCAAACACATCACTGTGCACAAGCTCTAATATCTTGTTCGCCCTCTTATCACCATAAGGAAAACTCACCCGATTTTGCTTCCCATATACACAATGTTCACAGAAATCGAAATCTAGAGAGCTATTAGACATACCTTCTACCATACCATTTCCATGTAGTATCTGAAGGCCCTTCTCTCCAATATGTGCAAGCCTTTGATACCATGGCATGGTCTTTTCTCCAGAGACTGCTAGGCTTTCCGCTCCACTTTCGAGAACCACAGAACTGTTGCACCCAGCAATAACAGTGCTGCCTTGAAGCTTGTACAAAGTTCCAATCCGAACTCCTTGCATTAATACCAGTGCTCCCCGAACCATCTTACAGGTATCTTTATCAAACACTGTTTTTACACCTGCATCGTCCATCTTGCTTACAGAAATCAGATTTATGGCCAATGCAGGAATGTGCAGAACACCAAGAAGTGTTCTAATCCTTCCACCTTGCAGCTTAAGCTTGACTTTTTCACGTCCGACGATTTTGACCTTCCTATCATCACCTAAGAAGACATCACCGCCATCATATTTATCATACTCGTAGAACCACTCCCTATGGGGAGTGAAGTGAAAGGATGCACCTGAGTCAATCAACCATGACTCATGATCTACATGTGTATTTGAAGAAGAAGCCAAATACACATCCCCACCTTCATTCGAGGTGGTTTTTGCCTCTGCAGAAGGAGCATCATCAGATCCCTTTCCTTTCTCAGGAGCTTTAGATCTGCAGTCCTTTTTGTAGTGCCCTTCCTTTCCGCATTTCCAGCATACCTTTACAAAATTTCCAAGAGATTTAGATCTCCCTCTAGATTTGGATCTCCCACTCGAAACCTTATTCTTGTTTCTGTTCTGGGACCTTCCTCGTACAGATAAGGCATCTCCATTCTGACCCTCCATATTTCTCCGTCTCATTTCCTCCGACAGCAAGGCTGAGACAATGTCATCAAAATTCAAGGTAGTTGTATTGCTACCTATTGCAATAACCAGACTGTCCCACGAGTCTGGTAGAGAACACAACAAACTGATGCACTTATCTTCATCTGATATTTTAATATCAATAGATGACAGCTGAATTACCACAGTATTGAAGGCGTTCAAATGCTCTGTCACTGAGTCTCCATCCTTCATCCTCAATTTATACAGCTTTTTCTGCAAGAACAATTTATTCACTAGAGACTTAGATTGGTACAAAGTCCTTAGCTTGTCCCACAAGGTCTTCGTCGTAGCTTCCCCAGATACATTCAACAATACTGAATCTTAGACAAATAATCATATTGTGCTCTTTGCCTTCCGATCCAACTTCTTCCAGTCTTCATCTGACGTTGTCGTTGGTTTAGTACCCAGATCTACCGCGATTCACTGATCTTTATCCACCAGCATATCCTCCATCTTAAGCTTCCACAACTCAAAACTCTGACCATTAATTTTCTCAATCTCTATCTTCCCGCCGCTCGCCATCTTCTTTCACCACAAGAATTGATCCCACAGATCTCCCACTGAACAGGGTCTACCTCAGACCCAAGCAAAAAACCCCTCAGCAGCAAAGGCATCCCCTTGAAGCCGAAACTACTCTGATACCAAATGTAGGTTTTAACCCTATACAGAAATTATCTGCAAACGAATCTTAAAGATAGAAAATAAACAGTAGCGAGAGCATAAAACATAAAACAAATAAACACAGAGATATTCCCCTGGATCCCAAATTGGGACGACCAGCTTGATTTTTCATATATATTCCTTTTAGTGTTACAACACATATATATACATGCCGAAGCATACATAAACCCCAATCCATTAACCCTGGATTAGAACATAACCGTAGTTCCCTTGACAAGATCTACAAAATACCAGGGGCCTAAAACCATCGTACCCCAAAACCATGTGCAAACCCATGCACAAAACCATGGGCAGATCCGCCCACGGAAAATAAGGACCAAAAAAATTTTCCAAGGCGCTGCCCTAGACCCCGACAGGGGGGGCTACCACCCCCCCACGAATGATTAGTCGTGAAAATAATATAACACATACCCAACAGTAAGAGACATGTCAGAAGTAACTCCCTCGATAAGAGGAAGTGTTGATAAATTGTAGCTAAAGATTTCTTCTTCCATGTTTTGATGTCTATCATGGGGGAGGCATTAAATTTGTCTCTTTAGGATGTGAATTTTTTTATATAAAGTGATTTTTTATTATAAAAGTGAGTTTTTGTACTTTATATTATAAAAAAAATGACTTTTGTAATTAACAACTTAAAAGTGCATTTAACGAGAAAATTAAATAAAGTGTATTTAATGTGAGAATCAATGCTATCCCTCGATCTAATCTGCTTTGAACCGTTGAAAAGGTGGTTGGAGAAGTCAAGGTAAGGTCATTGAGAGAAAAAAAAAAAAAATATATATATATATATATATATATATACTTTTTAGAGAGAAAGACATCATTGTGAGAGATTCACGTAAGTGAATGTGAGAGATTCACGTGAGTGAATGTGAGAGATTCACATGAGAGAATGTGAAAGATTCATATGTGTGTGTGTGTGTGTGTGAGAGAGAGAGAGAGCATTCATGATTGCATTGAATATGAGAGAGAAAAGTGAAGAGGAAAATTTTTTTGTAGCAGAGATCAAGTGCAAATCAAAGAGAGAAGGGCTTGAAATTCCAAGTAAAGATTCATCGTTTTTTTCTTTTAAAAAGTACAATGACCACATAGAAATGTGAAGAAAAGTTTGAGGCACAATTTCCAAGGAAAAAGATAGGCTAGAAATTCCTTACTGTTTAGAAAACAACATGTATAATTTTTGCACAAAATTTGAGAAAGAGCAAATTGAAATTTGACCGTATAGTTCCGTACATTTGTATAGATTTATGAGCAATCTTAGCACAAAAATTGAGGGAATATTTGGCAAATTTTTTGAGGAGGGGTAGCAGAAGTTAAAGAAATAAGTTGTTGTGTATTTTTTATTTGTACTATTATATTTAATTCCTATATGCTCAAAGAAATAATAAAAATCTATTTCTCTAGGTTTTACCCTTAGGGGGGTTTTCCCTGGGCTTTGCCCCAACATCATTGTGTCAATGAATGATTTTCTACTATCATTATTTTTTTGTTGCAAGTTCCTAACATTTTATTTATGCTCATAAAATTCAAGTTGTGAATGTTGAGTTAAATGCATTTACTTTAAATTTCTATTGGAGACAAAAATATGTGTATGTTAAGTGTTTGAAAAAATCACTAGGAGAATTGTTAGTGATTTTATGTGAAATTTATATAAGTGGCGAGAGTTTATACTAGGGGAAGGGTCAACAAAATGCCTTTAAAGAGATGGGAAAGAAAATCAGCAAAGCATAAGTTTGTGCATTACCAAACTTGCAACAACCCTTCAAAGTGGAACTAGATGCGAGAGGGTATGCTACATGAGTGATCTTGATGTAGGGAAGAAGGCATGTATGCTAAAATTTTGAAGTATTTCATGGGGAAACCCTCAACTACCCTACCTACAACAAGGATATCTATGGTCCAGGATAAGTTGTCAAAAATTGGAAACATTATCTAATGCGAAAGGATATTTCCATTCACACAGATCACTAGCCACTACAATGCCTACAGGCCTAGTGTAAGCAAGCCAAACACTACGAGTGGATGGAATTATTGAAGTGATTTAAATTAGTCATAAATTAGTACAAACAATTTTTTCAACATGCTTTCAAGGCCACCCACATTAAGAATTACATCTTTGAAAACTTTGATGTGGATGAAGCCTTTCACTCATGATGCATATAGAGAGGCATATACAAAAGATGATGACTCCAACGAAGTGTTTTAGTGGCTATAGGTCCAAATTCATGTAGACAATGGTGGTAAGACAATTGACTATCATTTTCAGAATGGTTACTTTATAGGTTGGACGAGCTTTGTGTTCCTAAAGGTGAGTAACTGCAACTAATCAAAGAGGATAACACCTCCAAGGTTGCAGGGAATTTTGTTGTAGGGAAGACAGTGGCCAACTTCTATAGGTATGTATATTTACCCATAATGCAAGAATATGAAGCAAATTTCATGAGAGGAAGTGTGTTTTGTTGTACCAACAAGCCTAGTAACAGGAAACATGTTTTATATCATCCCTTACTTATACCCACTTGTCCTTAGGAAAGCATTTTGATGGACTTTGTGGGAGATTTACTTATCACTAGGAAGTGACATGACTATATGTTCAAATTATTTGATAGGTTCAACAAGAAGTGTTCCCATGCCTTATAAAAATACCATTAGATGGAAAGAAGTAGCAAACTTGATGCATTTTTGGTATACCGAGGATTGTTTCATACATGGATAATAGATTTCTCAATGCATTTTGGACTACACTGTGGAAGAATATGGACATAATGTTAAATAGGTCACCAACATTCCATCCATAAACAAATGGGAAAAAAGAAGTATTCAACGAGACTTTGTTACAAGTTTTGAGGGGTTACAATTAGAAGCATCCAAAGACTAGAATGAAAAATTGATCTATATAAAACACTTATAACAGAGAAATCCACACTTCTACTCACTAGTCCCAATTTGAAACATGTTTTGGATATTTTCCACCTTCACCTTTAGATGTTGTATATCAGCAACAAGGAGTGAGGGAGGATCTCACAAGAAATGTCTTAAGAGTAGAAAAAAAAAATTAAAAGATTAGACATATCCATTTGCAAGTACATGAGATGTTGAAGAATTCACCGGAAAAATACAAGGCTAGGCATGATCAACACAAGATAGCTCATTCAGAGTGGCAGACAGAGTATGGTTACATTTGAGCAAGGAGAGTACAAGTTCCTGCTAAGAAAATAAAGGCTCTATGATATAATCCTTTTGAGACACTGAAAAAGGTGGGAGATAATGCCTACACACTCGGCATAACCCCATAAATGTATATTGACTCAGTTGTGAATGTGGAAAATCTCAAACTCTATGAGCCTTCCATGTTGGATTAGGAAGAGGAGCAAGTCCTACCCTCCATAAAGGACTTAGCTCCAAATACCCAAGAAGAGTTGTAAAAGGATATACTTTTATAAAAGAGATCTATAACTACAATATAAGGGTAGCATGACCTTTGGCAAATTAGGTTGAAAGGACAAATTCTACACAAATCTAAATGTTACTCCGAGGAGAAGGTAGAGGAAAATTTTCATCACGTCATACAATAAATCTTTTGGGGACCAAAAGCCTCCCAAATGGGGAGTTATGATCTATATTGGATCATTATATAATGTGTCATTGATCTTGATGCTTTCAAAGTGGAAAACTTGGAAGAATCAACTTGCAGGAGCAATTTCAACAGTGGGACTTGGTTTGGAGAATTATGATTTGAAACCTTCTAAGGCCATTTTGAGGCCTTAAATGACATTTTCCGTGGGTAAAACTTTCCTACTTGAACACCAAACCTTATGGAATTGTTCTACACTCAAATACCTTTCCAATGGTGTAAGAATTGTGTTAATCAATATTCATATGCAAAATTCATGCCCCTCAACAATTTCATCTACCATGTTTGACCACCATAGCACGATTGGATGCTATGTCAACCCTTGTTACTCATAGAAAATGCGCTAGCCACATGTGAACTATGAAGAAGACTCCAGAAAGGTAAAATTTATAAATTTAGTTGAGAGTTGGATTCAAACTTGACCCCTAATTGGCCATCAGGGCATGCCATAATAGTGCCACTAGGAGGAAAATGGAGTCCATTATATTCGATTGTATCTTGTTCCATAGTAGAGTAGAGCAACAAGGAGTTAGAGTGAGAGAGCATAATAGAGGGAGTTGGTGTTTTGTAGCAATATATCAAGCCACAGGTTTAATGACTCCATAAAGAGTTCCTCATTTGTACTTGTATTATTTCCATTCCAAACAAAAGAGAGTAGAGAAAACACACCTTCCAGATAGGTTTTCTCCCGTAAGGATTTCCCAGAGCATATCTTGTGTTCCTCGTGATTGGTGTGTGATTGTATTTCATTGTTCTCTATATTTTTCATTTTATCTATTTCATGCATAAAAAACAAATAAATAATTAACAAATATGGAATCTAAAGGAATGTATCCTCCATGGTATAGATTTTAGTTTATTTTTGCTAGATTTTTTGTGACGAACTGTAGTGAAATATCTGCAACAATTTACAAATAAGCTTCACACTTGTTACCATTCTTAATTATATTCCATCTGTTGCAAAGAGAATATATCTTACCAATTTTTCGTTACTCATGTTTCTTTAACCATACGGGTTAAGATCATGATTTCTAAAGATTGTGATGGAATTTGACTCATCATGAATGTAATGTTGGTATAATTGCAAATAGATCGTTTAATGAGCACTACTTTGACAACTTACTCAATCTAAATCCCACTTTTAGCAAGATGTTTCATAAATGGTTTCAAGGCGTTTACATCATTTAACACAATGCACCAGTTAAACGATTTAAATAAAAATTTATTTATGTACACTAGGCATTTTGTGCTTTCGACACAAAACACTAATTTAATTTGTCTAATTCCCTTGGAAATTTTATACTAGCCTAAATTATGAAGTCATATATCCAACATCATCTATTTGATGACAAACTTACCTTTTACATTATTTTCAATTCACCAAATTAATTGATTTTGTTGTGAATGTTTCTCATCCACTATAGGGAGAATGCTCTATATCCACCATATTGAAAATGTTCATATGTCTCACCACATTAATTGTAGTTATAAATTACTTTTCAAATACAATTTTTTTCATCATTGACTCTCTAATTTAGGTTTTTTTTATTTTTCATAAAGAAACTCAAATAATTACTTATTTCTACCATTCGTGTCACTTAAAAAATTCTTCAAAAAATAACAATTATCCCCAAATTTTCCCACACCTTCGTGAAATATATTATAGCCTTTACTTACATTCTCCTCATTTATGATTATTTGCACTGTGAATTGCAACCAACTCAAGATCGATATGTTGTAGGGCATATCTTTTATGAAATTTTTATTTCTAAAAGATACTAGACTCTCTAGGTGTTCACACAAATTTCTTCTTTTGCACAAGTTCTTTGTTTTTGTTATTAATAATTTTTATAGACTTGAGATGTGTTTACTATCATATTTGACTCTACTCCACGAATTTTTGTATGTTGTCCATCTCATCCTCAAAAAGTCAGCAATTTTCATCTCTCATGTCATATCTATTCAACTCTATGTATTCCTCTAACTAATGCATTCCTCGGGTGAATCTAGTATGCACCAAAGCACGAGGACAATTTTGCATATTCGTTCAATGAAACTTAGTATGTTGCTTTTGCTTTCATATCCTCTCATTTAGGGATGTCTAGTATGTTGTTCTTGTTTCTATGGTTGAGCATGATTACTTTGATTCTTTCTTTTATTTTTTATACTCTTTTGAAAAATTACAAAACATTTTATTTCTCATTTTTCAAAAGTCTAAGATTGTATTTAAGTAGTAATTGTAGCTTTAACTAGTAAACTTGCCTTATTCACTTTTCTCTCTCTTTGGTTATGAGGCCATATAACTTCCACTTCAAATAAAATAAGTTAGTCATAAAATATGGTTACATCCTTTTATTGGTGCATCGTTGAGTTGTTCTATATAATCATTCATAATTTACACCTAACTTATTAGTTTAGTTTTATACAAATAACATTCAATACAATATAAAAATTACTATACTAGACTCCTAATATACTATTGAGAGTTACTTATTCTAACAAATACCACTACATTGATCTTGAAGTCATCCTAAACAACTCAATTCAACCATGTGATTAACTTTAAAGCCAAACCAACATGATAGAAATGTTTAGTACACAACATGATAGAGCTACACTAACAACACACAATTAGAACTCCTCAACACACTAATGCATTAACACTTTGAACATCAACAACTTGGACGCAATAAAACATTCATCATGAAATAAAATTTTTGCACAAATATGTGTTGACGAGCTAGATGGTACAACAACCAATCAAGATAAGGCTTGAGACAAGAACCAAAAAACTAAGACAAGTAGAAACAATCATCAAATATATCAAGTTGGAGGAATCCAAGAATTCAATTGCATAACATTGCTTATCGTAGAGCGAAAAGACATTGTAAGAATGTAGAGTACATTATCAAACTGTAGATTCATATGCGCTCATCCATCAAGAAGAAAAAGACACCCACTTCACATATCCAAGACAAAGTCTCTACGCAATCACATGGAAAATAGAAAGACACCACCATATTTGTCATATCATAAATAACAAATACACATCCTCGCTAAATGTAAAGATACAAAATGTGAATATATTTAAACTAAAACTAAGACCATTATCCATTTATTCAAACATAAATTTATATAGAAGCAAACAAGAGTTGGATGCCATGAGTCACCCCTTCAAATTCAATTACAAACTTTTGTCTTTATTTTAATTCCCTTACTTATCTCCATAAATATTTATTTTCTAAACCTCTCCCACTAGTTTATTGGCTTTCCTCCCAAGAGGATGTTGGCATTCAAAGTCTATAAAAATATTCAAGATATAGAAATAATGACAAAAATTAATAGTACATAGAGATTTTATGTGGTAAAACCCTAAGGATTTGTCAAGGAAACATCCACAAGCAAGGTAAAGATTTTATTAACGAGAAAATTTACAAGCAGTCTTACAACCTCTTCAATCTCACGAGCTTCATAAAAATTAAGTAGGCATTGTTACATTGGTTACAATAACCGTCATTTGGCTTCATAAACCAACACCATTAGCATAACCATAACATAATTTGCTTCGGTAAATTCAATTTTTACATTTTCTTTTAATAAAATTGTTGTCATGCTTGAAAAATCTCCACCTTCACAACAATTTCTTGATACCTTGACCTTGCCAAAGTCCTTTCAACATTTCTTTTGTAAGCTAAGAGAAATCAAACACCAATGTAGATTCTCTAACAACACTAGTTTTGTAAACATGTATGCACAATTCTCTTGAGTGTGGACATTTTTAAGATCTACTCCACATCCATCAATGACATGTCTTACAAAATGGTACTTTATATCAATATGCTTACACTTAATATGATAATATGGATTTGTAACCAAATATATACCACTTTGACTATCACAAATATAGTTACATTGTTTTGCATTCTTCTAAATTCACCTAGAAGATCCTTCAACCAAATTTCCTCTTTTTACACATGTGAGACAACATACTCTACCTCTGTGGTGGGCAAAGCAATTTTTTCTTGTAGCTTCGACATCTAGCTAATAGCTCCCCCTACAAGAGTAAAGACATAACCTGAATATTTTTGTCCAAATCACCAGAAAAATTTGAATCAACATAGTTGCAAAAATAATCATTACAACCATTGAAAGTGATGTTATAATCATTGGTGCCTCTAATATATCGAAGCACACATTTCACTACATTCTAACGTCCTCTTCCCAGATTTTCCATGTATTTGCTGACAACACCAACTGCATGTGAAATATCTAGTCGTGTACATACCATCGCATACATCAAACTTCCTATTGCATTTTTTCATAACTAATAGAATATAAACTTGAAGAAATCTTAAAATGGGAAGCCAAAGGGATATCAATAGGTTTCACATTATTCACCTCAAATTGCATAAGTACTTTCTCGACATACTTATATTGTAAAAACCTAAGCTTTGTTGGATAAGGTTGTCATTGATGTCAAAATGATGAGCAACATTGTTGAAGCTAGACCCATGTGTCATTGATGATGGCAAGCCCTAGATACATGATGCCCTATTGCTAAATTGTTGATGCAAACACCATGTATATGATGCCCTAGCATAAGCCCTAAGAAAACCAATGGATGAACACATATGGAAGGAGCCCTAGGTATATGTTGGAGAAGCCCTAAACATTGTTGAAGACCTAGCATTATTGAAGATGATGAAACCCTAAGTGAAACCATAGGTATATGATGAAGATGCCCTAAACATTGTATCGTTGAAGATGAGGAAAATTGAAGCAAACCCCACGTACAATAGGTAAATCATATACAATGGTACAATATATCATTCATTGTTAAGGAATTTGTTGGCTTCCCTACATAAGTGAGGGTGGAAAACCCATTTTTCTTCGAAGAATTGACTTGTCAATCTTGCTTAATCTCCATCCTAATGGACCCTTTATGCACAACAATGTCTGCATTCTCAAGATCTGAAGCTAAGTGTGGTCACCCAATTAAGTAGTGAATTTCTTAACCACTAGAGTGTTGGGCAACACTAGCTCTAATAATAGAACCATCTGCACCTGCACTCAATCCACCATATCCTAACTATCAAAGTCACCATCAAAACCACCAAGCATAGTGCCAGCTACCCTTGAACCTATACCAACACTTGAGGGACCACATCCTCTAGTACTATACCTTGTCCAAAATAATATAAACACCTTCGACTATCATTCAGAAGTGTAGTAATGAAGCTGAAGCTAAAAGACAAAATCTGGAATGATGTGAACAAATTGTTAAAATTTGTAAGCATGGTAAATTTGGTTCACAGGACATGTCAACTTAATTTGTGCATTCCATCCAAGCTATATTAAAATTTAAATAAATTATCACAAGTCGACTTCTTCATAGTCATGTTGGCTCCTTCTTGAGACGTGGTTATTCAAAAATGGTCAAATAACTATAAATAGACCATGTGTTCTCCATTTTTTAGAATCTAACTCAGTGAAGAGATATAGAACACATACAAGGATCAATTCACAACTCATAAGCTTAGAAGAACGAAATTGGGAAGACTTACATTGTTTTCTGTGGAGAATTATAATACTCAGGTCTGTGGAAGAATAAATAAATAACTCAGACATATTCTGTGGATAAAACTTCAGAGTTCGGACCTAAGGAGAAGACTTATTTTCAGACCTGTGGAGATTGTCTATATTTAGACCCATTGTAATACTCCTATTTTGTGGACTTGTAGTCACACTTCCTCTTTTCAGACCTGTGGAAGGATAAAACCAGAGTTGTGGTGATTCATATTTCATATCTGAGAGATGCCATCTTTGACCAGTGGTTATTGTTTGGGAAAGCATTGTAAGTGTTCTGTGTTATACCTCAATTTGGAAACACCTTAGTGGAGACCTCAGATAGCTTGGAGCTGTGGAAAGTATCTAAGACTTCAGACTTGTTGCTAGATCACTTTAAACCTATGGAAATTTGGTTTGGCTTTAGAACTCGAAATGTTGGAAGGCCTTCTGACATTTGGACAACCCAAAATTTTGGAAGTAGCATATTGAGGACCTTGGACTTAATTCTGAGACTTCTTGAAGCATAACTCAAAGCAATAATTCTATTCTCTTCTTGTGAACACACTAAAGCATAATCTTGGAGGTACAGTGATTGGGATATTCTTTGAAGATCTTTTGAAAGTAGTAGATCCTAGTTGGAAGTTTTGAAGCAATATTTTAAGAATCCTTTGAATATCTTGGTTGGGAAGTTGAAGCAGTATTAGAGCATCTTTTTAAAGGACAGAATTTTTGGCATCATTAATGTCACATCTTGAAGAAGATCTTGAAGCCCTAGTGGAGTAGTTTTTTTGTAGAAGATTGATGTGACATGAAGAGTGTTGGAGACTCCTATTGAAATTGTTGAAGTGACCTTTATCTTTGAAGCAAATTTGGAGAAGATATTGTAGACCCTTTGAATAAGCCATTGAGGAATTGGAATATTGTTTAAACATTGTTTGAAGCATTGTTGAAGCTCATTGAAGACATCTTGTAGATATTTTGAAGTTGATATTGTGACCACCTAAATACATATTTGGAGCCTTATTAAAGAAGATCATTCAGGGCTTGTTGTAGAAGGTATTGGAAGCCTTGAAGAACTATTGAATCCACCTTAAAGAACATATGCATAGGGTTGGAGCCCAAGAGGATTTGGGTCCTCAAGAAGACCAGGTTGGAGCATAAGTCAGTAAAGAGGATTAAAGTCCCCAAGAAGACCAAGTTGGTGCTTAACGCAGTACAGGTTGGAGCCTGGATGATTTTAAGATTAGAGTCTTCATCCAAGGTTGGAGCCTTGAAGAATTAGTGTACAAATTCAAATTTGATTATTATTGTAAAAGAGGATTCGAGTCCTCATTGTTTTTATTAATAAAGTAATTTTTTGCTATATATATATATATATATATATAGTGTTATGTTTTTAAGTGATCTTAATTGGTAAAATAAAAATTGTAAAAGGAAATATTGAGGGCTTTGGACTTAAATTTGAGACTTCTTGAAGCATACCTCAAAGTAGTAATTCTAGTCTCTTCTTGTGAACACGCTAAAGCATAAACTTGGAGGTACAGTGATTGGGATATTCTTTGAAGATCTTTTGAAAGTTGCAAATCCTAGTTGGAAGTTTTGAAGTAGTGTTTAAGCATCCTTTGAAGATCTTGGATGGGAATTTGAAGCACTATTGGAGCATCTTTTTAAAGGATGGCGTTTTTGGAATCATTAATGTCACATCTTGAAGAATATCTTGAAGCCCTAATGGAGTGGTTTTTTTGTAGAAGATCGATGTGACATGAAGAGTGTTGGAGACTCCTATTGAAGTTGTTGAAGTGACCTTTAACCTTGAAGCATATTTGGAGAAGATGTTGTAGACCCTTTGAAGAAGCCATTGAGGAATTGGAATATTGTTTAAACAGTGTTTGAATCATTGTTGAATCTCATTGAAGACATCTTGTAGATATTTTGAAGTTGATCTTGTAGACCACTTGAGTACATATTTGGAGCCTTATTAAAGAAGATCATTCAAGGCTTGCTGTAGAAGGTATTGGAAGCCTTGAAGAACTATTGAATCCACCTTGAAGAACTAAAGCAGAGGGTTGGAGCCCTAGAGGATTGGGGTCCTCAAGAAGACCAGGTTGGAGCATGAGCCAATAGAGAGGATTGGAATCCCCAAGAAGACCAAGTTGGTGCTTAGTGAAGTACATGTTGGAGCCTGGTTGATTTGAAGATTAGAGTCTTCATCCAGAGTTGGAGCCCTGAAGAATTAGTGTACAAATTGAAATTTGATTATTATTGTAAAAGAGGATTCAAGTCCTCATTGTTTTTATGAAAAAAAAATATTTTTCGCTATATATATATATATATGTTTTTAAGTGATCTTAACTGGTAAAATAACAATTGTAAAAGGAAATATTAATTCACATTACGCCACCCCCCCGACCATATATATATATATATATATATATATATATATATATATATATATATATATATATATATATATATATATATATATATATATATATATATATATATATATATATATATATATATATAGTGTTATGTTTTTAAGTGATCTTAACTGGTAAAATAACAATTGTAAAAGGAAATATTTATTCACCCCCCCCCCCCCCCCCATCCTCAATATTTCCAACAAGCTTATCATTTGTCTATGTGTATTTCAATACCCAAGATTTGTTTTGTTGCTCCTAGATCCTTCATATCAAAGGTTTGTTAATGTGGGTTTTATACACCCTAGTCAACAAGGAGGAAGTGACTTGGACCAACGCTCTTTAATAGCCCAATTTGTTGGGAGTAGTCACCCATGACGTGTTCAGAGGCTCCATTAGCCCTGGATCATTTCCTCTTGCGAAGAAATGAATCCAGCAAAACTTAATTCTAATCTAAACTATGGTTATCCAATACTAATCTATATTATCTAATGGTTAAAATAAAGCTACAATCTAATTGACAGTTTAATTATAAAATGAATGGTGAAAATCAAACAACCTAAAATTGATATGGGCGTGAAAGCAAAAGGTTAAATGTTTCACTATTAATGAACCATGATATTCTAACTAATTCTAATTTATATATTTCATTTAGAAATTAGAATTAAAACTAAAATATAATACAATATTTCTGCTACAATGTTGCTACATAATAAGTAACAGAAATAAAACTATTGTTTAATCCATACAAATGTACATATATACGAGAGAATAATGATGTTCAAAAATTGATGTAACTGGCTATATAAATGAAAGATGAATAATGTTAAGCCAATGCAAAAAGGAGTGTATAAGAATGCAAAGAGATATTAAGTCTAAATTATAAATACAATTATAATTTAGATTATTGTTAATAATGCAACATATTTATAAAGGACAAAATAATGCCACAATGCAACTCCTTAATCCTTAGGAAAAAGATGCTTTATGATATCTAATTACTATGAAATGATTATAATAATTCCTATAAAGATGGCAATCTTTTTAGGGAGTAGTCTATAGTGGGACTTTTTGAAGTTTGATGTGACATGTCTATAGTGCTTAAAAGCTTTTATTTTATTTTAATTTAGTTTTGTGCAATTTGACTTAGTCAAAATGTAGTATTGATAATTATAATTATTAATTTTGTTATTTTATTTTTTAATTTTTATTTTATTTGGACAAAGTCAAAATGTTTATTGACATTTTAACATCTCTCCAGACTCCCATACATGTTTTCTTTCATATTAATTTAGAAGATACAAGATTAAAATAAAATAAAATTATATATATATATATATATATTATTTTTGAAATGAGTTATTGTTTTTGGGCATGTGGTATTAATAAGCCATAGTATTGGCCCATGTTATTGTACAAAAACCTATTTGCAAGTTAATAATATCCATAGTAAAAATGTGGGTGAATATACATAGTTCAAAATCTTGTTGTAAAGTAAGAATTACTTTTTTATGTGCTTATTAATTAAAATTAAATATGGCTACGAATCATTTTTTAAATCACTACATCTAACTAATTCCTTTTTGCATTTACATTTAATTTAAAAAGTGTTATAAAAATAAATTAAACTAAAATATTTAAAAATTGTTGACATACAATCTTTTTTACATTAGATCTAACCCTACACATCTCTCTAATACATTCTCGATTCATTGCCATTATATATTTTAATATTTAATCTGCATAAACTCAAATGCCAAAATTAATATTAAAAAAAAAAAAAAAACTCTTGAATTTATAATGATAATATTTATAATGTTTTTCAATCTACAATACAAACATAAAATAAAAATAAAAAAATCACATGACAATAGATTGCAACTTTCAAATATACTGTTGAGAAAAATTAACAGTTAAAAAGTTTTAAAAAGCTTTTGAAATTTCAATAACGAAAAACAAATACAATACAAATTTCAATCAAAATATTTTTGAATTTACAATACATAAATGAAAAAATATCTCCTTAATTCCTTTTTGCTTTTATATTTAATCTAAAAAATATTATAAAACTAAATTAAATTAAAATATTTTAAAATTTATTAACATATTATATCATTATCATTAGATCCAAGGCATTGAAATTTCCCTAGAGAGTTATAAAAAGCTTCTCAGCCCAATAAACTCTTACTTCAGACATAACATAAAGTATTAAAGAATCCAAAAGATGCAAATATTTACTTATTATTAGAAATTACATAAAGTATTAAAGAATCCAAAGATGCAAATATTTACTTATTATTAGAAATTTCCAAAGATGCAAATAAGATTTAGGCATAGACATTTCCAAAACTGTAAAAAGCTCTCAGCCCAATAAACTCTTACTTCATTTAACTTTTACAAATGTTTATTGCTCCTCGCCTTTTACGCTTTCATACAATGATTTGATAGAAAGCCAACGTAAACCTTCAACTGTATTTGGTAGAAAGCCAATGTAAACCTTCATACTATGGCACACTATACAGTAGCCCAGCCTGTACTTTGGATATAATTGAAAACAATAAAAAAACATAAATCATTTAAAAAAACAAAACAAACAAACACTTGCTTATAATATAAATGGATAATGCCTATTATGAATCAATATTCTATTTTTGTCACCTTTAACGTAAATTTTTCAAAACATAAATATACACAAGTAATCCAAAAAAATCAAACAACTTACAGCATCTACATATTGAAATTTTCATATCCAGTTCATATAGTGCTGCTGCAAAATGGTCTGGAAGAAATGTCTTATCTGTTGAAATCTCGACTACATGTCGGAAAATTTCCTTTGACCAGTGTGAAACAATGGATTCATGTTGCTGGATAAAAGAGCATTTTGCAAATTCCTCGTAGAAAAGCGCAGTGTCAATGGTGCTCTGAGAAGATTGGCCTTGGCTTTCACTGACTTGAGGTCCTCCAGCACCTCTTGAGGATCTGATTTGAACGCAGTGTCAAAACGCAGTGTCAATGGTGCTCTGAGAAGATTGGCCCTCGCTTTCACTGACTTGATGTCCTCCAGCACTTCTTCAGGAATCTGATTTGATACTAGTATGCTCTGTGAAAGGTGAAAAATTAGCTGATGCTCGAGAGCGGGTAGTGGTAGCCCATTTCACATTACAGAACAAAAATTCAACTCGATGCAGCAAATTTCAAATTCAATTCGGCGCGCGGGAGCAGTAAATTTAAAATTCAAATTCAAATCAACCCGGGAAGATTTGTACAACTGCCCCAAAATGAAACTGTCAGATAATCAAGGCTGTCAGAAAGTTTTAAAATTCAGATTTGTACAACTGCCAGAAAATGAAACTTTCAGATAATAGAGGCTGTCAGAAAGTTGCCAAAATATGGATGGTATGTATGCATGAGCATTCATAGACATGTCATGTCAAACTTCAAAAAGTCCTTATAGACTACTCCATCTTTTAGTTTCTGAGTTTATGAAACCATTCAATAAACTAGCGATAAAAAGACCATAAATATGCAAAAACTATTACAACATTAAGTACAGATTCTATGCATATATGGACACTCTTCTCAGAATAAAATTCAAAAAACTGAGATCTAAGTTGTAGCTAGATCACAATTATCCTTAAGGACAAAATTATGAAAGGGATTAACTGAATGCAATGACCATACATGACAGAGACAATATAGTGAAGAAAATATACATCTAAATAATTCTGCATTCACAAAGGTAAACAACATTATTTACCATTACTTCCGAGTCTGTCAAGTAAACAAGAAAAACTAGGAAAGTAAATTAAAAACTAGAACAACAATTATGGAATATTAAGATTACAGAAGTGTAAATCAATTTCAATTGTATTACCAAAAAAAAAAAAAAAAGTGCTTACAACCAGAATGTAAATGTTGATTCCACGGCTGCCAGGTGCTAGATCTTCCCTTATTTCACAATAGCCTACAACCTTAGCGCTCTGCTACTCCTACGAGGTACCAATAATGATACCAGAGATCTCCCCCTAACACAAGAAATTTAATCATTTTAAATAGTCATAGGCCTTTCTATCTTTAGTTATAATTCGATCACAGAGATTTTGAGATCAAAGTTCATTTCCGCAAATTCGATTGAGAATCGATGCATCATTCCAAAATAGGCAAGGATGAAGATTTTTATGCCACTTTGGGGCGAGGAATCGCCAATCAGACCAGGGTTTTGAATGCGAAGTCCTTTGAAGCATAGGACCGGGGCGTTGGAAGAGACCATAAGATCGCTATGAAAACCAGTGATTAGGGCTTCGGTCAAAATAGGAATTCTCATGCTAATGAGAAAACAAAAGCAAATTTATTATGGAATGATATAGGATCCCTTGTGTCTATGTGTTATGGTATGTCCATTGAAGAGAGTATATTTCTGTATTACGATGTTCAGCAGGTCTATAGAAACTTCCTAAAATGATGTATGGACAGGATCCCTCCTAGCTATAGAACATATGTGGTGGTGACGGACTTTTTACAGGAAGTGATGCAGGATGGTCTTGGCTGTTTTACTTTCAGTAAGCATTAATATCCAAGTTATTTTCTATGAATCTACTGGAGGGCATTGAGGTCTGTATGACCTTAGTATTAATCATTTTTGCCATCTTTATCCTTCTTGCCATCTTTGTAGAACATAAGTCTGATGATTAGCCAGGTGGGTTGTAGTCTACAACAAGCTAATTCGTCACAGGAATCGTCATCGGAATCAAGTGCAAACGACTCATATTGGTCGGGTCGATGGTATTTTTTATGGTGTAAATGGGTGGACTCCTTCATCGTTTATCGTCCATGCAAGAGCTTCGGTATTCGCCTTTGTAAGAGGTGGTGGGCTTTTCCCGGATGCTTACGCTGCTGCTGCTGCCACATCTAGTGTCGCGGTTGAAGCCGGCCTGGTTTTTCCAATGACTTCTTTCACGTTGAGATCTATCTACGATCTGTTTTCCGGTTAATTTGAATTGCTTTCCCAAGAACTGACACCACTGATTGTGCAGTTTTCTCTCTCGAGGTTTTTTCTCTGAGCATATATCGCTGATTGGAATGTGGCGATTGCCCGATTGGGATCTAAGATGGAGATATGATTAGCTGCATTCGGTGACATCCGATTTAATGGTCTGGATCTGGTTGTACATGTTTTGAAGAGCGTCGGGTGACTGCATCGATCCACTTGGGACAATGCTATTATATCCTCAGCTTCTCGAGGCTTCTCTCTCTGAGAATTTCTACTGCTAATAGACAGTGGCGGTTGCTAATTAAGGGTGATCGGTTAGGTGGGATTGTTTACAGTGCTAAAGGACGTACTTGGATAGGACTTTCCTCATTGGGATTATTTCTTCCTTTATTGTTAATGGTCCTCTATCCTTTTTTCCATTGCGCATTGGGACTCCCGTGGTGGCGGCTTTCTACATCGCTTCCTCTGTATGCTCTGGGTCTGACATCATATTCCCTGTCAGGATTGACTTTTCGGGAACCGTTATCTATGGCATGGCTTTCGGTATGTCTTGGTGTTTTCCTTATTTGGTCTTGACTTAGTTCTCGAAGAGATGTTTGCACAGACGATTTTTCATCATTAAGGTGAAGGATTTGCTCTTGTGGCGGATACGTGGATACGTGGGTGGATATGGGTTGGAGTCATATCTAAATTTGGATATGTGCCACATCTAGACTACTCTTGTCCTTTCCTCATAATTTTCTTTATCGGTTTCACAGTGGCGGCAAATTGCAAATTCAGGTGTACTATTCCGGAATTGTTCGATCAGGTTTACTATGGTGGACTCGTCTGTGGGACTTCATTCGAATTTGGCCGCTCATGAGGAGTTCATTAATACTTCTATCGTTGCTGGACTTAGTCATTGTAATGAGCCGGATGTGGACGAACTGATCATCAGACAAGCTATCGAGAATGTTCATGTTGATAAGGTAAAGACGCATGGTTGTCTAAAAGGAAAACGATGCAGTGGGCACGGTAAACTTAAGAAAAATTATTTCAAGCATAAAATGGAGATTAAGGAAGTATTTCTGGACTATGAGGATTTGTGTGGGAGGGTAGTGAGCCTGCAGAAGCAGGCGGTGATTGCGCGCTGGATGTTCCCAGATAACAGTGATTTCGACACCACTGTTTGGATCAAACAGTTCTGGAATCATATCATTGGTTACACACCTAAGGTCAGTGTGCTCATCAATGACTGGTTTAGTATTCACTTCATGGACGAGAAATATGTTTACAAAATCACTAGCCGGACTTGGGTACGGGGATGTAGCTTCATGCAATTGGTTCCATGGTATCTGGGGTTCAACCCGGCTATGGAGGCGCCGCGCAGTCGAATCGTTTGGGTGAAGCTGCCGGGCCTCCCGCTCGAATTGTGGACCCTCAAGGCTCTGCGGGCGATTGGTGATTCCATAGGCAATACTAAATGCATTGATCCAAGTATTCTGGGTGTGAGTGATAAGAGAATTACGTGGTTGTTGGTTGAGGTTGACTTTGTGGGGGGTTTGCCCGAGGACGTGGATTTGATCTGGGGCAACAGGCGACATCGAGAGTGCATTGATTTCTGGGGAATCCCTTTCAGGTGCCTTATTTGTCACAGAACTGGTCACCTTAGGGAGCACTGTCCTTTTCGGCTTCGTGTTGATCGACCGAGTGGTGCAGTGGCTGGTGTTGGTGTTGGTGAAATCCAACAGAATCTTGCGGCTTCGGGCACTTCTGGAGGCCTCGCATTAGGTAATCCTACTTCCTCTTCTTCTAAAGATGTTGCATTTGTTTCTACTGAAGAGAATTATGATAGAACAATGCATCTTGAAGAGGGAGTTGACAAGATATTGCATCATAATAGGCCTCCTAATGCCATGTTTAGGGTTCTGGATCCCGATTCTAATCATGAGCCCTCCAACATTAACAACAGCCCCCCGTATTGTCCACGGCCAGAGGATGTCTACTCTGCCTGTCACAAAACCTTCCGTCCGAGTCACTGACCCTACTTCCGAACCCTCTACTATTGGGGTACCTGTTGACGTTTCAAACCTTTCTGCTGTACACTATAATCATACTGCTGACCCCCCTCTTTTTCAATCCACGAATTTCTCTGTTGGGGAATCATCAGCGCCTCCGTTGAGAACACCGGGTGGGGTCCCTCTGTCCCCTACAACCCTTTCTGAACCATTCGATCATGTTCTCCTTCCTGACTCTCCAAGGAACTCGGTGGGAAGCGACATTGAATCTCTAATGGGCAATCCTAATCTTGACCTCGTTTCCCTAACTGTATTTGGCAAACCTCCTATATCTCGGGATTCTCGTGGTTTCCATACCCTGTCTTCCTATATCACTACTAGGAAATAATCTAAGAATACAAACAAACATGTCAAGGGCAAATACAAATCCATATCTCTATTCTCGAATGGGGATGAAAATTTTATTTATATTCCCATTTCTGCTAGTGAAGGTAATTGGGAGTGTTCCAGGGCACTTAGAGCAGGCCACCCCGACGAGGTTTCCCCATGTCTCATATTCTTTCCATGAATATTAGGGGGTTGGGCGATGCCTCCAAATCTCATTGCCTTCGGGATCTATTAGCTTCTAAGGAGTTCATCATCTTTTTGGGACAAGAAACACTATGTGGGAGGGAGAAAGCTATTAAAGTTTTTTTTGGGTTTTAAGACTGGGTGGTGTGCGGTGGCCGTCGACTCCAATGGGCACTCGGGGGGGGCTGAATGCCATTTGGAACCCAGATAGGGCTACTTTTAAAGCTTATAGTTTCTTTGGTGGTATTCTTCTATCAGGAAAACTGAGGGGTGTGGAAGGTTCTCTCAATATTATTAATATCTATGCTCCATATATCGATAGGCAATCTTTTTGGCTCCAGATGCGGGCTTCGAGAATTCTTATGCTGCCGAGTTTGATCATGATGGGTGATTTAAATTCTACACTGCAGTCTGATGAGATATGGGAGAACAGAGCTCGTTTGGATCCTCTTTCAAATTTCTTGAACAACATGTTCATTTCTTATCACATGGTGGATATCAAGCTGATTCCTCTGATCCCCATGTGGACAAACAAGAGGGCGGGTGATAATTTCATTGGCAAAATATTGGACAGGGCTTTGGTAAAAGACAATCTATTGGATAAGTGGGGTGCCCCCAGATCAGTTGTAATGGTATCGGATATCTTGGATCACATGTCGATCTCTTTATCTTGGAACACAGGTGGTCTGATCAAGGGGAGGCCATACAAATTCAATCGTGTATGGTTAGATGATGCAAATTATGTTAATCTTTTCAAACGGCTATGGCAAGATGATGAGGAGGTGGAGGATCTCAGGGACTGGGATCGATTATTTTAAACTCCAAAGGCTTAAGAAGGCTTCCAAAAATTGGGAGTACCACAAAAAGAAGGATATCAAGGCAGAATTACAAGACATCTCCAAGAAAATTGAGGTGATATACAAAAGCTTCTTGGTCACCACCCTAGATGAATCTACATATGCTACTCTGAAACAATTGGGGATCAAGAAAAGGGAGATATTGAGTATTGAAGAAACTACGTGGAAACTTAAAAGCAGAGTTTCCTGGTTGAAGGAGGGTGACCTCAATACTCAATTTTTTCATAAATATGCAAACGAAAGGAAGAATAGAAATGTGATATGGCGCATCAAAAGGGCTGATGATAGTTATGCTTATACAACTTCAGAGATTCAAAGAGAAGCTTTTTGTCATTTCTCATCTTTCTATCAAAAAGACCATACCATTAACATTGAAAATCAAAGTTGGATACTAAATCATATCACTAGAATGTTTGATGATGAGGCTATTACAGCTCTTGATTAGAATATCACTGGGAATGAAGTCCTTATGGTCCTGAAATCATTTGCCCATGACAAATGTCCGGGGCCGGATTGATGGTCCATGGAATTTTTCATCTTCTTTTTTGAATTATTAGGAGCTAAACTTATGGAAATTGTGGAGCTGATCCGTTCATGGGGATATATGCCTACTAATCTGAATACAAATTTTATTGCTGTGATACCTAAAGCGGCTGATCCTCAAACTTTTTCTGATTTTAGGCCGACTGCGCTCTGTAATCTAATTTACAAGGTCACCTCAAAGATCATTGTGAATCGAATAAAAGCAACTTTATCAGAGCACATTTCTATGGAACAATATGGTTTTCTTCGAGGACGTTCTATTCATGATGCAATTTCCATTGCGCGGGAGGTGCTTCATACTATGCGTTCAGAAAAAAGGGAGTCTCTTGTGATGAAAGTGGATCTCCACAAGGCTTACGATTCATTAGATTGGTCTTATATTAGACTTGTTTTACTCAAGATTGGGCTGCCAATTCGGATCATCAGATGGATCATTTCTTGTATCACCATTGTTAGATATGTTGTTATTGTTAATGGTATTCCGACTCAATTTTTTGAGACTGGTAGAGGTCTGCACCAAGGATGTGCTCTTTCCCCGCTCATCTTCATTCTCATCTTGGACGGGTTCAGTAAGATTTTACATAATGCCGAGCAAAATGGGTTTATTAAGGGATTTTCCTTTTCAGATTCTGTGTCCATGTTGCATTCTCTCTTTGTCGATGATATATTATTATTTGGCTACCTCATTAGAAATCACTGGTTTTATATTCATCTTATGCTAATGAGGTTTGAATCTGCAACAGGTTTAGGAATTAACAAAGGAAAATATTTTCTAATATATGATAAGGGTGACTTACAAGAGATCCTTTTCATTGCTGGCTTTCTGGATATTCACTGTCAGTTGGCATCGGATGGTTTTAAATATTTGGGGTACAAAATTAAACCCTGTGGCTATAGGATCCGGGACTGGATGTGGATGATTGATAGATTCAGGGCTCGAATTTGCAGGAGGACACACAGATGGTTGTCTATGGGTGGCCGACTCATATTGATTCAGGCGGTATTATCTCAGTTGATGGTCTTTTGGGGTCATCTTTTGTATTTGCCTGCGAGGAATGTTGACATGATCAACAGTATTATCGCCCAATTTCTGTGGGGGGGTTCTAACATGGGGAAGAAATATCATCTATGCAAATTTGATTTTATATGCAGGCCCAAAGAATAATGTGGATGGGGTATTTTGAATACTCGGGTCTTCAATACCGCCCTGCTTATCAAATATTTCTGGCGAGCAATCAAGGGGGATAGCATCTGGAATGCTATCATTAGGTGAAAATAAACTGATGATGACATTCTTCATCAACTCATCTGCTAGGATTTTTCCTTCCCTAGGAACATATCAACCATTTGGGGAAGTTTTAAAAAATTGTTGGGTTATGTGGTTGCCCGATTGACATGGCTATTCCGAGATAGTGGGCATATCCCGCTTGGTTTTAAAAGTATTTTGTCCCTTCCTCATCATTATGGCCCTTCTCCCCGCCTACTGCATTGTCTTTCACACAGAGGTTATTTCTTCCCATCACAGACTATACATTGTTGGTCTTTTGCTGCACCGGTTCTCAAAACCGCACTCCAATTGGAGTTGGGTGGGGATGAAGCAGTTGAATGGGATCTATTTCGTAATTCTATTAGAAGTGTTGGTCTATGTCATGCACAGGGGGGCGATCAGATCATATGGGATGGGCCTGTTAGCGCTCGAATCTACCTTAGGCTGAAATAAGGTAAAACTCAAGGCAACATCAAACCAAGCTTAGCCTCGTAGCTAGCCCTACGAGGACAGGAGAGGGCTCTCTCCAGTCAATCTCGATAAAATGAGCAATAGGGTGCGAGATGACTTAAAATGGGAACTGATTTTAGGCTAGTAAATAGATAGAAAAGGGGTATTTTGATAAATGACTGGGTTTTCTGGGCAGCATGGGAACAAGAACAGCATGAAACAGAGAAATTAAATGAAAGACGCAGATTATCTCATGAGGCAAGATAGGAAAGAGCTTAAGCATCCAAATTGAAATTATATGGAGTGGAAGGATTGTTAAGGAAGCTGAAAAGGGCATTTGTGAATGAATCCTTTTCAGACAGAAGAAGAAACACAAAACATGAAAGCTTCTCCAAGGCAGAGCAATACATTGGATTCCACCTTTCTACTTAAAAGCATTCAACAGGCGATGATAATGAATGAACAATAAACATGACGAGAAACATATGAAAACAAAAAGAAGAAACACAATGCTAAGTTGTTACCACATGGATCTTATGAAACAGAGCTGCAACTTTCAATTAAATCTCTGTCAAACAACTGTACAGTGAAGCTCTGTATTTCTCCTCCACACACTTCTCCCAGAACTCTCCACCCTTTACAAATGTTTTACAATACAATAAATAAACTCCTCCATGAGAAAACAAATCGACCAAAAATAAGGGATTTGTTTTATCATCATTAACAAACCAAAGCTGCAAAGCCAATCAGCTGTTCTGAAGACAGAGCAGCGCTTCCTTTGAAATGCTTTGATGACCTATTAAAAGACAACAGCTGGAGTGTGGATCCTGTAAAATCATGACTGAAGACAAAATAGACAATACACTCCTATTTTTCAGCTTATGTTGATATCTACGTTCTAATTTTGGCGTGCTTTGACTTGGCATTTACATTTGTTATTTGAATAAAAGTTCACTTTTTAACAAAATGCCTTTGAATTCTGCTTTTGATGACAGGAAAAATGAACGATCCCAGCTGGCAATTTTGCTAATCTATCAAGCCTTCAAATCGTGAATATTCCCAAGCAAAGTCATTACTCTGTTTAGCAGGATTTGTGTCATCAAAACATATGATTAAGCGCCTTTATACCTCTGAGCAACGTATTGGTTTAAAAGAGCAGCCTTTGCGTGCCCAAATATGGAGACAACCACGTGGCTTAGGAGAGAAACGTGTACGACATTGAGGGCATCATAAACGCATAGACTTGTCAATACATTCTCTGCAAAAGCGGTGGAGACATTCCATCACCGTCCTTGTCTTTCGGATAATTCCCAGGCAGATAGGACACTACACTTCCTTACGAATATCAGACAGTTTGACCACAACATATTTGGAGGCAATAAATTCGAAATCGTTTGAGTTTGGAGCAACAATGACGATTTTCAAGCCTATTGAGCCTGTGCGCCGCGCGCAAACCCAATGTGTCGCGGCCTTTGGGTGCGCCGCGCCAGAAGAAAATAACACTGACAATTCCGGCTCTGTGCGCCGCGCCTCTTTTTTGTGCGCCGCGCGCAATCTTCACACACAGTCACGGTCTTTCTAAAACGCAGTTTGTTCTCCCAATCTTCAATTTGACTTCTCCTTGTAATGGTACAAATGTAATGGTCCAACCACAAATGTGGTTCCTCATAAGCATGCTTCTTGGTGTTTTGGATCTGCAATCTTGACTTGTACAGGTGCATGTCCACATTTTAGTGTCATGGATGAAAGAAAACTCAAGCAGTTCGGAATCTCTGAAGGTAAATATGTTTGCCACACCATGGCTTGAAACCAGTCGCACACAACTATGGGTTTTTTGGCCATAATAGCTTCCATCACATCATTTGTTTAGGAGAAGAATCTTCAACAATAAGATGTGTACACTCTGACATCCATTTCTCTATTGCGTAGGCTCCCATTGATGACACAACGATACATAAATCATGTTTTCGATTCAGTCTTTCTAGGACTGGTATACAGAATAAGAATGGGACGAAGTTCAATCTGAATGTTGTATTATTCGTTCCAAATGTCATCAAGTCCCCATTACTTAGAATTGTCTCCTTATTTGCTAAAGAAAACACTGACTTTGAACGAATTTCCTTGTTGACCAATGCGCCAAACTTTGAAAGATCCTTCATGCAAATTTCTTGAAAAACACTGGAAGGCATTCCAAGAAGAGGCTGCCTCAACTACGATCTCTGCATGCACACGTGAGATAGTTTTATCAGTTTATTTCCACTGACTTCTTGACTGAACTGATGATTCCTTTGGTTGTTTTTGCAGGGATGACTGATGTTGGATTCAGCAAAGGATCATGGCGAGGCTACATGTGAACATCTTCAACTGGAAAATTTTAAATAATTACACATTTATTATGAAGACACAATTAATGATTTCTTCTTCAAAACAGGGTTTTGAAGAAGAAACACTCTCAAGCCTTATTGACTATGAAATTTTGCAATTGAGACTGATTTGGAAGCTTTCATGCAAAATAGGTCGACAAAACCCTAGACCTAAAAACTCTTAAAAATTCTTTGCCACCCATGACTTTGAATGACGAGAAATGAACTTTGGTGACTTTGACTCTGACGAAGGACTGACAGGACCGTGTCTAACAGGGCCTACCAAGAATAACTATGTAATCGTGAAGGACATTTATCAGAGTATCATTATCTCTTTGCAAGAGGGACAATCTTCCAGGATCTTCTATCCTTTCTGGAGTCGAAAAATTCCCACTAAGATCACCCTGTTCGGCTGGCTGGTTTGGCGTGGTAAGGTTCTAACTTGGGATAATCTCATTAAGAGGGGTCTTCATGGGCCTAGTCGATGTGCTTTATGTTGTGCTGAAGAAGAAAGCATCGCTCATCTATTCTTTCGATGTCCCGTGGTTACGAGGCTATGGCAGTTGTTCAGCCCATTCTTCATGGATCCAACATGGACTGTTGTTGATTTTATGTCTGTTGCTAATGATTGGGATAAGCTAAATGGTAAATTTAAGTCGCTTCCCTTTTTCATCGTATGGTAGGTGTGGCTGGGGAGAAATTTTCTGATTTTTGAAAGCAGGCCATTCGAGATTCAAAAAAAAAAATTCGCTGACATTAATCGGATTGAGGAGCAGCCTCATCCTATTCAAATGGTATTTGATGGCTCTTTCCAGATCAGACCTCATGAGATTTCCATCCCTGCGATTTTCCTTGATGGGGCTTCTGCTGAGGGCATCACGGGTTGTGGTGTTTGGATTAAGTTGTCGCAGAGGGAAAGGATTCACATTTTTTGGAATGGAGGACCCGGATCCAACAATAAGGCTGAAATCATGGCCCTCTGGGGTGGTCTTCTTGCTGCCTCCAACCTACAATTGTAGGATGTTAACATTTATGGTGATTCCAAGTTGGTTATTGGTTGGATCACAAACAGATTTGAAATGATGAACCCGGGTTTGTTGGGTTGGAGACAAAGAACTCAAAGACTATGGCAGAGCTTGAATTGTCCACCTATCAGTCATATCTACAGAGATAACAATACGCGAGTAGATGAGCTATCAAAAAAAGGTATTAGTGCTGACTTTGGGTTTATGTAGGTGCTTCAGTTCAGAGATGGTTTACAGATATGGGACACGTCCATTCCAATTCCATGATTAAGATGCACAGGGTATCAAACATATCAGTTTTTACAAGTTTCCATACTATTCACTCCTATTTTTGCTTTGCACTCTTATTATCGGCTATATCATTTCGGACAAGTTTTTTTTCACTCTTTTTCCAAGGCTCTAGGCAAGGTATTTAGTTCTTATAACAGGTATGATCTCTGAGGGACACGTGCTTATCAGTTTTTATTCGTCGACTACAAGCGAGCCTGATCTGCCTTTACATCAAGCGAGCCAGATTTGCTTTTACATCAAGCGAGCCTGACTCAACAGGAAATGGTTTACATTTCATCCTCGGCAGTGGCCATATATATTACTATTATATCCTACCCAACATTTTCATATGCTTTTGCATAACAGACGTGCGCTGAATGTACATTTCAATTATGTCTTTATTTCTATATGGTAATGTTTTTCTCATCTTACAGGGATGTACAGCAACAAATCAAGTTGGGATTGGGTAATCCTCCCCATAATTTTTCTCACCACGATCAACAGTCTACTCTTCTTGCTTAGAAGGGTATCTAATGTATGTGGCTGGGGGATTTTTGTGTTTCTCGCTGGTTTCACTTTCAGCTGAGAATGTAATTGGGTTTATGCACTACTAAATTTAATATATACAACGTTTTTTTTCTTTCTGAAAAAAAAAAAAAAAAAAAAAAAAAGAGGAATCCCCAATCAGAAGACTCGAACTCGATCTCTGCCCCATCTGCTTTAAAAGTCGACTTTCTTTTGCTAATTACAAAGCTTTGAGATCAAACCTGTCAGCCCCAATTTGAGTGAAAATTCAACATGGCGTTGAGAACAAAGAAAGCATGGAAATTTGATTGCCAATTCACGGTTGAAAGCCCTGATTCCAAGGCTCAAAACCATCCTTTGTCTTCATTATTGCGTTGTCAACCATAATAGAATCATAACAATGGCACAACAAATTACTATACAAAATTGAGCAATTAACGATAAAATTAATCAAAATCACCTAACATAACACATTCAAAATCAAATCAGTGAAGAAAAAAAAGGCACAAAGTATTTTAATCTTGGTATTTCTAGGTTTGATGGCGATATTTGGAACTTCATGATTAACTTGATGAAAACACAGCGCTCCAAGTATGCAATCGGATCTCAACAAAAGTTGAAATCCCCTGCAAATCATTTTCAACCTTCAAATCCAGATCATGACTGCGACAATGGTGGATTGGATCAAGAAAATCCCGAAGGAATGGTTATTTTTGACATTGTCTACATCTGTGGCATTCCACCCCTCGACCCTTGGTGTTGAACTCTCTACCTGGCACTCTTAGTGATTTCTCTTGACAATTGGAAGTAATTTGAGCTAACCAGAAACCATATGACATTCAAATTGGCGGTCTCCATTATTTCATGGCCATATTCCTCGGAGGTTAGGTCAAAACCCTTTATAAAATTCTTCGAAAAATCTTTGAAGCCAAGGGAATTTGAACAGCTGGCAGTCTTCTTTCCCAACCCCAAAAAATGAAATGTCTCTTAAATCCCGAAATGGCACAATATGCATTTTATTTGTGGTTATGGGATATATCCCACATTGGTCCGGTGGAGGAGTTTCGTGGCGTTTATATATACCATGGTTTTCACATGTAGCACTGGACATGTTGTGCACCCATATTACTACTTTAACACTATTTTCAATGTTTTATATGTACATTATAAATTTGAATGTATATATAAGAGTTAATTAATATAATAATGAGCTTTTAGATACATTAAATCTAATTAAACTAGGGTTAATTAAGTCGAAGACGTTTTATTGTGAGGTTTATGTTCGGGATACTGTTCAAATTCGTTGTTACGACAGAATCTGAACAGGTGTAAAGGGAGGGTAACCTTTGTGCACATGCCATTCAATCAACGATCTGGTTTCACAGATCAACAGTTTACGATGTCACAAATCTGTCAAATTTTAGTGAGAGGAGTGGTGTCGTAGACGGTTTGCAAGAAAACGAGTATGTTCTTTACGGGGCATGCTAGTGGGTTTCAAAAACTGCCAGCAGTGGTTTCGTAAACCAGGTCAACGCACAGTTAACCCACGCGTTTCTTCAGTGTTTCTTTTCACATATAGTGAAAATGCTAGTTATAAATATATACATGCATAAACCCACATCGAAATGATTAGTGTTCCCAAAATGAGGACAACAATCTAAGCAACCAAGCCTTTTGAAACCTATTGGCAAATTGCGAATCATTTGGAGAGGCAAGGCATTCAGATTAACGTACAATAACCAAAGCGACAGTTTCAAAAGATTGAAACAAAGAATGTGACCATAGCATTATGTTAACGCTGGAGGATAAAGAAGCCAGTCGAAGCAAATACAATAAACCAATAACCAATCAAATGCAGACGAAGAAAGAGAATTTGAAAATGTGTAATGGGGGGACCTTTATTTGGGCTAAAAATTATAGGGGAGTTTTTGGGGGCCAACAAGGTCTTATCCATTTGAGCCTTCAATCTGTTGATCTTTTCCATGCTTTTGATTACAACAAGCATATCGTGAACATATGGAACTAATATTATGAATATGTCATTCAAACTTTTAAAGTACACGCAAAGGTCATACTCACATCTAGTATAGTTTTGGTTCATCATGAAGGAATCAAATTTCTTATATCGTTGGTGATTGCTTCAGGCCATACATGATTTCTTTAGCTTGCAAACTAATCATTTTTTTGTGATGTCGCACAAAACCTTCTGGTTGTTCCATGTAGATCTCCTCGTCTAGATATCCATGGAGAAACATTATTTTCACATCTAATTTCTCCAACTCCAAATCAAGCAATGCAACTAGCGCCAACATAATATGAAGATATACAAGCTTAACAATTGGTGAAAATATTTCATGGAAATCTATACCTTTCATCTAAGAGTAAACTTTTTCGACTAGTCTGCATTTAAACCTTTCAACATTACCATCAACTCCTTCCTTCAATTTGTAGACCCATTTACATCCAACAACCTTTTTATCATTAGGAAGTTCTATGAAGTCCCAAGTTTTGTTTTTCTCTAAGGCATACATTTAATCTTTCATAGCCACCTTCCATTTGACATTATTGATATCATTTATTGCTTCTTGATAACAAGAAGGTTCCTCGTTATTAGTAACCAAAGCAACAGATGAAGTAAAATCGGTATACCTTTTAAGAGGATTTCTCTCCCATGTAGATCTTCTCAGTGTTGGTTGTGGAATTTCCACATTTTCCTAAATGTCTCAATCTATGACTTCTTTATCATCATAAGCTTCTTGAATTTGTAGATGGTTGGGTTTCCCACTAGATTTGTTGATTTAACGGTACATGTTTCTATACCCATTCTTGTTTCAAAACATCTTCTACATTGTCTGATTTAATGAGCAAATTTGATGCAGGAGCATCTGCTCTAAGTCAAAAGTATAAGTAGAAATCAGACCTTACGGTCTTGACATTTGTCCAAGGAGGAACTATTGTAAAGAGACATTGTAAAACTCATGTAAAAAGTATTTTATTTCTTAGTGAGCATTGATAGGGAATATGCTTAGTTGTTAGGTGTCAGTGAGTGTTGAGTTAACGTAACAAATCCCCTTAAGAAATGGGATATTAGAGAAAATATTTGTTGTTTATTCTAAGAAGATAGAAAAATCATAAATTAGGATTTCCTTAAAATAGAAGTGGTTACAAGTTTGTAGGAGTTGAGTGAGGGCAGATAAGCTCTGAATTGTATTATAAATAAAATTGTAAGCTTCGAATGAGGAAGGGGCCAAATTAAAAAAAGAAGATTAGGCCAAGAGATAGAAGCGAGAGCCGAGAGACGGAGAGGGTTATGTTGAAGAGAAAAAGGGCCATGTAAGGGCGCATCAGGCTGAATCCAGATTGTAAGCAGGTTTTTATTGTATCTGTACATTTACTGATTAATGAGAAATTGAATTCATGGCGACTGTGTTTTGTTTCTTTTATGTGTTGAGTGATCCATCACTGAACAAATTTGATATCGGTGAAGTAATTAATTGTTTGCATGAATTTTAATTGAATTAATAAGTCTTTCTGAGTGATCAAGGACTTAATGGTTGGATAGAATCTGTATGATTCCAATCTGAGAATTAAACAGATGTGTGTGACGCTGATGAGAACAAATAAGTGTGGATATAAATTGAAGTAGGTCGAGAGAAAGAAACAAAGCCGAACTTTGGATTCGGAGAAGTAATACAGAAGGGTGTTTTGTATTCGGGATTAAGACAGTGTGCTAAAGTGTACGACAGCATCAAATATTGGAGCAAATGAATAGAAGTTAAATATCGGGAGAGATTAGCGCAACTAAATATCGAACAAGCTTAGGAAGGATAGCGTGAAGGAAACGGAGATGCACAGCAATGGCGGTCAAAGAAATAGGAGAAAATATTAAGGCACCAAAGCCTTTAAAATATTTCCAAAGGAAGGGAATGGACGACGAAAATGAAATCACAAAGATCAATTTCGAAGATGAACGTCTAATATTACATCGCAAGATAAGTTGGGAAAGTTGCGAAGAGGAGCCATGTGTCGGCAGAGCAGCCAAGCACACATCGCAATGGGCGATTCTTTTAGTTACATGTTAAGACTTGGCAGGTAAGCTAATTGAGTTGTGATGTGAAGCCGATCACCAAAGGCATAGCGGAACCATTAGATTTGGGCAAGATCAACGGTGGAACTTTAAATCATAACCAGCGGTATTTTTCTCTTCGGCAATTTTAGTATTTAAGTATAAGACATCGCATGGTAAGTTATTTTAATTATGGTGCAATAAAGAGTTAAGTTGCTATAAGGAAAGGAGATTGTGATGTGATGTGACGCATATCGCATATTGCACAGGATAAGGAACACGTTTCTTGTTAAACATTAAAATTTGCGATGAGCGATGGAGAGTTCGTTGTGAATTGAGAAAATTGTAAAGTTGTGAATCTGTAGGGAGGTAAGTTAGAAAAGGTGTGAAGTGCGACCCGCCGTGATTGGTCACTATTTGTGTGGGCCATAAAAGAACAAGTCCGCGCATATATTCTGCAACGAGTAATAATCTTGGGAACGGACAAATATATTAAAGTTTTTGTGCATGCGGGTATAAGCGGCCTTTTGGCTGCGTCATTTGGTATCATAGCAAGTTAATGAAAAATTGTTATAAATGAAGATTGTAGAGCTAAACTATGCATAATACATTTGGTAGCAAAATAAGATGCAAGCGTGATTACGAAAGAAAGAAGAGATCAATAAAGAAAATGTGCTTTACAGAAAATTGACAGAGATATTGTAGAAATAGGAGATCAGATTTTAAATCTAACAAGCAATAGGCATACAGAGGTAAAGTATGGCAGAAGATGGGAGTAAGTGATACTCTTAAGAAGAGATTGCAGAAGGATAAAGAAAGCACAGTGATGGTTGTTTTCTTATGGAGAATGAAGATTCACTCGAACATGAAGAGTGGATGGAGACTGCTTGTGAAATCATGCAGGTATTGTTTTATTTAACTCTGATTTGAGTTTTGAAGGATAAAAAAAATATCACAGCCTTAAGAAGCAGTGATGAAGGAAGTTGGTAAAGTTTCTGAGTGAAAGAAGAGTGTGGCCAGAACCTAGTATTTCATTTGTGATTGAAATACAAGAAGATAGTTGTGTTCTCAAAAGTACAGATGAGTCGAAGCCTAGAAAGAGCAGAGGAAAGCTTGGTAAGATAAATGTAGCAGGGAGGACTTTTTATTTCAGAGGCTTAAGTACTGCTCATAGTGAGTGAGGAACTCATAGAGATAGAGGAGAAGATGAATACCGATAGTCATAGCAATGGTTCTAAGAGAGACCACAATAGAATAAAAGTGAATAAAGATGTCAAAGTAGATGGCATGGATGTAGAGTATGAGAGAGAAAAGGCTGAGATAAGAATGCAATTTAATTTGTTGATAAAGTTGTTCCATAGGAGTAAAGAAGACCAGATATTTGGTTTAAAAATGAGAAAGAAAATGAAGTGGCATAAGCTACAAGAGAAGAGAGAACAACAGGTGAATATGCAGTTAATAGAGGAGCTGAGGAAGCTTGAGCAAATTATGGATGTTGAATTGAGGAAAAAGAAGCTCGAAGGAGTTGAGCTACAGCAAGAAAAATTTGTTGGAGATGAACAAGTTTCTTTTGAACTTGAAGATGGAGCAGTGATGTCTGAAACATCAGTTGAGGCAATTGAGCCTTATGATTTTGAAATTAATAATTTGTGTATGTTTGCAGGTGATGTCAAAGAAGACAAAGAAGAGAAACAGAATTTGAGTTTTGAGACAGTTAGATCTCATGAGGACGTTCATACACAATTGGAGAGAAATATTGTTTTTCGGCATACTAAAGTTGAAAACAGAGGAAGTTTGGCTCAGGATGATGACCAAAAGCAAGAAGAAGTGGAGAAGGATATCAAGCAACCAAGTGAAGTGCTTGAGGAGACTGATAAGAAAACTGACTGATGAGGAGTCATGTAGAGGAATTAGAACAACAAGAGGAATATTTGGTGACTAGATCATCAACTGAGACCATGGGGTCTTGTGATTTTGAGATTAATAATTTGACTGTGTTTGTAGGTGTTGCATAAGGCAATCCATCTCTTGGAATTGTCTTGAATAAAGTTTACAAGTGTCAAGAAAAGTACGATGATGATTGTCTTTCAGATGAAGATCAAGTTGAGTTATTGCAGCAGAAGGAGTTCATAAATTCCTTGCTTAGTGAAGGAAGTATCTTCAATGGAGATGAGACAGTTATGTCTGATGATGAGGAAACTGTTATTGTTGAGGAAAGGGAAAAATTGACTTATCTGATTGACCGAGAGAAGACTGTTGGATAGACATCTAAAGCCATCACAGAGATAGAGGATCAGAATTTTATTTTGATAGAGAATGAAGTAGTGTCACCAAGAAATTGGACTTGTGAAAAAGAAGGAGATAGTGAGGATTGTATAGAATTTTTGGAAGAAGCTCCAAGTGAGATGACAGATTTGTGGCATGAGTTAAGTCTTTTGGACGATAGACTAGCAAGTCAGAGAATGAATATTCTGAATGTACAATTGAAATTGGGAAAAGGTGAGGCAGGCATATCTCATGCTAAAGAGGAATCGGTCTTAGAACTTAAGAAAGTCGAACTGACTACCATAATTAATCAAGGAGGTGAAGGATGATCACTGAGGGTTTTCAAGGAAGAGGAAGAAAGATATGTTGGAATTAATGAACAGCATAGTGATGACGTGTTTGAAAGGAATTAGGTAGAAAGTGAATTGATGAACTGTTTACTGGAAGCATCTGTGTATTATGTTTTTATCAAAGATATTGAACAGAGGTTGTTTTGAGATAAGATGAAAGTTCAGAAGAAACAAGAGGATAAGGATGTAAGGGTGGTAGTAAGAATCCAACAAATTCAAAAAGAAGATAACAAACAGCAGTTTGAAGACAATTGGCGGAGTGAGTACCAGTTATACCCAAAAGGCTGCTTATACCCACATACGCAGAAATTTTAATATATCTACCTATTCCCAAGGTTAATACTCGTTGCAGAATATACGCGCGGACTTGTTATTTTATGGCCCACACAAACGATGACCAATCACAGTGGGTCACACTTCGCACCTTTTCTAACTTACCTCCCCGCAGATTCACAAATTTACAATTTTCGCAATTTTGCAATTTCTCAATTCACAGGGAATTCTCCATCGCTCATCGCAACTTTTAATGTTTAACAATATACATGTTCCTTATCCTGTGTGATATGCGATATTCATCACATCGCATCGCAATCTCCTTTCCTTATCACAACTTAAGTCTTTATCGTACTGCAATTAAAATAACTTACCATGCGATGTCTTATACTTAAATACTAAAATCACCGAAGAGCGAAATACCGCTGGTTGCGATTTAAAGTTCCACCGTTGATCTCGCGCAGATCTAACGGTTCCGTTGCACCTTTGTTGATTGACTTCGCATCGCAACTCAATTAGCTTACCTGCCAAGTCTTAACATGTAACTAAAATAATTTCTGATTGTGATGTGCGCTTGGCTGCTCTGTTGACACGTGGCTCCTCTTCGCAACTTTCCCAACTCATCGTAAGATGTAATCTTAGACGTTCATCTTCAAAACTAATCTTTCCGATTTAATCTTCATCGTCCATTCCCTTCCTTTGGAAATCTTTTAAAGGCTTTGTTGCCTTAATCTTTTCTCCTATTTCTTTGACTTCCACCGCTCTGCATCTTTGTTTCCTCAACAATATCCTTCCTGAGCTTGTTCGGTATTTATTTGCGCTAATCTCTCCTGAGCTTTAACTTCTATTCATTTTCTCTATCTTTGATGTTGCCACACACTTTAGCACGTTGTCTTAATCCCGAATACAGAATGCCCTTCTGTATTACTTCTATGAATCCAAAGTTCGACGTTGTTTCTTTCTCTCGACCTGCATTCAATTTATATCTGCACTTATTTGTTCTCATCAGCTTCACACACCTCTGTTTAATTCTCGAACTGGAATCATACAAATTCTACCCAGCCATTAAGTCCTTTATCACTCAAAAAGACTTATTCATTCAATTAAAATTCATGCAATTAGCTACTACTTCACCGATATCGGATTTGTTCAGTTACGAATCACTCAGCACGTAAAAGAAACAAAACACGGTCGCCATGAATTCAATTTCTCAATAATCAATAAATGTATAGATACAATAAAAACATGCTTACAATCCAAATTCGGCCTGATGCGCCCTTACATGGCCCTTTTTCTCTTCAACATAACCCTCTCTGTCTCTTGGCTCTCGCCTCTATCTCTTGGCCTAAACTTCTTTGTTTAATTTGGCCCCTTTCTCATTCGAAGCTTACAATTTTATTTATAATACAATTCAGAGCTTATCTTCCCTCACTCAACTCCTACAAACTTGTAACCACTTATGTTTTAAGGAAATCCTAATTTATGACTTTTCTATCTTCTTAGCATAAACAACAAATATTCTCTCTAATATCCCATTTCTTAAGGGGATTTTTTACATTAACTCAACACTCATTCACACCTAACAATTAAGCATATTCCCTATCAATGCTCACTAAGAAATAAAATACTTTTTACATGATTTTTACAATGTCTCTTTACAATAGTTCCTCCTTGGACAAATGTCAAGACCCTAAGGTCTGATTTCTACTTGGACTTTTGACTTAGAGCAGATGCTCCTACATCAAAATTCATCGCAAATATCACATTTTTGTTGTTGGTGATTTGTAGAGAGTAGGATCCCACAATCTATACCCCTTAGCAACATCATCATAACCAACAAAGACATATTTATTTGATCTAGGGTCTAACTAAGAACATTGATTCTTAGGAGTAAGTATGTAAGCTTCACAACAAAAAATAAATAAATTTGAATGATCACCAAGGATGACCTATCCAAACCTCTTTAGGGATTTTACAATTTATTGCGACTGATGGTGATCAATTTACAAGATAACAAGGAATAGTGACTCCTTCTACCAACCACTCTTGTTGCAAATTGGTATTGCTTAGCAGGTTTCTTGCTCTTTATAGAAGAGTCTCGTTCATGCATTATGCTATGCCATTTTTCTAGATTATATAGTGTTTTTGTGTCTTGTGATTCCAACTTCGTTGCAATACTTTTCAAATTCTAAAGAAGTGAACTCGCCTCTGTTATCCATTCTTAAACATTTTATTGTTTTCCCAATTTCCTTTTCTACCTTTACTCTAAATTGTTTAAATGTATTAAACACGTTAGCTTTTCTTTTGAAAACATAAACCCGCACTTGTTCTAGAATAATCATCTATAAATATTACAAAATATAATGATCATCTGAAAGAAAAATTAGGGGATGACCCCTAAACATCGAAATAAATATTATCAAGAATTCCTTTACTAACATGATTGTCTTCTTTACATTTATGTCTACATTGTTCCAACTATACAATGTTTGCGAAAATTCAAATTTTGAGATTTAAAATTTGGAAATAATGTGGTTCATCAATCCTTGTTGTCCTCTCTTGCTCATATGACGTAATTTCTTATGCCATAAAAGAGTGGATTTATTCGCCTCCTTAGATGCCACCACTACTTCATTGATATGAATACTTCCATCTAGATTTTAAAGATTTATTGTCTTAGTAGCCTTCATGACCACTAAAGTGCCCTTGGACACTTTCAATGCTCCACTTTGATCTATGAACTTATGACCTCCAAAATCTAAAGCTCTCAAAGAAATTAAATTATTCTTTAGTTCAAGCACATGTCTAACATCTATTAATGTTCTCATAATACTATCAAACATTTTTATTTTGACACTTCTTAACCCAAAAATCTTATAAGAAATGTTATTTTCCTAAGAACAATGTCACCATCAATGACATTATATGAAGAAAAATAATTTCTATGTGGACATGTATGATGATAAGCACCAAACTCTAACAACCAATCTTTGTAGTATTGAGTAACATAACTAATAAATGAAATTTCGTCAATCATAAATGAACCTGATTCAACTAGATTTGCCTCCTTTTTGGAGTCATCCCTGGATTCTTGTCTCTTTTGGCAATCCTTCTTGAGATGCCCTCTCTTGTGATAGTACCAATATCTAAGTTTACTATTTTTGCCTCTGGACTTTGATCTGGATGTAGCTATTGACTTTTCTCCTCTTTCCTTGGACCAACCTCTAGCCATCATTGTTTCTAGTGTGGAGGTTTCAATACTTGATTTCCTCCTCATTTCCTCAAACAACAATGCTCCAACAACATAATAAAATTCAAGATTTTTTGTTGTGCTAAAGCTAATGGAAGTTACTAAATGATCCCATGATTCAAGAAATGAACACAATAGTGTAATTTTCTTATCTTCACCATCGATTTTAACATCCACACTATTCAACTGGAAAATAAGAGTATTAAACACATTCAAGTGTGTTGCAATTTTCGTACCTTCTTCATTTTTAGACTGTATAGTTGTCTCTTCAAGTAGATCTAATTCGTCAAGAACTTCATTATATAAAGGCCTTCTAATGTGGTATATAAACCTATTGTTATTACTTCTCAAATGATGTTAAACAAGACATCATCAGCTAAACATAATTCAATTGTGCTGAGGGTTCTAACACTCATTTCCTCCCATTGTTCATCGATCATTGTTGCAAGTTTGTTCCTCCTATTCCCAACACCTTCTGCAACCCTTGTTGTACTAACAAATCTCGCAATTTTGATTTCAAAACATTTTTCCATTAAATTTTTCAACTTCAAATTGAGTATTTTCCACCTTCGTCGTTATTCTCTATACACATACTCTCCTTCCAAATAGATTTTTTTTAATGTGTCAATTCAGGAAAAATAAATACTTTCGCAATCCATCTTTATTAGTTCAGAAACCCCATTTTTCAAAGCTCTATTTTTCAAACCCCCAAAAACCTTGTTTCTCAACTTGTTTTAAAACTTGGTTTCTTAGAAAGTTTATGTATATATATAGAATCTACACCTACCTTTTTTTCAATTAAAAAAACTTCCAAGAAAAATTATATTTTCTTTTATTTTTTAATGTTTCCTTTAATTAAATTGACTCCATCAACCATACCTCTACCTATACGCTCAACCTACATTATGCATGGTCTTGTTCTCATGCCTCAACTTCTTAGCGAACTCATTCATCTGCCTGGAATCTTTCTTTTTAGCAACTAATTAGCTCTATCTTACCCTCCTCTTCATGCGGCTCAACTAGGGTTTCATAAACAACCATTATTTTGCACACAAGTCTACAGAGGACTCAACCTCCACCACCACCAAACAATTAGACCTCCACGTTAGCAAAAAAAAACCTTCTTTTGTACATGGGTCGCCACAAGTCTGCAGCTCCTCTACTCAAGTTGCCTTTACCACTATGTTGACCTCCACCACCAACGAAAGGCTCAACCTCCATCCACGTCCACCAAATTCGGCTTGATTGGTGGACTGCTCCGTGCAATGTCCTCCACATATAAAAAGACTTCTGTTGCTATGTGACTACACCAAACCATACCATATCTCCTGTATGGCAGCCTTCTCTTGCTCAATTTCCTTCACACTCTAGAATCTACACCACTACAACCCAACACTTGGACTTTCAATTGCTAGACCCAAATGGATTTTAGTGCATGTTGTTAACTACTTATTCTTAATAGTCTTCGGTTTATATTTTATTGACTTTGTGCTTTAATACTACTTGGTATTCAGAGTTTGTACAAACATTGTTTTTCAAGAAAGAAAAAACCAACTACTTTCTATTAAATAAAAAAAAGTTTACATATAGCATGTGGCAATATATTCCCTATATTACATTTGACAGATATCAAGATACAGGGCGTGCAGACCCTCAAAGAAACCTTGTATGGAGCACCAGATATAGCCCAACAACGGGTAGCCACTCATCATTCTAGCAATGTTGAAAGATACTTCGACTGACATATAACATGTTGAAAGATAATTCGACTGACATATAACATGTCGAAAGATGTTATGACCAACAAGATAAACAACATCAGAAGATACTCTGGCCAACAAGAACATATTAACGCCGGATGATACTCTGACCAACAAGAAAAGCTTGAAAATGCTTTGACAGGCTTGAAAAAAGGCTACACCACGGCAAAAACTAGACGATGAAAAAAGGCCTAATATTTCTACATATTATAGTTAAACTTTAAAACCCCAAGGGTTTGTACATGATAAGCCTGCAAAAAAACCCATGAGCCCATAGATGAAAAGAGTCGAAAAGGAAAAACAAGACGAGGCAGCCCAGAGGATCCCCTCATCCAGAAGCATTACATTAAACAAAAGGCACAAAAAGAAAACACCACCAGAGAAAAAACCCCTGGGACAACCTGCGAAAAAATCAACGACATCAAACAAAGGCAACACCCAAAAGACCCGAGAAACCTTGCTAGAGACGAAACAAAAACGTCATTGAACCTGAAAGGCCACCGAAGTCCACCCAAACGACCCACGCAGAAGTCGAGAACCACACCAGCATGAAGGTGTCGGCAAGTGCACCGAAAACTGTCCACCAAGTGAAGCCTCCAAAAGAAAAAGCTCGGAATATTCAAAGCAACAACGAGACACCATCAATCCCTAGAAATACCAAATAGAGCTACATCCGGCGAAGGCATCCTGGTCTGACAGCAAGGCAAGTCATCATCAAAGAAGCACAGTTGCAAACATAACCACGGCGACCCACTAAATGCAAGAGAGACCAGTGAAACAGGGTACAACTACAGAGGAAGAGCCCCAGCATCAATGAGCCAAAAACCCCTGAAAAAATGAACCACATAGCCACCAAAAACAACGCACCAGAGGTAGGAAGGGGGAAACCTTGCAATGCAGACCAGGGAAGAAGCAGTGTGAACCAGAGGGCACGGCAAATAGGGTTTCAACCGCTGAGGCCTCCCCTGCGGGCACTGAGTTTGTACAAACATTTAAGATAGAGAAATAATGATAAAATTAATGATACACAAATATTTTACATTGTAAAACCTTGACGATTTGTCAAGGAAACATCCACAAGCAAGCCAAGGATTTTATTAATAGGAGAAAACTTACAATTAGGCTTTACATCCTCTTAAATCTCACGGAATTCATACAAATAAAGTAGGAATCATCACATTGGTTATAATAACCATCATTGTTTTCATAAACCAACACAATTGGAGTAATCATAATATATTTACTTAAGATAGAAAAGAAAAAAAATTGGTTTTTACATTTTTTTAACTAAATTGTTGTTATACTCTAATAGAGGATCCCCATTTCTATCGTGCTTCTTTCTTTTTGAATACATGGGATATAGGTTATAAATATTAGGGCTATATGGCCCTCAATAAGATATGTCTAAAGAAACTTATAGATTGAAATAATATCAAAGTTTGGGTGGGCTAAATATCAAGGTTTGGGTGGCCTATCTCCCACTACAAGACAAGCTCAAACATTTTTTTATCAAAGATTTTGTCACTTTATTATCAACGGTATTCTAACTATGCCATAAACCCACACACAAAGTAACAAATTTCAAGTTTCAGCAGTGTGAAGTACAATGGAACCAAATTAAAATTCTAGGTAAGGGTTGAAAATGTGCATCAACATATCGCAGAAAAACTCTTTTATTTAAAAAACTGCAAAATTTTTATATAATACAACTATACCACAAAAGGCTTTGACCCACACAATAATATTGAACTCCAATGGCTTGCTCATAAATTTAGTGTATGGCTCACAAAAGTTTTCTAGTGTTATTGTTCACACTTCAACACCTAAGTAAAAGAACACAATTACAGGGACCTTTGTATGTATCCCATGTAACAGTCATGAAAACAATAGGAGACATGTATGATACATTTTTGTCAAGTATCCTAAACATAGAGAACATTCCAATCAAACACATGCCCTAGCTATGTCCTAGTTGTTTGACATATTAAAAAAACATTCTTCTTAAAGAGCTATTACGATCTCTCACTATGCAAATGAAGAGTAAAATCAAGATTTGGAGGGATTCCAAGTGTTTTTTAAATGTTTTATTTTATAAGAAAAATGGATCTTTACATCAACATTTCATTTGTGTATTTCTAATTTCTAATTTTTTTATCACACACACACACATTGTTTCCAAGGTCAGCATGTCCTAGTGCAAACACTTGTGGTTTTGTGTCCTCCATGTCGCGTGTCCTTGTGTTAAGTGACTTAGTTTGACACTTTAACTCAATCAGTAAGCCCATTAATCAACTTTGTACTATCCAAGTGATCTCATATTTACAGATTTTGGAGTGACCAATTTGACGATGCATTCCATATGCTCTCCATAAATGTTGGTACGCACCAAAAACACTAGTGATCAAATTTAATTGGGTTAGTGCTCATTTTTCACCCAATAGTCACTTTCATGTGAGCAAAATGTGCCATGTCATCTCTTATGACAAATCAATCCTACATTAGAATTTGTGTGCACTAGAACTAAACATTGCTACAAATGTCATCAATTGCTTCCACTAATTCATTGTGCACCTGTGTTCTATAATTTTGCAATGTTGCAATAGCATTGAATGATTTTCCAACATTCCACGAGTTATTCAATCAAAATGCACAAGTAATATCTACTAAAAATAAGGGGAGGGGTGTTGGGGCATTTTCCCATCCAAAATGGACCATTGATATTAATTATGTGTTGGGTATGTGTTAAATTATTTTCATGACAAGTTGTAAGGGTCATTATGGTGCATCGAGTGCAACAGGGGGTCATAGGAGGGGTGGCATCCCCCCTTGCTGGAGGGGTTGCAAGGGGCCAATGCCCTGAAAAATTAAAACAAAAAGAAGGCAACTACTTTCTATTAAATAAATAAAAAATTACATATAGCATGTGGCAATATTTTCCCTATATTACATTTGACAGATATCAAGATACAGGGCGTGCAGACCCCTCAAAGAAACCTTGTATGGAGCACCAGATATAGCCCAACAACGGGCAGCCACTCATCATTCTAGAAATGTCGAAAGATACTTCGACTAACATATAACATGTCGAAAGATGTTATGACCAACAAGATAAACAACATCAGAAGATACTCTGGCCAGCAAGAACATATTAATGCCAGATGATACTCTGACCAACAAGAAAAGGCTAAAAATGCTTTAACAGGCTTGAAAAAAGGCTACACCACGGCAGAAACTAGACGGTGAAAAAAGGCCTAATATTTCTACATATTACAGTTAAACTTTAAAACCGCAAGGGTCTGTGCATGAAAAACCTGCAAACAAACCCATGAGCCCAAAGATGAAAAGAGTCAAAAAGGAAAAACAAGACGAGGTAGCCCAGAGGATCCCCTCATCCAGAAGCATTGCATTAAATAAAAGGCACAAAAAGAAAACACCACCAAAGAAAAAACCCCTGGGACAACCCGCGAAAAAATGAACGACAGCAAACAAAGGCAACACCCAAAAGACCCGAGAAACCTTGGCAGAGACGAAACAAAAACCTCATTGAATCTGAAACGCCACAAAAGTCCACCCAAACGACCCACGCAGAAGTCGAGAACCACACCAGCATGAAGGCATCGGAAAGTGCACCGAAAACTATCCACCAAGTGAAGCCTCCAAAAGCAAAAGCTCGGAACAATCAAAGCAACAGCGAGACAACACCAATCCCTAGAAATACCAAATAGAGCCACATCCGGCGAAGGCATCCCAGGCTAACAACAAGGAAAGTCATCATCAAAGAAGCACGGTTGCAAACATGACCACGGAGACCCACCAAATGCAAGAGAGACCAGCGAAACAGGCAGAGGAAGAGCCCCAGCATCAATGAGCCAAAAACCCCTGAAAAAATGAACCACGCAGCCACCAAAAACAACACACCAGAGGCAGGAAGGGGGAAACCTTGCAACACAGACTAGGGAAGAAGCAGTGTGAACCAAAGGGCATGACGAATAGGGTTTCAACCGCTAAGGCCTCCCCTGCGGGCACCGAGTTTGTACAAACATTTAAGATAGAGAAATAATGATAAAATTAATGATACACAGAGATTTTACATTGTAAAACCTTGACGATTTGTCAAGGAAACATCCACAAGAAAGCCAAGGATTTTATTAATAGGAGAAAACTTACAATTAGGCTTTACATCCTCTTAAATGTCACGGACTTCATACAAATAAAGTAGGCATCATCACATTGGTTATAATAACCATCATTGTTTTCATAAACCAACACAATTGGAGTAATCATAATAGATTTACTTCCAAAAACAAAAAATTGGTTTTTACATTTTTTTAACTAAATTGTTGTTATACTCTAACAGAGGATCCCCATTTCTATCGTACTTCTTTCTTTTTAAATACATGGGATAGAGGTTATAAATATTAGGGCTATATGGCCCTCAATAAGATATGTCTAAAGAAACTTATAGATTGAAATAATATCAAGGTTTGGGTGGGCTATCTCCCACTACAAGACAAGCTCAAACATTTTGTTATCAAAGCTTTTGTCACTTTATTATCAACGGTATTCTAACTATGCCATAAACCCACACACAAAGTAACAAATTTCAAGTTTTAGCAGTGTGAAGTACAATGGAACAAAATTAAAATTCTAGGTAAGGGTTGAAAATGTGCATCAACATATCGCAGAAAAACTCTTTTATTTAAAAAATTGCAAAATTTGTATATAATACAACTATACCACAAAAGGCTTTGACCCACACAATAATATTGAACTCCAATGGATTGCTCATAAATTCAGTGTATGGCTCACAAAAGTTTTCCAGTGTTATTGCTCACACTTCAACACCTAAGTAAAAGAACACAATTACAGGGACCTTTGTATGTATCCCATGTAACAGTCATGAAAACAATAGGAGACATGTATGATACATTTTTGTCAAGTATCCTAAACATAGAGAACATGCCAATCAAACATGTGCCCTAGCTATGTCCTAGTTGTTTGACTAATTAAAAAAACATTCTTCTTAAAGAGCTATTATGATCTCTCACTATGCAAATGAAGAGTAAAATCAAGATTTGGAGGGATTCCAAGTGTTTTTTAAATATTTTATTTTATAGGAAAAATGGATCTTTACATCAATATTTCATTTCTGTATTTGTAATTTCTAATTTTTTTATCTCTCTCTCTCTCACACACACACACATATTGTTTGCAAGGTCAACATGTCTTAGTGCAAACACTTGTGGTTTTGTGTCCTCCATGTCGCGTGTCCTTGTGTTAAGTGACTTAGTTTGACACTTTAACTCAATCAGTAAGCCCATTAATCAACTTTGAACTATCCAAGTGATCTCATATTTACATATTTTGGAGTGACCAATTTGACGATGCATTCCATATTCTCTCCATAAATGTTGGTACGCACCAAAAACACTAGTGATCAAATTTAATTGGGTTAGTGCTCATTTTTCACCCAATAATCACTTTCAAGTGAGCAAAATGTGCCATGTCATCTCTTATGACAAATCAATCCTACATTAGAATTTGTGTGCACCAGAACTAAACATTGCTGCAAATGTCATCAATTGCTTCCACTAATTCATTGTGCACCTGTATTTTATAATTTTGCAATGTTGCAATAGCATTGAATGATTTTCCAACATTCCACGAGTTATTCAATCAAAATGCACAAGTAAGATCTGCTAAAAATAAGGGGAGGGATGTTGGGGAATTTTCCCATCCAAAATGGACCATTGATATTAATTGTGTGTTGGGTATGTGTTAAATTCTTTGCATGACAAGTTGTAAGGGTCATTATGGTACATCGAGTGCAACAGGGGGTCATAGGAGGGGTGGCATCCCCCCTTGCTAGAGGGTTTGCAAGGGGGCAGTGCCCTGAAAAATTAAAACAAAAATAAGGCAACTACTTTCTATTAAATAATAAAAAAAATTACATATAGCATGTGGCAATATATTCCCTATATTCCATCTGACAAATATCAAGATACAGGGAGTGCAGACCCCTCAAAGAAACCTTGTATGGAGCACCATATATATCCCAACAACGGGCAACCACTCATCATTCTAGTAATGTCAAAAGGTACTTCGACTGACATATAACATGTCAAAAGATGTTATGACCAACAATATAAACAACATCAGAAGATACTCTGGCCAGCAAGAACATATTAACGCCAAATGATACTCTGACCAACAAGAAAATCCTGAAAATGCTTTAACAGGTTTGAAAAAAGGCTACACCACGGCAGAAACTAGACGGTGAAAAAAGGCCTAATATTTCTACATATTACAGTTAAACTTTAAAACCCCAAGGATCTGTACATGAAAAACCTGCAAACAAACCCATGAGCCCAAAGATGAAAAGAGTCGAAAAGGAAAAACAAGATGAGGCAGCCCAGAGGATCCCCTCATCCAGAAGCATTACATTAAACAAAAGGCACAAAAAGAAAACACCACTAGATAAAAATCCCTTGGGACAACCCGTGAAAAAATCAACAACAGCGAACGAAGGCAACACCCAAAAGACCCGAGAAACCTTGGCAGAGACGAAACAAAAACCTCATTGAAACTGAAAGGCCACCGAAGTCCACCCAAACAACCCACGCAGAAGTTGAGAACCACACCAGCATGAAGGCGTCGGCAAGTGCACCGAAAACTGTCCACCAAGTGAAGCCTCCAAAAGCAAAAGCCCAAAACAATCAAAGCAACGGCGAGACAACACCAATCCCTATAAATACCAAATAGAGCCACATACGGTGAAGGCATCCCAGTCTGACAGCAAGGCAAGTCATCATCAAAGAAGCACGGTTGCAAACATGACCAAGGAGACCCACCAAATGCAAGAGAGACTAGCGAAACAGGGCGCAACTACAGAGGAAGAGCCCTAGCATCAATGAGCCAAAAACCCCTGAAAAAATGAACCACACAACTACCAAAAACAACGCACCATAGGCAGGAAGGGGGAAACCTTGCAACACAGACCAGGGAAGAAGCAGTGTGAACCAGAGGGCACAGTGAATAGGGTTTCAACCACTGAGGCCTCCCCTGCGGGCACCGAGTTTGTACAAACATTTAAGATAGAGAAATAATGATAAAATTAATGATACACAGAGATTTTACATTGTAAAACCTTGACAATTTGTCAAGGAAACATCCACAAACAAGCCAAGGATTTTATTAAAAGGAGAAAACTTACAATTAGCCTTTACATCCTCTTACATCTCACAGACTTCATACAAATAAAGTAGGCATCATCACATTGGTTATAATAACCATCATTGTTTTCATAAACCAACACAATTGGAGTAATCATAATAGATTTACTTAAGATTAAAAAATTGGTTTTTACATTTTTTTAACTAAATTGTTGTTATACTCTAACAGAGGATCCCCATTTCTATCGTGCTTCTTTCTTTTTCAAGACATGGGATAGAGGTTATAAATATTAGGGCTATATGGCCCTCAATAAGATATGTCTAAAGAAACTTATAGATTGAAATAATATCAAGGTTTGGGTGGGCTATCTCCCACTACAAGACAAGCTCAAACATTTTGTTATCAAAGCTTTTGTCACTTTATTATCAAGGGTATTCTAACTATGCCATAAACCCACACACAAAGTAACAAATTTCAAGTTTCAACAGTGTGAAGTACAATGGAACCAAATTAAAATTCTAGGTAAGGGTTGAAAATGTGCATCAACATATCGCAAAAAAACTCTTTTATTTAAAAAATTGCAAAATTTGTATATAATACAACTATACCACAAAAGGCTCTGACCCACACAATAATATTGAACTTCAATGGCTTGCTCATAAATTTAGTGTATGGCTCACAAAAGTTTTCTAATGTTATTGCTCACACTTCAACACCTAAGTAAAAGAACACAATTGCAGGGACCTTTGTATGTATCCCATGTAACAGTCATGAAAACAATAGGAGACATGTATGATACATTTTTGTCAAGTATCATAAACATAGAGAACATGCCAATCAAACACGTGCCCTAGCTATGTCCTATTTGTTTGACCTATTAAAAAAAAATCTTCTTAAAGAGCTATGACGATCTCTCACTATGCAAATGAAGAGTAAAATCAAGATTTGGAGGGATTCCAATTGTTTTTTATATGTTTTATTTTATTAGAAAAATGGATCTTTACATCAATATTTCTTTTGTGTATTTCTAATTTCTAATTTTTATTATCACATAGACACATATTGTTTGCAAGGTCAACTTGTCTTAGTGCAAACACTTGTGGTTTTGTGTCCTCCATGTCGCGTGTCCTTGTGTTAAGTGACTTAGTTTGACACTTTAACTCAATCAGTAAGCCCATTAATCAACTTTGAACTATCCAAGTGATCTCATATTTACAAATTTTGGAGTGACCAATTTGACTATGCATTCCATATGCTCTCCATAAATGTTGGTACGCACCAAAAACACTAGTGATCAAATTTAATTGGGTTAGTGCTCATTTTTCACCCAATAGTCACTTTCATGTGAGCTAAATGTGCCATGTCATCTCTTATGACAAATCAATCCTACATTAGAATTTGTGTGCACCAGAACTAAACATTGCTACAAATGTCATCAATTGCTTCCACTAATTCATTGTGCACCTGTGTTTTATAATTTTGCAATGTTGCAATATCATTGAATGATTTTCCAACATTCCACGAGTTATTCAATCAAAAGGCACAAGTAAGATCTGCTAAAAACAAGGGGAGGGGTGTTGGGGCATTTTCCCATCCAAAATGGACCATTGATATTAATTGTGTGTTGGGTATGTGTTAAATTCTTTGCTTGACAAGTTGTAAGGGTCATTATGGTGCATCGAGTGCAATAGGAGGCCATAGGAGGGGTGGCATCCCCCCTTGTTGGAGGGTTTGCAAGGGGGCAGTGCCCTGAAAAATTGAAACAAAAAGAAGGGAAAACCCACTCGTGGTTGGAACAATGTTACCGATGAAATAGGTAACCTCATTGTTACCTAATTTTTGAAGTATCAAGAAAAACACCTGATTTTGAAAAAGTGGCGATGCAGAATCAAGAAAAAAAAATTTGAGCATGTTTTTGGCACTTTAAGTTTTTTTCATTTTGTTTTTTTTTTAATTAATTTTTTTTTTAAGTGATGTTTTTTATGTCGATTTTGAATAGTGGTGGTGTATCATCACCAACGCTTTTTTATAGGATTGATTTTGACACTATAGATTTTCTAATTTCTTCTTCTTCTGTGAGATGTTTATTTTTAAGTGCATTTATGTACTTGTGTTAAAAAAAAAAAAAAAAAAAAAAAAAAAAAAAAAAAACTTGTAATGATATCTTCACTTTTTCACATACATAAAAGATGTAAAAAGGGTCAATATTCTAAAGTTTATATTTGTTGAAGATTGCAACAAGAAACACGAAGGAGGCATCCTGAAACATCTTTCCTGATCCTAGTTGGAAAGTGATCACCAAAAACTAGGTGGGGACCACACAGGTGATTTTTGTCGCAAAAGTCTATTTTTAGACTATGTCTATTTTTAGACATATGGATCATGGTCTATGAGTTGCATGATGCTATTTATGGATGATTGGTCGAGTTGGTAAAAATAGATGGACCTCTATTTTTAGACATTGGGCGGTTTCTATTTTTAGACTGCCGAGCTAAAAATAGAACAGTCAAATATTATTAACCCTTAATAATATTTAGACTATAAACATTATCTTATCCTCTTGAAGCACTTCAATTTGATGCTTGGATGTGGCACATGCAGCTGACAGAAGGAAATACGCTTTTCCTAAGGGTTAGTTGAGCTATTGCATGGTTGACTTCAGTTAGAACTCATGTGGCAGAGTTTGGTGGAGTTGATGAGACAGTTGGTGGAGTTGTGTTCTGTTTAAACTAGTTGAACTAGTTGTATTTTAGTCTAACTGACAAATACACTAGTGATGAGTGGTGTGAATTAATTATTAATTAATTCACTAATTATTAACTCATAAATCAACTAAAGAACACATCAGTTAACTGCAATGCATGGACAGTTCAGTGGAGACCAGTGTTAGAGGTGGGTGAAAGGGTGAGTGTGGCTATCAGTTGTGACTATACTTGTGCATAATATTTGCACACATTGATTGAGATTTCCAATGAGGATTGCGCAGTACAAGCCAAGGGGATTCGAACTTGGATCTCATTCATTCTCATCTTGGATTGCACAGTAGAGGCAGGCAAACAGTGGAGGAGATTTGAACCTGTGACTTGTTCAGATCTGAGCTAGTTTGTGTGTAACTATTGGAGATAGTACTAAGTACTTGTGAGGAGTATTGTACTATGATTGTTACATGATTCTCTATCATTATAATATACAGATAGTTGGGGGTTTTCAGCTGTAAGCTTTCCCCATTACATACTATGTTATATGTGTGTTTGACTATTGTGTTTATGTGCGCATGCGACTATTTCTATTTCCGCAAATTGATGATCAATTGTAGAAGAGGTTATGTATTATGCATGAAGATCAAATAGTGTGTAATCAGGATAATCTCGGTGAATAATTCAGCAAATTATTCAAATTTCTACAATATTTTCTACATGTTTATGTATTGTTAAATAATTTTTCAATGCACATCAAAAAATTGTCGCTAAAAAACCAATATTTTGAACTATATGACAAAAAAATACAATTTTTCAATATAAATACAATGCAAAATATACAATTTTACAGAGTTTTTGTTGGAAAAAACATGTTAAATAAACTAATTTTTTGGGAGAATCTTAACAAAAAAAACTTAAGAAAACAACATTTTTATTGAATTTTATGTCAAAAAATAATAGCAATCACATGTTTTTTGCAAAAAAAAAGGGTTGTTCTCATAAAATATCAAAGTCTAAACATTACAAGTAAAACTGATTAATAGTTCTAAAAAATAATCAACTGATGCTTGAGAGGGAGCAAGTTTTTCATGCAGGTGAAAGTGAACCTCGGGGTGTTGAGCAGCCACAAGAGGATCATGGAGTGGGAGAAACCACTCATGTAGAGAAATTTCATGCCAGATGGGCAAAAGGAGTGCATGCAGTTATACCACCAGGTAAGAGGTGGGGCGACATGCATGAGTAATCCCAAGAGGATATTTCTGGGCAGGATTCATGGAAATGGTGTGGATCTCATGAATTGAACCTAGCTACGAGGTGCCCACAGCGCAGCAGTAGCAGATCAGTTGGATTGATGCAGGCAGATCAAAGTGACAGTGTCGGATACTGGAGCGCGAATCAGAGTTGACAGCAAGTGCAGAGTGCATGGGTGCAAGAGTTCAACAGCGCAGTGGTTCCTGATGACATGTGCAGTTGGCCAGCAGAAGTCGAAGACTTTGATGATAGATGCATCAGAGTGATTGAGTTGTTTGGAGCCTATTCAGTTTCAGAGGAGTTGCAGAGCAGATGCATGGAGTTGCATGGCGCTTGTGAAGGTTGCAGGGCGAATGCATGGATTTGCATGTCGCATGCAAAGACAGACCTTTCTTGTTGAGAGGGAGTGTTGAAGATTGCAACAAGAAATAGTGAAGGAGGCATCCTGAAACATCTTTCCTAATCCTAGTTGGAAAGTGATCACCAAAACTAGGTGGGGGCCACACAAGTGATTTTTGTCGCAAAGTCTATTTTTAGACTATGTCTATTTTTAGACATATGGATCATGGTCTATGAGTTGCGGGATGCTATTTGTGGATGATTGGTCGAGTTGGTAAAAATAGATGGACCTCTATTTTTAGACATTGGGCGGAATCTATTTTTAGACTGCCGGGCTAAAAATAGAACAGTCAAATATTGTTAACCCTTAATAATATTTAGACTATAAACATTATCTTATCCTCTTGGAGCACTTCAGTTTGATGCTTGGATGTGGCACATGCAGCTGACAGAAGGAAATACGCTTTTCCTAAGGGTTAGTTGAGCTATTGCATGGTTGACTTCAGTTAGAACTCATGTGGCAGAGTTTGGTGGAGTTGATGGGACAGTTGGTGGAGTTGTGTTCTGTTTAACTTAGTTGAACTAGTTGTATTTAGTCTAACTGACAAATACACTAGTGATGAGTGGTGTGAATTAATTATTAATTAATTCACTAATTATTAACTCATAAATCAACTAAAGAACACATTAGTTAACTGCAATGCATGGACAGTTCAGTGGAGACCAGTGTTAGAGGTGGGTGAAAGGGTGAGTCTACTATCAGTTGTGACTATAGCTGTGCATGGGATTTGCACACACATTGATTGAGATTGCCAATGAGGATTGTGCAGTACAAGCCAGGTGGATTCGAACTTGGATCTCATCATTATTCATCTTGGATTGCGCGATGGGCGAGAGCGAACGGTGGAGAGATTAAGACTGTGACTTGTTCGAGGATAAGGCTGGTTTGTGTGTAACTATTGGAGAGATAGTGCGGTACTTGTGAGGAGTATTGTACTATGATTGTTACATGATTCTCTATCATTATAATATACGAGATAGTTGGGGGTTTTCCATTGTAAGCTTTCCCCATTATCTTTATGTTGTATATGTATGTGACTATTGTGTTTGTGTGCGCGTACGCTTTGTTTCTATTTCCATAATTGATGATCAATTGTAGAAGAGGTTATGTATTATGCATGAAGATCAAATAGTGTGTAATCGGGATAATCTCAGTGAATAATTCAGCAAATTATTCAAATTTCTACAATATTTTCTACATGTTTATGTATTGTTAAATAATTTTTCAATGCACATCAAAAAATTGTCGCTAAAAAACCAATATTTTGAACCATATGACAAAAAAATACAATTTTACAGAGTTTTTGTTGGAAAAAACATGTTAAATAAACTAATTTTTTGGGAGAATCTTAACAAAAAAACTTAAGAAAACAACATTTTTATTGAATTTTATGTCAAAAAATAATAGCAATCACATGTTTTTTGCAAAAAAAAAGGGGTTGTTCTCATAAAATATCAAAGTCTAAACATTACAAGTAAAACTGATTAATAGTTCTAAAAGATAAGCTTTGTTTGCAAGCATAACTTAAACATTATCAACAATATCAACTAATACATCTTCAACATCATCTAGAACAACATTGATGGCTTCTTCCGCAGCATTTTCTTCTTCATTTTGATCATTGTCGTCTTCTAATGGATCTTTCATGTCAGCAAATCTTCCAAAGTGTCCCTTTCCAATCATTCCATATAATGGTGGTTGAGGTTCCTTTGCTTTTTTGCCACACGTGATTCATTAAAATCTCCTTTCCTCAAACCAACTTCTTGCTTCGCATCTGGAAGGAATTTAAGAGCATTAATTCTTTGTTGAATAAATTTGCATTGAACCAGGTCTTTCTCAATGGCAATGCAATTTCTTCCTTTTAGTAGGCAACATGCTAGTGTTGTACCTAATCATCAAGCACAAAAAAATAAGTAAAAAAATTAGTATGGAGACATAAAAAAGTAAAAAAGACAATATTTAAATTTAAATTTGTATAATAAAACTTACCTGAACCTGAGAATAAATCCAAAACCCATTCTCCTTCATTTGAACATAGATCTATAAGATAGTTAATCAATGCTTGTGGTTTTTGATAAATGTTAGCTATATCTCCTTTTGCATCTTTATCCTCATATGTTAGTTTTCTTACAACTGCATCATAAACCAATACTTGACTATGACTCTTCCCATCTACTCGATTCATAATAATATGCTTATAGATATCGTCTTTTGTCCAACATTCAACATGGATGAACTCACAATCATTTATAATAGGGTGATCTTCGGAAGAAACAATATTTGACTTTTTCCTGTAACATAACATAGTAAAAGTTCAATTAAATTTTACATGAATAAAAAAATTTAGGAGGAATCAAACATACAATTTCAAAGTCTTACCATGTAAGTTGCATCCTTGAGTTTGCTTTACCCTTGAAGCTTGTTAATAACATTGGAAATTGTGTGTCTGAATGAAATGTCACAAATCGCCAAAGTGGTGATGTTGTCACTTCTTGAAAACCAGTAACCACTTTACTAAAAGCTTGATAAGTATATGGTTCTCTATCATATTCAATGTCTGGGAAATTGAAACCATGAGGAATATCTGCAATAACTAGGCCATATTCCCTTTTAGGTATTAGTGATGCAATGTCTTCACAATCACCTTGTATTATTTGATATTGGACATTGTCGAGCCCATTCCAAATGTAATGATTAAGAGTAGGATCTAGTTCAACATTCATAAGACGCTTCCTTCTCATGTTCTCCATCTTAATTTTTTCAATAAAGCTTTTGAAAGTATTTGGTACTCCATTTCCATCCTTCTTCGACATCTTTAATGACATAAAAATATATATATATAGATATGTATAAGTAATAAAATAAAAATAGTTTAAATATGAATAAAATAAATTTATAAATCAACATACCTTATTGAATGCAATATAAAACTCTTTTAGTGTTGATGTAGAACTTGCTTCTGGGTAGTTGCGTACAACATCATCCCAACTGTCTTCATTCAACATTTTAACCATGTGTTCTTGTATTTTCATAAAAAATTTCTGACTGAATAAATCAAGTTAAAAGTGTTAATATATTGACATGTATAAGAAATTCTACCAACATCATTATGTTTTATTTAAAAAAATTATAATGAAAGAAAAATAAGAAATAATTCAAGAAACTTACTTTTGAAATTCTGCACACATTTCTTCCATTGATAATTCACCCAACTTCACATGGGCTAATACTGATTTGACTAATTTATCATCCTTCACACCTTGCATTGTTCTCCAAGGTGTAATAGTCATATCCTCTGGAAGCTGCTTCATTTCAGGACCCCCCTTACTGTTGGTACATATTATGGGTTTACTCTTTCTAACCTTCTGATTTTTTATGGAAATATTCTCCCACCAATCAAAAATCTCATCAATCAAATCCCATACCTCCATAGTTCTAAATGCCAACTGAAAAATGTTATCTGTGCCTCTGAAGAAATTTGTATTCAATTTTCCATCTTTTGTTTTTTTTTCATCAATTTGATAACATGTTTCCATTAAACATTCCTTTCAAAATGCTACACTAACTTGTGTCTTATCCCCACGACATTTTTCTATGAAATCATTATGAATAAATCTGACCCTTTGGATGAAAGTCATTTTCATTCTGTACTCATTATCTGCATTATGATCCCATGCCAATAACTTTGATTCCATTTCTGTTAAGTCAGCATAAATGATGCATTTCACTGTTTGAAAAAGATAGTTATTGGGATATTTTGCAATCAATTGTCTCTTAGCCTCTATTGAATGGTTCCCTCTAATTACATAATATTTATAATCAAAACATTTTGTCTTGTCAAATGCTTATTTTTTGGGAACCTGACATGGATCGACAAGAACCACATAATCCACCACATGCGCATATGGATTGAACCTGAAAAATGTTTTCAGATTATGTACATGTAGGTGATGGGCCTTTCTAATTTGATATTGAGATTGTCCTTCATCTAGGCCATAAAATTAGTTAACATTAAGCTCAAATGTTTGGCCACCAAGAATCAATTTATTCTTCCTCAACTCTTGTCGAATAGCATTTTGTTTTGTTTTAATAATGCCATCCTCTAACTCAGCACCTGGTGTTATGATTTCTCTACTTCCATGAGAGCTTTCAATTTGTTCTTCACTGATGCTCACAACCTTTACAGGTTCACCAATATTTGATTTCCTAGTCTTATTGGATAACATATCAGTTTTTTTATAAACAAGCTCTCCTTCATGAGGTACAAGAGAGACATCTTTGGCAATTTTTCTTTTTGGTGTCTGATCTATTTTCTCCTTTTGCACAATAGTTCTCATCTCCTCCTCACTAATTCTATCATAATTTTCTGTTTCATGTTCGACACCTTCAAAAGAAACATGTTTAAGTTTACTAGATTGACCCACCTTAGTGACTCTTGGTTGATCCCCTCTTTGTACTGTTGCAGTGTCACGAGCTATTGCTCTTTGCTTCAATCTCCTTTTCTCTGCTTTGTCTTTGTGGAAAGTTTTGATCACATCCATAACATTTGGCACCAACATATAAATACCATCAAACATGTTTGAAAGACCCGGAACAAAATCCTATGAAACAAAATAAAACATGTCAATGATCAATAAAAAATAAAAAATTGAATCATCCTTACAATAATGCATAGAGGAAATAAAAATAAGCATACTTACAATGTTATTTGCAATGTTGCTTGATATTTCTTCAGAAAATTTTGAAGTTATTTCATCTGTGTCATACTTGACGATTGATAGACGATATCTAACCTTCTCACGTTTCTGAGCCTTCCTTGCAAGAACATAAATAGTGTTTGTATTCGGGACCATACATATGTCTCGTACTCTGCCCATCACATCATATGGGTCATTTAAGTTAATCATACCACAAATCAGATAGATGTGTATATCAGCCTCCATTTCATTGTCTTCAAGATACCATGAGAAATCGATTTTATCTATTTCCTCGGCGTTCTTCCAATCAGAAATAAGCTTTAATGAACCTGGTGCCCCACTTGCTTGACTTTTATTAGTGTGTGCAACAATATCCTTATTGTGTCCAACAGTGTCCATAGTGCGTCCAGCTGCAACTTTAGATTTGGGAGTTGTATCCATAGTGCGTCGAGCTGCAGCTGTAGATTTGGGAGCTGCTGCCGTAGATTTGGGAGTTGCTGCCCTAGGTGCAGAAACATTCACAGAAATCTTTTTTGATGCCATTTTCCTGATTAAAATATATATATATATAGATTAGTTAATGGAAAAATATTGCGGAGAAAATAAATTTAATAAACAAAATTTATTTCTAAAACTAAATAGTTTGAAATTAAAGTAGTAAAATTAACTATAAAAATTTTCATTTAAAAACAAAATATTATAAATCATATGTATATATATCTATATAATATGTTTTGAATACATTTTATAAAAAATTTAAAAATGTGTTTAAAATGTATAAAATAATTTTAAAAAAATAAACTAGTATTTTCAAACTTCAGTTTTTGTTTAATATTTAAAAAAAAAACAAAAAAGTTACTAACTATTTATAACAAATGTTATAATATTATATATATTTTTTATTTTTTTAATTGTATTGTTATATAGTTTTTTTTTAATTAATTTATTATATTGTTATATTAAAACAAATGTTTTTTTTTTAATTTATTATATTGTATTTTTTTTTAATTATATAATGTTTAAAAACAAAACATAAATATTGTTTAATGATTTTTTTTTTTCATATATATATATATATATATATATATATATATTTTGTTATATTTTGAAATTTTTAACAATTATTATTTAACAATGTTTTTATTATATTATATAACAATTTTTTTTATTTATTTTTTTATATATAACAATGTTTCTATAAACTTTTAATTGTTTTATTAAAACAAATTATTTAAAAAAAAAAATTTAAGAACAAAAAAAAAATCAAAAAAATAATACTAAAAAATGTTTTATTAAAACAAATTATTAAAAAAAAAAAAACCAAAATTAAAAAAAGTTTTATTAAAACAAATTTAAAAAATTTAAAAATTAAAAATGAATAGCGCCTTATTTGGGCGTGAGGGCTGACCAGGGTGGCGCCCACGAAGCTGACCCAAGCCCCGGGGCCTTAGTACATTTGACCACCTGATGGCACCACCCCCGGCCGGCCCCTGGTGCCGTGGAAGCGAACTTCTTGTAGCGTTTTTTTTTCAAATTTTTATTTTTTTAATTTTTTTTTTGTTTTTAATTTTTTTTTTCGTTTTTTTTTTTTAATATAATTATTAAAACATTATTTAATAAAAAAAAAAAAAAGAGGTCCTTCGTCCTTTATGTTTCTATCCTGAGTTTCTACCTGGATCAGAAACTGGTTGACCAAGAGATCTTGGGGCTTAATATAGCCAGAGGGGTTAAAAATGTTAACCACACCCTGTTTGCAGATGATACCCTCTTGTTAGGGGCTGCCTCTGCCAGATCTGCTTTAAGATTCAAGGAGGTCTTGGACGACTACAGTGAAGCTACAGGCAGCAGTTTAAACAAAGGTAAGTGCAAAGCTTTTTGCTGGAATATCTCTGCTTCCACCCTTTCTGCCATTTCAAGAATTCTGGGCTTTACTGCCTTCCTCAACTGGTCCTCCTTTACTTATTTGGGCCTCCCCATCTTCCGCAAATTGGCATACAGCAGAGATTGGATTCCTTTGTTGGACAAATTTAAGGCCAAAATCCAAGCTTGGGGATTCTCATGGTTAAATCTTGTCGGCAAAACTGTCCTCATCAAATCCGTTCTCAGTAGCCTCCCCATTTTTCAATTCTTAGTACTTCTTGCCCCTTCAGGGATCATCAATAAAATGGAAGCCTTCATTCGCAAGTTCTTCTGGAAAGGGGGCAATCACAATGACAGGAAAATCCCTTTGGTAAGTTGGGAGAAAATCTGCAAGCCCCAGAGCGAAGGAGGCCTTAACTTCAAAGATCTCATCCTCCAAAACATAGCCATGGGAGCCAAGATCTTCTAGAGAATCATTGGACCTCATCCAGGTTGGGCGCAAAGAGCTCTATGGAGGAAATATTTCATGGGAAAGAGGAAGAGATGTCTGGATGCCCTACCCACCACAGGCTCGCAGCTGATCAAACTCTGTCACAAAGCAGCCCCTTTAATCAGAGACAGAGCGTATTGGATTCCAGGAAACAGCAAAGAAATTAAGATATGGGACGACAGCATTATGATGCACCCTCCTTTATCGTCCCATTGCTCTCTGCATGCGCTGCGTTTGTGGTTGGACAACGCAGGTTGCATTACTCTTTGGGACATTTCACAATGGGAAGGCAGAAACTGGCTGCGTTGGAGACTCCCTCCCGTCCCTCCTGAGCTGTCTCAAGCACATGATCTTCTCCTTTCTTTGTTAAACGGTATGGCGCCTCTGCGCGTGGGTAAGAAGGATGCCCATGGTTGGGGAGCCGCCCCAGGGCTTTACACGGTTGCGCAGGGATATAAATGTCTTCATGATCGTCCTAACGTCCCTCCTAATCCTGCTGTGTGGAATGGGATCTGGAATTTCAAATCCATGCCTAAGGTTGATTCATTTTGTTGGTTGTTATGCCACAGAGGGATTTTAACAGCAGATAGATTGAAGAAGAAAGGATTTCATGGTCCCTCTCGATGCCACTTATGCTGTGACAGTGAGGAGAACGCCCAGCGTATCATTTTGGATTGCAAATTTTCAAGAGAAATCTGGCATGGCCTTTTGAGCTACTGGAAATCTGATTTCATTTTACCCATGTCTATATCCGATCTTTTTGCAAACTGGCGGAATTACTACCCAGAGACGCTCCCAAAAAATGAAAATTTCAAAGCTGCATGGCTCTCCTTGCCGAAATTTGTCTGCTGGAAAATCTGGCTCGAGCATAATAGAAGAGTTTTCAGAGATGAAATTCTAAATCCATAGTTTATCATCACCAAAACAAAATGTCTTTGGAAAGAAAGTCTGGGGGAACATTTGCCGGATTTGAATCTGAGCCAGCAAGACTTAGAATGGGGTGCCTCGATGGACCTCCAATTCTATGGCGAAACAAGGCATCACAAGGTCATAAAAGAGTGGCAATTCAGAGGGAAGGAGAATGATCTATCGGATTTGCTCCTTAGGCAATCCAGATTCTCTTTGTTCTTCGATGGAGCAGCGAAAGGCAATCCTGGATTGGCCGGGGCAGGAGGAATTATAAAAAATAAAGAAGGCATAATTGTGGCAAAGTTCGCTTGGGGACTAGGGCAGTCTACCAGCATGCAAGCTGAAGCCTTGGCACTTCTTCAAGGTCTTAAGCAAGCAAAGGCTATTGGTCTCTCATATGTCAGTATTATAGGAGATTCTCAATCCATTATCAAAGTCTTAGTGGAGGATTCCTCTCCTGCAAACATTAGACTGGCAAGAGTGATTTCAAGAATCAGAACCCTGGTGAAATCTTTCCGGACTACAACCTTCCTCCACGTTTTGAGGGAAAATAATAAAGCTGCTGATTTGGAAGCCAACAAGGCAGTTCCACTTCCCGCTGGCTGTCTCTTGGCAGACGGAATTGAGAACTGGGATTCCATTCCATAAAGATTGTCATGTTTTTCTGCATTTCACTGAATCAGTTTGTTTGTCTATTTAAGATAGGGAAAATAACGGAGATAGACTCGATAGTCTCGAGTAAATCTTGTGGCTTCCCAAGTTTTGGGGCCTTTGATCAGTTAGTGGAAGAAAGTTTAAGGACTATGCCCGATCAAATCTAACCGATGAAAGGCATTTTGGCCAAATTCTAATATAAATCCATACCCGTTCTTGTAAAAAAAAAAAAAAAAAGAGGTTAAAAATATCAAAATATAACAAATAAAAAAATAAAAATAAAAACTTATTAAATCACAATTATGTTTGGTTTATAAACATTATATAATTTAAAATATATATATATAATAAATTTAAAAAAAAACATTTGTTTTAATATAAAAATATAAAAAAAATATAAAAAAATAAAAACTATATCACAATACAATTAAATATATATATATAACAAAACAATAAAGAAAAAAAAAATTGAAGACTTAAAATTAAAAAGAATAAAATTAATATTTAAAATTAAAAAAAAAAAAAAAAAAAATTAAAAAAATCTCAAATAATAAAAATAAAAATAAAAATAAATTAAATAATGAAATCACTGATATATTTATGATTAAAAAAAAAACAAATAAAAAATGTTATAATATTATTTTTTTTTATGTGCATGGTCGTTTTATGGATTTTTCTGTCTAGATGAACCTATAAGTCTTAAAAAATAAAAATAAAATCTAAATTTTTGTCCTTAAAACCCTAAAACATTTAGTTTTTTTTGCATTTTTTTCACTAAAAAAATATTAAAAATTTAAGGTTTTTGAACCTAAAAACCTTTAAAAAATAGTTTTTGGACACAAAAAAAACTATAGAAAAACATATTTTCCCCAAAATCGTCTTTAAATTGACAGAATAGAAGGAAAACTAACCTTTGAAATGCAAAAAGCTGCTGTCACCAATGCCAACACGCCTCCACAAAATTACGAATAGCAACACAATGCCTCCAATGCCAATGCAATGCCTTCACGAAGTTACCAATGCCAATGCAACACCTCCACAAAATTACCAATAGCGACACAACGCCTCCAATGCCAATGTAATGCCTCCACGAAGTTACCAATGCCAACGCAACACCTCCAGAAATTTGCTCTAACAAATACCAGAAAACTTTATGTGATGTGATGAATAGAAACAATCATTCCTTTTAAATAGCGAATATTGTCTGATTGGTTTACTGTTTAACGAATATGGGATTAAAATTTCAAATTTCAAATATTTATATTTAGTTTATTATAGTTCATACTATAGTTAAAATACTTATTATTTGCGTGTAGTTATCATAGTTAATACTTTATTTAATATTTACATGCACTGAATGTTGAATAATTCAAATATAATCTCAGATTAAAAATTAAAATATGAAATACTTACATGTAGTTAATTATATTTAATATTATAGATAAAATAGTTAATATTTGCATTTAGTTATCATAGTTAATATTTACATGTAATCAATGTTTAAAATCATGAGATTAAATTTTAAAATCTAAAATATGTACATGTAGTTAATTATAGTTTAAATAGTTAATATTTACATGTTATTTTTGTAAATATTTACATGTAGTCAATCTTAAACCATTCAAATAAGAAAATTATTTTAGTTTCGAAGAGATGCATGAAATGAATATTTTGTGGATATTTTGAATAGATAGTATAGTGAAATATTTGAAGACCAACAGTTTATTAATAAATTTTGAAATATATTTTAGATGAATATAACGTAAGTTTAAAATTTAAAATATTTACATGTAGTCATTATAGTTAAAATAGTTAATATTTGCATGTAGGTATTATAGTAATATTATAGTTAATACTTATATCTAGTCAATGTTAAATCATTCAAATAAAAACATTATTTTAGTTTGGAAGGCATCCATGATAGAAATATTTTGTGGATATTTTGAATATAAATATCAGTAAAATATTTCAACATAAATAGTTTATTAAAAAAAATGTTAAATACATTTTTTGACTAATATTTGTACCAAATATATGAAATGAAAATTTTGGAGGGAAATTTTGGAGGGAAATGTTTTCGCGAAATTTTTTTGGGGGAAATTTTGGAGGGAAATTTTTTCGCGAATTTTTTTGAAGGAAAAATTTGGAGGGAAATTTTCAGTCTTTAAGCTATATATTGTAAGTGGGAGAGGAATTTGTATCATTCAACCTATTCTTGTTGAAAGCCATGGTTTCTTCTGATAGCGAAGTTTTTCTTTCTACAACATCAACATCTTTGTCACGCAACAACTCTATTCAGAGTGATGAATATAACGGGAGTTCGTTCACCATGAATAGAGAGTCAAAAAATCGACTTGGTCGTTATCCTAAAGATGATGAGAACAAAATTGATGAGGTGCAGCAAAATGAAATTTTTGTAAATCGAGCGCCAGTTATACCACTTACTCTTAATCCTAAGGATTATGAAAGCAACAGTGATGAAGGGAATGATGAAGAATTTCCAGAGTCAAAAGTTTCACTTCGTCCTAATCCCAAGGATTATGAGGACACCATTGATGAAGAGGGAGATGAAGAATATCCACTTCAGCTTAATCCTAAGGATTATATGAGAACAAAAAATGAAGAGGGGAATGAAGAATCTGTAGAGTCAAAATATCCACTCTGTCCTAATCCTGAGGAGTATGCCAGCAGCACTGATGAAAAGGGGATGTAAAATTTCCAGAGTCAAAATATCAAATTCGTCCTAATCGTAAGGATTATGCGAGCACCACTGATGAAGAGGGGAATGATAATGTTTCAGAGTCAAAACATCCACATCTTCCCAATCCTAAGGATTATGCCAGCACCACTGATGAAGAGGGAAATGAAAAATTTACAGCGTCAAAATTTCCACTCCGTCCTAATCCTAAGGATTATGCAAGCACCACAGATGAAGAGGGGGACGAAAAAATTCTAGAGTCAGAATTTCCACTTCGTCTTAATCCTAAGGATTATGTCAGCACCACAGATGAAGAGGGGAATGAAGAATTTGCAAAGTCAAAATATGCACTTCGTCCTAATCCTAAGGATTATGTCAGCACCACTGAGGAAGAGGGGAATGAAGAATTTGCAGCGTCAAAATATCCACTTCGTCCTAATCCTAAGGATTATGCCAGCACCATTGATGAAGACGGGGATGAATTTCCAAAGCTAAAATTTTCACTTCATCCTAATCATAACGATTATAATTTAACCCCTGATGAAGGGGAGGATGAAGAATTTCCAATAAATATAGATTCAAGGCATTCACTTATTCCTAATCCCAAGGATTATGAGAGCTTCAGTGAGGAAGGGGAGGGGCAGGATGAAGAAATTCTAGTGAATACAAATTCAAAGCTTCCACTTATGCCTAATCCCAAGGATTATGAGAGCACCAATGAGGAAGGGGAGGATGAAGAGTTTCTTGCAAATGATAATTTTAGAGACACAGATCTGAATATTGCATTTTCTCCAAGTGACCATTTCAAAGACACTCATGGTGATGAAGAATTGAATCCTCCCAGGGAAGAATTTGAAAGCATGGGTCAAGATGGTGAAGAATTTCTTTTGAGTCAAGGTTACAAAAGTGCCGATGATTCTTGTGAAATGTTTTCTTCAACTGATGATGGTAAAGAAAATTTTCCACGCAATGATGTTGATGAATTTCTTAACTATGTTGAGGATGATGATAGTGAGGATAATATTCCTTCTAATGGTGATGAAACTACTTTTACAAAGGATGATGGAATGATGAAGCCGTTGCAAGCAAATATTGCAACTAGGAGTAGGAGTAGACCTTTTCATATCAATCCAAAGCATTCTAGTTATACAAGGGCGAGGACAAAATATCTCACGACAAGAAGTTATGTCGTTCATTTGATTTCAAGTGAATGTTGTCGAAGGGATGGCTTGAAAAATATGGATTTCAACTTTGCTTTGGAGAAAAGGAAAACATATATGTCAATGAATAAAAGCATGCAAAATTCATACTTAGTGGGTTGCATGCAATCTACACTAGCAGGTTATGATTATCATATTGGGAATGTATTGATTTGCATAAAGGCGTTCAAAATGTTATATTCAATTGGTAATTGTCGTTTGTCAAGAATCCAGGATAGATTGGAAAGGGATCCCACATATTATTCAGAAGCACGTTATAAACGGGAGGTGGGGCCGTTTGCAAATACTGCTAAAACATGGATGAAAGACTTCTTTTCAAATCATGGAGAGTGTATGCCAAATCAAGACACAATACATATTCCAGATAATTTCTCGAGACGATAAATATTCATGTTATACAAAGATTATGCAGAAGTTGTTCAAGGAATTGGTAATTTTATTACATATTCTTATTTTACAAGGATATGGAAAACTGAATTCAACAATGATCGTATTCCTAAGAAGACAAGGATGGGGATTTGCAGCACATATGCTTCTCTTAAAGCAAAAAGAGATAAATGTCAAGGGGCGGAAAGAGGTATGTGTTCAAAACATTGTTTTTTTAAATTTGATACTTATCAACTATGAAAATATATTTATTCATATGTTTCTTTTATTTTATGTACAGATTCCGTTGTCAAAGAACTTCAAGACCATCGCAATCAGCAAACAAGTGAAAGGCAAAAGTTGTATAAACATCGAAAGAAGTGTTATGATCATCCAAATAAATATCTGAGATTGATAATTGATGGTATGGACCAAAAGAAAACACTCCTTCTACATTTTGTCTGCACGCCAAAAAAATTACAGCAGGAAAATTTCATTCAATTTCACTTGGTTGGTTGTATGGTATTTAATGAGAAGATGTTTCCAAGAGTTTTCTTCACAACTCCAAATATTCACAATGATGCAAATCTGACCATAACTATAATCCATGATGTGGTTACTCATTGGTCTGGGATTCTTCCTGAAGTTTTGTATTTACAATTAGACAACACAAGTCGTGAGAACAAAAATCAAGTTATTTTTGGGTATCTAAACATGCTCATTGAATTGGAGATTTTTAAGAAGATAAAGGTTGGTTTCCTTCTTGTTGGGCGTACTCATGGTCATATTGATCAAATGTTCAGTTGTTTTTCAGTAACATTGAGGAGGAAATGTGTTGGGAGCCTGCCATCATTAATTGAATGTATTAAGAAATCGTACATTCCAGAGCCTATTTTTCATGTGTTGGAAGAAACTATTGACATGCGAAGATTTATTTTTGGATTGCGTGGTGAGAAGAAATGCATTGAACAACTTAACGACATTAGCTTCCAGCGTCAATTTCGTATCAAAAAAATTGATGGGATAACACTTATATGGGGCAAGAAGTATTCAACTATTGAAGAATGGGGACCATCATCAGGTTTAGCATTTTTGAAGTTCATTCCAGAGTGTCCAATGTTTTCATCAAAGATATTGTTATTACAGTCAGTTTCTGAACTCCATAATGCACGAAGGCAAAAGAGAGACATAAATTATTATGAATGTCTAAAGGAAATTAAAAGATGTATTAGAGATACATATGAATACTTCGATGTTGCTGATTCAGTTTGGTGGGAGTCTTTTTTCAGTGATCAAAGTGATATGATTTCAAGATCAATAAATGGGGATACGCTTTTGAAGACTCCTTTTTTTTGCCACAAAATATGCCAAATGAACATGAACATCAGGAAACACACAATGTTGAACAACAACAGCCTCAAGCTATTATTAATTCCCCACAGGTAGAGGAAAGAGAAATCTATATTGGTTATAGAAGATCACGTGCACAACGTGAAGCCATGGAAGACCTTTACAGGGGTTCTGTGCATAATCTTAAGGAGGGTTGCATGATAGCAGTGTTAGCAGATGAAGATCCACTTGGTTATCCATGCTAGATTACCAAGGTTATAAAGGTCATTAATGAAAATGAAGAGATTACAGCTGTTGATGTACATTGGTATGCCACAAGTACCTATCCTTTCAATGGTGTGTACAAGCCGGAGATGGTAGTGGAAAAAAGAATTGGCAGAAAAAGAAAAAAAAAATGGCACAAATATAAATTGTCGCCACACAGATGTCTTAAAATTGGAGGATGTTGACATACTTGTGTATGACTTCAATTTGAAAAAGAGAGGAACTCTTCAGTTGCAGACCATAAATATTTTGAAGAAATTGCTACCAGAACAATTACTGTTGAAATGGGACTCTGCAGAATGTAGACGTAGATCTACAAGACTTTTGAACTCTGAAATGGTGGGCGTGCATGTTGACTCAGATGGAGCACTAGTTGATGAAAGAGAAGAATATGGATCATCTTCATCTGCATCGAGCCATTCATCTGAAGATGTAGATTATGATGGTGTGCCAGAACCTATGGCTGATTTTGAATAACTATCTAAGAGACTTTTATGTAATTGATGTTTGCATGGTAACTTGAAATAAAAATTTTGACTTCCATCTCATTTTTCATGAAGTTATGAGACATTTCCATGTTTGTTGGATTATATGTTTTAATTATGAAGAATTCATTTCTTTAGAATATCGACAATGTAACAATGAATTACAAAAATAATTTATGTTATATTCAATGTACCAATGTTGATATTTTAATTATAAGTAAAATAGAAAATAGAAACTAATGGTGAATTTTTAGATTATGCAGTGATATTACCATGATATTATGTATTGTTACCATTTGGTATAAGATACTTTTAAAAGTTTTAATAATTATATGCGTCATTGAAACAGAACATTTTATTTTGATGCTTGATTTTTAGGTTTTGGTTGAAATTATATTTAAATTTGTCTTATGCTAAGATTTGAAAAAAGATAAGTTTTTATCCTTTAAAATTAAAATTACTCTTACTTGTTTCTATTCAATGATAATTTTTTCATTTACTTGTTCATTTTTTAAATTGTTAAGTCTTATAATTTCTCCATAATTTCATTGTTCAAGTATGTTGAACACTTAAGATTGAAAAACTTTAGATTTACAACTTGTCATTAAGGTTTTTATGCGCTACCAAATTTTATCTTTAAGGTTATGGTTGACAATAATTACAATTTTGGGGTTGTTTAAAGTCAAGATATTTTATGTTTAACAACATGGATGAAAATTGTTCGAAATGATAAGCCCTTCAGACATGTAATTGTTTATCTTTAACATCATCTATCAAAAATGTTAGAAATTTACAATTTTAAAAAATGTCCTAATATGTTGTCTTTAATTCCATTGTTACAAGTGTCAAAATTATGACAAATTTTTTTTTTGTTATTCCAGCATCAACTGGTTTTGTTTTGAAGGTGTTTTTTCAATCCTTTTTTCAACAAACAATTTTGTTTTTAGCATAATTTTATAAAATGTTGAAATTTGACCTTCAAAAAAAACCAAGTGCGTTCTAGAAGACACACTTTTTGTTTTTGGGGTGTTTTTTCATGTTTTTTGAGACTTTTTGGGCTAGAGTTCCCATTTTGAGGTCAGGTTACCTATTTCATCGGTAACAGTGTTTTGGGTGAAGCCCTTCATAGTAGGGCAGATCCTCCCATGGTTTTGTGGATGGTTTTTCGCATGGTATTTTGCAGATACGATCAAAGGAATTAAGGTTATGTTCTGGTCTAGGGTTAATGGATCAAGAGTTTATGAATGCTTCAGCGTGTATATAATGTAGTGTAACATTGAAAAGAATACCAGCCTAGATCCATCTTAAATCTGGATCTATCAAGCGCCGAGAGGAATCAAATCTCTCGAGGTGCAAACTTCTTTTTTTAGTGCAAAACTTGAGGAAAGGTTTGCACCTCAAGAGATTTGATTCCTCTCGGTGCTTCATAGATCCGGATTTAAGATGGATCTAGGCTGGTTTCAGTCATGTGCGACGAAGAAAAATCTATCGCTAATATGAGCAACATATGATTAAATTTATCAATAATATGTAAATATATCTAATATTAATATAACCATTTTAAATATGCTAAATATGTATGAGATTTATCGATTCATTTTAATTTTAAATTTACTTAGTTACCTCAGTTTGTTGAGATGATAAACATTGTAAAATAACTTTAATGATTAAAAATGATGAAATAAAAATTTTGAATGCAAAGTGACAATGTAAGAATATTGAATGATAGAAAATGTGAATAATAACAATGTAGTCAAATACAAATAGTCTTCATTGTGATTAATCTCAAACTATTCTTATTGTCACCCTTGTTAGTTTTGACATCTTTTCATATCGATTATATGAAAAGGATAATTGGACTCGTAAACCATTTTAATATTTTGCTCAGGTTGTTGTAGTAAACATCATACCTTGTCTCTCTTTCTCTCCAATATTAATAGGTTTAATTACTATAACACAAAAATTAATGTACATTGTCAATAATTTTGTATGATTACACTGGAAATCAATGCACACTATTAATCCAATGACTTAAAATTAATGTACCATCAGACATCCAATTGCATCAAATCAGAAATCAACATATACACTCAAATCAATGCATCTAATGCAAGAAATCAAATAATATTAGAAAACGTCTACATTGAAATCAATGCATTTAATGCAAGTAATCAAATAGGATTAGAAATTAATGTCTACACTGAAATCAATGCATCTGGTGCAAGTAAGCAAATATGATTAGAAACCAATATCTACTTAAATCAATGCATCTAGTGCTAGCAATCAAATATGATTAGAAATCACCATCTACACTGAAATCAATGCATTTAGTGCAAGCAATCAAATAGGATTAGAAATCATCTCTCCCACCTCTCTCTCTCTATCTTCACCTTCCAACTTTTTTACTATATGCCTCTCTCTCTCCTTCTCTCCCCCCTTCCTTGTTTGTCTCTTTATCTCAAGCCCTAACATACACACTCTCTCTCCATCTCTCCCTTGTCACTCCTCTCTCTCCACTACTCACTATATGTCGTTCTTCTTCCCTCCGTGTCTCCCCATCTAGCTCCATCTCCCTATCTTCCCTATACCTCCCTATCTCCCTTCCTCTCTCCTCCTCTCTTTTCCATCCTCTCTCTCACTTTCTCTCCTACCTCCCTCTCTCTTCCCCCATCACTCTCTCTCTTCCCCCATCACTGTCTTCCTCCCTCTCAAATCCTCTCTCTTGTCCTTCATCTCTCTCCCTTTCTCTCCCTCCCACGCCCCTCCGACCCCCCGCTCTCTCTCTACCCTCCAATACTCTCTCTTCCCCCATCACTCTCTCTCTCTCTCCAACTATGTTACTATATCCCTCCATTTCTCCTTCTCTCTTCTTCTCCCCCCGTGTCTCCATCACTTCCTCTATGTCTCTTTATCTCTCCCCTAAACATACACACTATCTCTCCATCTCTCCCTTTTCACTCCCTCTCCCTCCACTTCTCACACTCTATGTATTTCTTCTCCTCCTCCTCCCCCTCCCCCCTTATATCTCTCTCTCTCTCTCTCTCCTCATCATTCCCTCTCTCTTCTCTCTCCCACCTCCATCTTTATGTCTCGTTCTCCCTCTCTTACCCTTCTCTACCTCTCTCACTCCTCTCCCTCTCTTCATTCCTCCTCTCCCTCTCTCTCTCTCTTCATTCCTCTTCTCCCCTCTCCTTTATTTTATCTCTATGCCACTCCCCCTATTTCTCCACCTTTATCATATGTCTTTGTTATTTCCTCCCATATATATCTAGAGTTAATATATATATCATGATATATTATAATATATTATAATATAACAAATTTAATATCGTATTAATCCAAAGTTATTAAATTTAATAATATTAATATTATAATATATTAATATGAATATTAGATTTAATAATAATAATATTATTATTATTATTATTATTATTTTAATATTAATATTAGGGTTAATAAAAAAAAATTTGCATGGTATTAATAATAATTTGATGGATGGTATTTGACCCATAGGGTTGGTATATAATTATATGTTGATTTCTAATCTTATGACATATATTTTTATTTATCTACCTTACCTATTTATACCTTTCATATTTATTTATTTACCGTACTTTTATAAATATGGTATTTGGCCCATGCCATTTCCCCCACAGCCCAGTGTGACCCTGATGTGTTGAGTATGTTAGAATCTCATAATACCTCCGTGAGAAGTGGACACAATGGACCTCCGTGAGAAGTGGACACAATGGACGAATAGTGGTACAAAGTTTATTATGATGGATCTATAATGAAAATTTCCCAGACAATGGAAAGAAATGATATAAAGAAATCCATGGTTGGTGAAACTGGAAGTGGACACAATGGACGAATAGATGTACAAATTTTATTACGAAGGATCTACAATGGAAAAAAATATATTACGAAGGATCTACAATGGAAAATTCCCAGACAATGGAAAGAAATGATATAAAAAAAATTCATAATGAAAATTTAAGAAATGATATAAAAAAAATTCATAATGAAAATTTAAGAAATGATATAAAAGAAATTCATAATGAAAATTTAGAGATAGGGGAGAGAAATGTGATAAAATATTTCAGAATAAATTCACCCTATCGTTGATAAATGCAATAAAAAATTTCACTCCATCATGGATAAATGTTATACAAAACTTCAAAATAAACGTTTAACTTTTTTTTATAACATACCTTGTTCGTTGAAATTCAGGTAAAATTTTCAAAAAATGGGTCTACTGAAATTTTGTATTGTCGCACACACCAATGATAGAATATAATGTTCACATGTTTCCACGATTTAGATTAGATTGAGCAATATACTTATCTTTTGTTATTATTATTATAAATATATCCATTACAAATATATTGAGTCGGCATTAAAAAAGTTTACAAACTTTCTTACATTACATCTGCACATTAATATGAATATTAGATAATAATATTATTAATTTGACCCATGGTATTTGGCCCATAAGCTTCACCTAAATAAAACATCATTTTTTAGTGTCCTTAAATATAAAATTGATTATGGAATAAATATAAAAAGAGGGTTTATTCATTTATCATACCTCTAGTTTATTTATATTTTTATTTATTTACCATACATATTTATTCCTCATTAATATTTATTTATTTAAATATGGTATTTGACCCATGGTATTTAGCCCATGGTATTAATAATAATTTGTTCCATGGTATTTGGCACACAGGGTTCACCTAAATAAAACTTGTTTATTTATATTTTTATTTATTTACCATACCTTTTTATGTGTTCATAAAAATAACATTGGGTTAAAAGGTAGAGATAATTATTACAAATATATTGATTACAATTAAGACTACATCACAAAATTTTACAAACTTTCTTACATTACATCTACACATGTACCCTATATATTGAGCTGACATTACAAAAGTTTATAAACTTCCTTACATTACATCTACACATCTACACATCTACCCTATACTGGGTTGTAGAGCGCCTCTTGGCACAATAATGAAAAATCAATTTGGTTTCCCAATTTTGGGTTTCTAAAGAATAAAACTGTGTGTATATTTTATGTTCTCGCCATTGTATATTTTTTGCTTTTAAAAAATCGTTTGCAATTTATGTACAGGGTTAAAACCTTCATTGTGGCGGTATTTGAGCATTCCAAGTAGATCTAAAGACACTGCCAATATCTATAACAGTTGGGGATTAGAGTTCAATATATAGGGTGGATATAGCCCACTATTAAAGGGAACGACAAAAATGATGGGATGAAGTTAGCCCCTAAGGTAACATCCATAGTGGAAAAATGGGTATCCCAAGCGAATCTGTGGTCTGATTATCGTTGTCGCCCTCAATATTCTCACTTCCACCATGACAACTTATAAAAGGATACCTTCCAATTATTGTCGATGCCCTCAAGATTCTCACTTACGCCATGGCAACTTACAAAAGGATGCTTTCTAAACCTTTGTAGGAGGGCATGATACTTCAAGCACCAAACCATGTTCTTATTTCATTAAAAAGAAGAAACTTAATATGTAACCAAACAATTCACAAAACAATTATTAGTGACCATAGTAGTATGTGTATTCATAAGAAAAGGACAAGTGGAGTTCAAAATATCATAATCCCAAATTTATCAAGCACAAGATCACCCAGACTATTCCATAGTATGTAACATGCACTTCCCCACCTTGCCCCTCTACTTTGGAAAAATATTCATAAAACAACTACAATTTGGTAGAATATCATGTCACAATGCACTACACATAATCATTAATCATTCAACTTATTTGCAAGTTCGTATTTTCCTAAATATTTATTTTCTCTAACCCAATGAAACAAATTTTTGGGGGTCTATGCACTAGATATTGTGTACGTGTATTCCTTAAAGATGCCATCCATGTTAAACAATTACCATTGAAGATGTGCATTATTGACAATGAGAGTAGAGACTAGAACTATGAAAAATGAATTTGCCTTGCTCTACTTGTCCATGGAAGGGAAGAGATGAAGAAACTACTAAATTGAGATTGGTACAATGGAAAGGGAAAAACATAAGAATTGGGATCAAATTTGATTTTCTTTTAAACGGTAGTAAATTTGCATATTATTTTCAATCATTGGGATCGCTTATGTTGAACAAAATCTGGGGATGGTGGCAATTGTGGGTGAGTTCTGGAAAACACTAGGAAGTAGGGTTGAATTTCAGAAACCAACACAACCAGGAAAACGGAATGATGTGGTGTATTATAGGTAGAGAATGACGTAGTGGACAAAACACAAGCATACATTTATTAAACTCAAATGTAACAAAAATGGTATGATATGCATTATTGACAATGAGAGTAGAGACTAGAACTATGAAAAATGAAGCTGCCTTGTTCTACTTGTCCATGAAAGGGAAGAGATGAAGAAAACTACTAACTTGAGATTGCGTACACTAGAAAGGGGAAAACATAAGAATTGGGATCAAATTTGATTTTCTTTTAAACAGTAGTAAATTTGCACATTATTTTCAATCTTTGGGATTGCTTATGTGGAACAAAATCTGGGCATGGTGGCAATTGTGGGTGAGTTTTGGAAACCACTAGGAAGTAGGGTTGAATTTCTAAAACCAACACAACCAGGAAAACAGGATGATGTGATGTATTATATGTAGAGAATGACGTAGTTGAAAAAACACAAGCATAAATTTATTAAACTCAAAGGTAAGAAAAATGGCATACAAATTTTAGACTCAAATATTCAATACAATCAAATAAATGTGCATATCACTAATAAAATTAGACAATCGTTGAAATAGGTAAACCCCTGATTTGCTTATTAATACACAAAATAAACATGCAATGATACATCACGATCTTACGACATAGGTTTATATGGAGATATAGATAAACAGACCATCAAGTGAAACAAAGATGTCCAAGGCCACCCCAACAAAACCTTCTTTTTAATTTTGAATTAGTAGATTTTCCTTTTAGTAGTGGGTTTCATTTTGATAGTTTGTTTTGAGGTGTGGGGTTGTAAGTACGTTAAATGAGGGTTAGTAAAGTAGGTTAGGATATACATATAAGTGTTTGACAAAAATCTATGGTCCATAAACCCCAAAGAGCAGATAAGGGACGCATTCTGCAAAGGACAGGCCAATCCGAGTCAAAACTAGGTATCCCCATTGGAATTGGGAATATTCCATTTTTATAGGAAGTACCTCGGGTTTAGTATGCTGTTCCCTTCAGAAAGGGGACAGTTGAGGATGATTTCTAGCCATGGCTGCATCCAAGATCCCCATGTATCATTGGATATCGTTTACTTGCTTTATAGATTAAAGAATGCCTATTTGCTAATACTGGTTACACTTTGCATGGGGCCGCACGAAATGTTTAGACTCTACAGACAATAACCTTGTTACATGTATTAGTTAATAACAATGCCAATGTATTGGCAGGAAGGGCATGAGAAAGTTTTATAACAATAAATGAACTTGCTCCGTGCATTTTTAAAAAAATGCTCACACCCTAAAAAGAAAATATCTCTTAAACTATACGAAAGAATATTCGCAAGCGATCTCCAAAGATCTTTTCATCATTAAATAAAAGTACCCTAATATTGTACCCTGTGAAACCATTTTTCATACATGAAGGTCCTTTAAGAACCTTTTTATCCCTTCAATTCATATGACACAAAAATATTGAAAATTGTACAAGGGCTTGGGTATTATATGAACTTCATTTATTCGTAGGAAATTACTACAGTGTGAATTGTGACAATACCTTCAAGCCTATAAACACTGATTGATAACCTTGCTAATTATGAGCCCTACATTCATAGAAACTATTGATTCAAAAGGCTGTCAAACTGCAACAGACAACATCCTCCAACGCATGAAATGGAGAAAATTCTAATCTTCTAAAATGCAGGGGCTTGAATCACAATAGCACATATTTCACAGGATGCTTGTGGCCTTTCAAAAATTTATCAACAGCTGCCAACAAGAGGAGCTAACATCTGAATTATTATTAGATTGCTGCAATACAAAAGCAAACAAACATATCAGCTTTGGATGATGTAACTAATATAAGCCAACATTTCCAATGCAGTAATATGCAAATTTCACGATAACAAAGAACTTCTATCATATGCTAATTTAGTCTGGTCCAGACCTGCAATTTCATGGTCAAATAGCCATAAGAAGCAATCTTAGTTATATTTCACAAGCATATTCGTTTTCTTAAAAATTTAAATGTATTATAAAACAGGCTAACGATTTTTTTAAACAGCAGTCATACATTTATTTTTTTAAGATAGTATAGATAACAGTGCATCTATATACATATATAGGCTATAGCAACTGGAATCTATATTTTCAATGGCTAGAAAATCTGTGGATTCAGATGAGCTCAAATTAATTGCACTCGAATGTTAATTACATGGAGCTTTGAAATAGAATATGATCAAACACACACAATAAGACACATAAATAACTCATTTATCCAAATTTGTGTATTTTCTCTTTTCCTCGCCCGTTGATGACAGTGCAAAGCATGTAGTTGTAGTTGAAGAAAATGAGGTATATTGCAAGGTCAAAGCAATTAGTGACCAGGACTCTAGTGAACTCAAAGGAAAAGACAGTTTTGGAGAGCTTTGATATAGTGGAATAGGATTCAATTGTTGAAAACTACACTAGCTCAGATGTGTTTGACCTCTTGAGTTAAGAAATCAATTGCCCCTTTTTAACAAGGGCATTTTGCACAAATACAATGTTATGTTTTCTCACAAGCCTTCCCCTTGCTGTATCTATGAAGGAAGGACCATCCGCATTAAGTGCCAGAGAAAGGAACTGTCCCTCAATGAAGGTTGGACCTTCCTCTCTTTAGTGGCCAAAAAAGATGACCCACAAATTGAGTAATGAACATAGCTTGAATATATTGTAAATTTGCAACAACAACAACAGCACGCACACTACCCTAGAATTTGTTATTGCAACTATGACGCTCTACAGTGCCTCCACAAATTTTATTTAACCTTTGCCTCTCACTCAAGGCCCTATCACCCATGACTTAATCAAAGTGATGGAACAACTTATAAACCAACAACACTCGCTCAAGAGGATCATAGTGGCAGAATTCATTGATAAGTCAGTTTCCTGGGCTTACTCTGATGAAGCAGCCCAGGGGAATCGTAAGATATGTGGAGCAGGGGGTTCTTTATATTTGAAAGATCACTGTTAAACTTCTGAGCTGGGCTGGGCACTGAAACAGATATTTTCTCTGAATTAATGGCTCTTGGGTTGATTTTAATTTTGGCCTTAGGAAAGGCAGTCTAAGGTTACATATATTTGGTGATTTTCAACTAGTGATTCAATGGCGAGGAAGGAATGTCTTGAGGAACTACTTGATACAGCCTTCGTTGAATGAGGTGTTTGTAGTAGCTTGGGGAATCTAATCAAAACTATTTGCTCATGTATTCAGGGAAAGGCTCCAGCCAGCAGATGCATTAGTTAAGGAAGCTTTATTATCCTGGAAACTGCTGGTGGGCATACCTCTGAATTTGAACATTTTCCTTTTACTTAATATCTATGTATCATTCTGATATTTTGACATGAAAAGGTCATGTTACCCACCAAAAGTGGGTGACCCCTCCGAGAAATTTTCTCCTAATCATCTCATCCAGCCAGCAGCCGGCAGCCCCGACAGCCACCGAGTAGCCGATGTGATGTGCCATTCTTATCTCTGCCACCTGCATCAGCACTATGTTTCCTCACCCATTTGTCAAGAGCACATGTTGGAAGGTGGGAAATCCGACCCAAAAGGTAGTTTTTTATTCATTATGCAATCAGGTGCTTATGCTTGTTTTTCATTTGGGCATTTGGCATGGATTATGGGGTGACATAGATGAAAGAAGGGTTTTGACCATGGTTTTGGTCCCTCACCTTAAATGGAGGGGGTTAATCTTTAATCGTAGTCCCGTGGGATCTCCCCTATTGGCATGTGGCTTTAGGAAAGTACTACTTGGGAAACCCTGATTGAGATAGTGTGGTTCCGTTTTCCCCATTCCATAATTACCACTTCACATCCCCATTATAAGCCATATACTCCAACTCCCATCTTCGGGTCCACTAGATCTAAGACTCATTTTCCCCTTTGTTCCATCATTATTTACTTGACACCTATTGATTGAAGGATGTACTAGGGACTTGTCTTTACCCTTAGGGGTTAGGAACACCTATTAGGTTCCATTAGCCACTCCTACCTAGGGAGGTAACATTATTACGTGATCAAAGCCCCAAATTTGGAAGGAAAACCTTGTATTAAGTGTCATTTTGCCCTTGATTAACAAGCTTGGTCCACTTAGATGCACTAATGATTATTGTACCTAATGTTGAAGATGTAGCACTAGATATTGTGCATGATTGGCAAGTAGTTTTCATCATGGGTTGGGAATGCCAACTAGAGGAGCATATGACACCCTACAGGTGAAGCGTTGAGAGCCATGGGACTCCTGTCACTTGCAGAGCATCATCCATATCCGTGGGCACCCTCAACACCTCAACAAGCTTGCACTTTGCCCCATATTATTAACAAGATGATGCACTTGGACCAGTGTGCCCCAACAGGCTTAGCAGTGATCACATGGTTTGGCAGTTGATCCAAGGCCCATATAAGGTTTGTCTCACCCCTTGAAACATGGGAGGGCTAGCACCATCCTCAATGCCATCAACATTGGAGTAAAACTAAGTTATTTCACCACCAGGAGACCCATAAGACCAGCTTTTATGCCCCAAACCCAAAACTAGGGTCCACGAGATGATTTGCATAGAAGTCTAGGGGCCAACCCCAGGACCTTGATTTTTGGAGCCCTCTACATTCATTTTGGCACTAGAGGAGCCCAACGCTTGCCTAAAGGAGGCCTATGCATGCATTACGTCAACATTTTGGCCCTCCTATGGGTTAATTATTATGTTTTCACATTGGCTATAAGGTCAGTTTGTGACCTTACCTAGTATTTGCCCATTATTTTATTAGTCGAGGGGCTAATAGGCAAAAATTAGGCACCATTGGACACATATATATTAGAGAGACCTCATTTGATCTGTCTCATCATCAACTTTGTGAATTCAAACCTCTTTAGAGAACTCGCACTTACTTCTTGTGGGTGAATTGGAGATCATAGGACGCACTTTGATGTTCAAAAGCTAATTTTTGGATATTCTTTGGAGCTATTCTTGGTTTAATGGAAGGATATATTGCATGTTGTCTTGTAAGTGAATTCTATTGTTGAATATCTTTTCTTGAATGTCTAATGCATGGAACTATTGATTCTAGGTTAAATTTGCATGCCCTAATTTGTTGAAGATCAATTTATTAAAGAATATCTAGATGAATGTTGTATGAATTACTCATCATAACATGTAATGAATGTTCCTAGTGGAGATCTAGTAATTCTCCCATGAAACTCCATTTTTCCCTTGAATGGATAAATGCTGGAAATTTGAAAGCTAGGGCACCAAATTTCAGCCTCCTTGGGAACAAATTCGGCTTATCGTAAGCATCCTAGACTCCACATGCCCATGCGTCAAGGCACTAGTCCTATCACTTGGTGATCATCTTGAAATTTCCTCCATAAATTTTCTCCTTAAATTCGGTCCTTTTAAGGCTATGAAGGAGAATCTAGGGCTTAAAGCGAAATTCTAGGGAGGAGGGTTTTTGGTGGTTTGAGAGCTTAAACATCAAGAGGTAGGTCTTGACTAAATGACCTATCATTTTGGTGGGCATCCACTCAAATTTCATCCATAAAATCTCTTGCCCTAGATGTTTCCCTAAGAGGGAAACCCTAATTTCTTTCCCTCAACTTGAGGACTTTCTTGAAGGTTTCATGAGCCTTGTAATTGTTGGAATCCATCACAAGGAACTATTTCTCTTGGGGCTTGACCTTTGTAACTCCCATTATTGTCAAATACATCAAACCCTAGGTCATGCAGCCCCCTTTTCGAGTGAATGCTTCTTTAAAGAAGCCTTTGAACTTATATTGTGTCTCGTTCTTGAATGAGCCCTAGTGAGATCATCGTATACCTTATCCACAACCTATATATCTTAGAATTGATCTCTTCCTCTCTTACCAGGACTCCTCCCATCGGTGAAAATCCATAAAGAGCAAGATCATCTTATAGTTTATCTACAGCCTATATATCTTAGAATTGATCTCTTCCTCTCTTACCGGGACTCCTCCCATCAGTGAAAATCCGTAAAGAGCAGGGGATCTTGGTTGAGGTGACATTGGCCCTCTACACCATTGTTGTCCCATTGTCTAGTTTATAACTTGTAGGGTTTCCCTCTCTAACACCTGCTAGATTTTGCGGCAACAAGTCAATTTGACGACTTCTTGATTTGTGAATCTGTGATATGATGGTATTCTATGAGGTCTTTGCTTAAGGGACATTTATTTTAACTCTAAACTAAATGATGCATACATCTATATGAGTAGTGGAAGATAAGAAGAAGAGATATCCATACAGTTTGTAAATTGGTTCTCTTTTTTCGTGACTTGAGATAGGAGTTTTACTTATCATGCCCAAGATGAATTTATGAAAATGTCAACAGGCATTCAATCAAAATAACTTTGTTGTTTCAAATAATAAAATTATAATATTTTTTCTATGGAAAAACAATTACAAATAAAAAACAACACTCAGTTGATTATATCCTATGACGATAGCAAGGCATCATGTAAATTTGGTTTTATGGCATCCAAAATTTTGGGTAGATGATAAGCTTAGTCATCTACTTGATTCAACATGATTATTACTATTGTCAATGCCAAAATTAATTCTTAACAACTTATTGAGCAGCACGAATCTGATAAACTTATTTAGTCACTTTGCAGATTGAATTTGAATATCTTCTCCATATTATGGTTGATTTGACAGTTGAAAATTATAGAGATAATAAGAATTCATGAGATATAATGGATTATGGAGCCCATAAAATGTTGGATTGGACAATAGAAGCAAACTATAAACAGCATGTTCACTTGATTTACTCCTCGTGTATCCTTCCTTCTCAATCATCCTAGAATGTTGTAGAGTTTGTTCTCAACTTCTCAGGAGCTTTCTATGGGGCAATCAAGGAGGGACTAGAGGGCTTTCTTTGGTGGCTTGGGACATTTATACCTTACACTAAGATCAAGGAGGTTTGGGTCACACTGACTTGAAATCCCAAGGGGCCTCCCTTGCCTAAAAATGGGTGATATAGGCAGTGGAAGGGGATCCCATTGGAAGTCATAGTACGTCACCAAATTTACCAGGCTCAACTTACTGGAGGGATTAAGGGTCCTTTCAAGTTTGTCACATTATCAAAAATGTGAAAGCAATTGTGATCTCATGTTCATTCCTTTCAAAAATATGTGAGTGTCAGGGTAGATATTTTTTGGATTTCTCTGTCCATAGATCGAGGGGGCCTCGTGATGCATAGGATCTAGCATCCCAACCAAATTGGACGTTCCAAAGTCAGATTGGACTCTTCCTAAATTATGCAGACAAAAGGTTGGCTGGGAAAGGATTGTTTATCTGGAAGGACTTGTGGAATTAGGACACCCAACAATGGAAGATATGTTGGGCTCTAAACCATGCTCAAAATACTCACAATCTTTGCCATATGATACTGAAAAGTTGTTTATTTAAACTGCATGGCCATGGGGAAGTCCCAACATGGAGGGATCGAAGGAAGCTCAAGCCTAAAGAGGTACCAAACCATTAGAAAGGCTTGAGCTTCCTGCAAAGTTCAAACAAACTTTGGTGGTCATAATTGCTTCATCAAGGAATGGCCATCAAGAGTAAGTTGCACAAAGTTCACAGTTCTAATATGCAGTGTGGTTGTGGTGGGGATGAGACAATGAGAAAATGGGATCCGAGTAAGGATCAGTTCCACAAAGAGCTTTAATCGATGTACATATCAAATGCTCCTTCACCACAACTTGAAACCCTTGTAATTAATACATATACTTTCAATCCTCAAGTCTCCCTTGAGTAATGCACTCTTTAAATTAATTTGGTAATTTTTCCAACCAAAGTAGGCTACCCTATTTGTCACCAATATGATTGTGAGCAAATTGATGAACTGAATGTTTCAAAATAATCCACTTCTTGACGAGCAAAACCTTTGGCAATCAGCTTTGTCTTGTGTTCGTCTAGTGGAGTTTAAACTATCTGCATTCTATTTTGTCCTATAAAACCATTATAGCCAATGGGTTGCTTACCTTGTGCTGACATCACTCTGTCATGACTATGTCATCCACATGAACCTCTACAATCACCAATGCCTTAGACATAAAGATTTGGATAAAAAAGGCTTCTTTCAAACCAATATCCTGCAAGATATTTATCAGATATTGTATATAGTATTTTCTTACATTGAAGTTCCATTAAAAATTCCATGCTCTAAGTCATACAATTATTCCCTACGTTCGACTTTCAAATGTCTTTCTTCACCATAGTAGCTACACTTCAAATTCTCAGATATACAGTGTTACCTAAATCTGATGTTGAAGCACTATTGCTTGCTTTTTCTTTCTTTTTGTACTAAACTACAAAACGGTTTTCATAGGTGTTTCTATCACTTCCAAATTGTTTCTTCCCCCTTTCTTTCTATAACCACTGACATTACAACTGCTCAATAGTTGTGTCAGCGGTTTCAGAAGTTTATGTGAAAATTCCTAGATCGGAATCCCTACTGTAGCAATCTGATATTATTTCTTCTACTTATTAATTCTGAATCAAGTTATACAGTAAACATCGAAATAAATACTACTGCAACCTTCACAACATAAAAAATACTGTGGAAACAAGTACTGAGCAGGAAAGAAATAAACACACACATATAAACCGTTGTTTTTGGACAATGTCCCCAGAAAAACCCAATATGGGAAAACCGATGCAGCAGCTAAGGGTTTTAATATTATGCAGTAGTTTACTGAATACAAGTCACTAGATGCCCAAACTAGCTATCTGATACAGAGATAAAAACTAAACAAAGAGATAGTGAGAAGATCTCACACTGTCACTGGAAAATTTGGCATGGATCTGACTGGAGATGAGCTCCCTGCGTTGTCTCTGTGTTTGCCCACGGAATTATTGCATCATTGTTGTTGGGACTGTGTTGCACCTCCTCCTGATCTCTTGCTCGCTGGAAACTCGGCCCTCTGGCCCAAGGTTACTTGGAAGCGGGAGCGCGGAGCGGGAGCGAAGCGCGGAGCGCCATTTTTAAAAGTTTCCAGGTCCGGAGCGTTTTCGGGAGCGTTTTTTTATATATATATATATATTTATTTTAATATTTTTTATCTTTTTTATATTTTGATGCATATATGTCAACAAAAACATGTAGAATGATGAATTAGACATAAAAAACATAAAAACATAGATTGAATCATATAACATCAATCATCTAGAAGTTATAATCTTCATCAACCACGCCCACGAGTTGGAAGCATACAACATATTGACTCTTGAGTCTCGCAAATCATCAATTTGAAGGTTTCAAGCTTTCAAAATTCAATATATAACATTTATCATCATTGATAATTTGATATATAACATTTATCATCATTGATTTCAAATTTCAATATCTAACATTTATCATCGTTGATTTCAAATTTCAATATCTAACATTTATCATCATTGATTCATTGATTTCAAAATTCAATATACATTTATCATCATTGATATATAACATTTATCATCATTGATTCATTGATTTCAAAATTCAATATATAACATTATCATCATTGATATTATATAACATTTATCATCATTGATTCATTGATCACCATATAACTTTCATGAAGCATCATATTCATAATTCATAATGACTTGTAAACGGTAAACTTATAAATGCCAACTTCAAAGTTTCACCTTTCAAATTCAAACTTCAAACTTAAATTGTCATTAAATATATGAAATCAGAAAGAGTCAAGTTTCAACTGTTCAATTGTCAACAACAAATAGAAAAGACTAGTAAACAACAAATCTATTTTATCTGGCTGGCCCCTTGCCACGCCCACGAGAAATGTCTAATTTTTGTGAGCCACGAGGAAATGTTGGTCTTCGAGTACTCTCAGGAGTACCACGACCACGACTAGAAGGTGGAGGCTGGATCTTCAAAGGTACAATAGTGTGATATCGAGGAGTGGCACTGACACTGGCACTGGCACCCGCACTGCTACCAGTAGATGGTGGGACTGGCCCTGTGTGTGGCGGTGCTGCTGATGCTTCATCATCATCCCTATAAAGTTCTGCTTCCAATTCTTCCAGATGTAACGTGCCGTCCTCCAAATTATCATCCTCTGGGTTGTTGTCCCAGACTCTGTATGATTGATCCTCATTTGTCCGATCACAGTAATGGCTCAACAACCTCAAGTTATAATGCACATAAACCAAGCTTTCAGCTCGGTTTTCATTCAGCCTGTTTCTTCTCACATTGTGTATAAAGTTGTAGGTGCTCCAACACCTCTCCGCAGAAGAAGTGTTCACCACCTGTGAGAGAACTTTTTTAGCCAACTTTGGCAAAAGTCCCATGCCGCCATATGATTCCCACCATGTGAGAGCATCAAATCTGTCCCTGTCTTCCATTGCATGGAAAGAACCAAAGTTAGCAATGCAACTGAAGTATTTGCCTAATTCAAGGCGCAATTTAGCACACTCTTCCACGTCAGGTACCAATTTGTCCAATGCCTTCATGTACCCCTCTTGTACCTCTGGATCTGTGTGAGGTTTCACCCTAACCCCACCTCCAGGTGCAGGTTGGCCCAACCAAGATGGAGAGTAATATTTTGGCGTAAGGATATATGCCAAAGCATTTAGTGGAACATTGAGTTTATTCCACCGTGCACACACACAGTCATGAATCATAGCATACAAGTTGGGATCATTATCCTTAACAATATCTTTTATTTGCCCCAACATGCTATCCATCTGCTCATAAATCTCTCCAATCACTGATTTATCAGTATCTGCAAAGCGAATCATGTTATAAATGGGCTTGGTAAAACTCACAATTTCCCTCATACGTGCCCAAAACAAATGGTCAAGGGCGGTCTCCTCCACATGTTCGAAACTTTGCCTGTCAACTATTGTTGTCGCCCTATCCTTTAATAGCTGCCAGTGTGGGCTTGATACCATTGCAGCCAACGACTCTCTTACCTTCAAAAGGCGCCTGAAGGTGAGGTAATAGCTAGCAAATCTAGTTTTTCCTATTTTCAACAACTCCAATTTGGAGTGAGTACGGAAAAGCCCATGGGTATTGCTATGATTTGTAATAAATTTGATCATTTTTTTACCTCTCTTGTACAAATCACCAAGCCATTTGAATTGAGGTTGTTTGTTTTTGATGATATCATGCAGCAAAAGGTTCATTGTGTGAACCAAACACCCAGACCAAAAAATGTTGGGGTATTTATCCTCAACAATTGCTCCTATTTCCTTACAGTTAGCAGCATTATCAGTGATGCCCTGTATCACATTGTATGGCCCAGTCTTTTCAATTATATCAAGTAATGGTTCTGCAATGTTAATGCCGGTTTTGAATTTATCTGAATAATCATAAGCTGCCAGGAAGACTGCACCACTAACCGACACAGCCAAAACATTTATCAATGGTTTTCCTTTTACAATGGTCCATCCATCAGAGACAATGGACAGCCCATGCTCATTCCACGAACTTGTCATTCTAGCCAAAGAATTGTTTATTTTAGCTCTTTCATGATCAAGACCCACGGTTCTGGCCTTGTCATACCCAGGGCTTTTGTATCCTTTGAGGGCATCATTAATGGCAGAAACCATTTCATGCCAATAAGGTGAGCGAAGAACATTGAGTGGCACCCCACATGCATATAGAAACTGGTAAACTTTTGAATCCACATCATTCCTACACCCTTCGTCTAGGAAATCGGATATGGTTCTACGCCTTAATCCAATGCCACTGCCTCCAAAACCACTGGCATGGGTGGAAGTTGAACTTGTTTGTCCATGATGTGTTGGACCTGAATCAACGAAACCCCTAGATCTTTTAGGTGATCTCTGTAGGGCAACCCCCCTCTTCCTACCTATATCTCTCTCTCTGTGGTGCTGGCACAAAAGTACAAACTTTGATTCCAAGATTTTTAGTTCCATCTCCTGGCATTATCCCACAAAGGTGCCTTCTCAGACGGGTGTATGAACCATGGTATTGTTTATTGCAATGGGGGCAAATAAATTTAGTGGTTCCACCACCTTTCCCTACTTCCATTTTCTGAACATATTTCCACAAAGGATATTGGTCTTGTTTAGTTGGGGATTCTATGTTCTCAGGGTCTCCACTCCCCACTTCCTCCTCAGCATAATCCTCCTCCTCTTCAGGATTTTCTTCAGATCCACCATAACCCTCCTCTTCATCCTCCTCTTCTCTGATTTGCCTCTTTCTTCTAGCACTCTCCAACACCATTATCTGTTAGGTCCCTATATCACTAGTATAGTCATTTATTATGGTTAGTTTAACCCCCTTATTGTTATTATTGAACCCTTGTAACCCCCATTTTGTTATTATTGTGCCCTTAAATTATTATTGTTAGGTCGGCTAGGATTACATTGTGGCCCACTAGGATTACATTATGGCCCCATGGACTCCTATATATAGAAAGGAGGTTTTGTAAATTGTATCATCTAAGAATTGTTCATTTATGTAATTTATTGGAGGTTTCCCCCTCGAAGTGGCTTATTTCTAAGGCGTTCATATCTCTTTTCTTCTATTTCTGGAGCTGGTTACACAACAGTTGGTATCAGAGCTTTGGATTCTAGGGTTTCGCTGCTCCAAACAGGTCATCGTGGCATTTTCGCTATAACTTTTTTTCTACGAAGCTTCAGAAGATGAAATTTTTAGGGTGCGAAGCTGAAATCTTGAGGAAGTTTGTATAAAAATTTCAGAGCTTGGTTCGCAATATTTTCAGAGATATGATCTGTGGAAGTTAGGTATTTTTTCAGGCTCCTAAACAGGTCATCGTGGCATTTGCGCTATAAAAAAATTTCTACGAAGGTTCAGAATCTGAAATTCATATGGTGAGAAGCTGAAATCCTGAAGAAAGTTGTCAAAAAATTTCAGAGCTTGGTTCGCAATATTTTTGGAGATATAATCTGTGGAAGGTAGTGCTTTTTCAGGCTCCTGAATTTCATCTCAAAGAGGTTACCGTGGGAAAAGTTCAATAACTCTCTCTCTGGGCATCGGATTGGAGTGCCGTAAAAAGTGGTTGCAAGTACATGGACCGCAGTTTCTTGGCTATCAATTTCAGAGACGAAGGACAAAACAGTGACACGTGGCAAGCCGTACAAGTTCGCTCTACTGAACCAGTCCAAAGTTGGGTCATTGTGGGAGATTGGAAATAACTGTGTCTTGAAGAATCCAAATCAGATCATATCTATGGCATTTGAAAGACAGTTCAGAAGGCTACTACAGCAATGAATTTCAGATATTGAAGATTCTCAATTACAGATATAATTCAATTTCAATACAGAGCTCCTAAAAAGCAAGTAAAAGGTGTGTATTTTTTTCCAATTGCATAAGTCTTGTTTGAAGAATCAAGTTGAATTGATTCCAAGGGAATATTGTAGAATAGATATCAGTATTGGATTCTAAAATGGCACCTAAAAAGAATTCAACTCCCATTAAGCCTTTAGAAGGCTCTACTATGACTCATGAAGACGAAGAATGGCAACATGACATATCAAAATTACAAGAGCAAGTGCAACAAATTTCGCTCTCGCAAAGAACAACAAAAAATGAAATGGAAGTTTTGAAGAAGGGCGTGGAAACTAAGATGGATGGTTTGAAGAAAGGCGTGGAAGCTAAGATGAATGGTTTGGAATCTAAGATGGATGGCATGGAAGTGGGCATGGAAGCTAAGATTGATGACATGGAAGCTAAGATCGATGAAAACATGAAAGACAACATGGAAAACATGAAGAATGATCTAAAAGCATACATGGAAGGCTTGATGACAAACTTAAAACAAGAAACGATTCCTAATGGCGGAAATATAGTAGAAGAACCTCATGATGAGAACAGAATAAATGTTAATCGTGATTTCATAACCTCTAATGTTGGCGGGAAGAACCACCATATTCCAAAAATGGATATGAGGAAGTTTGATGGAAAGGATCCTGTAACATGGATACTACAGATCAGGGTTGCGGGGAAGCTTCATACCCCCTTCGCTCCCGCTCCGGAAACGCGCTCCGTTCGGGAGCGTTTCGGAAACGCTAGGAAACGCGCTTCCGAAAACGCTTCCTGTCGGGAGCGTTTTTCGGGAGCGCGTTTCCGACCTGAAAAAACGCTCCCTGTTTTTTCGGGAGCGTTTCAAGGAACGTTCGGAAGCGTTCCGACGTTAAAAAAACGCTTCGGGAGCGTTTTTTAAACGCGGGAAGCGTTTCGGGAGCGTTCGCTTCCGAACGCTCCCCGGCAGGAAAAACGCTCCCCGCCGCGCGGAAATTTTTTTATGAAAAATTTCCGATTTTTATATAAAAAGGGGGGGGGGGGGTTTCATTTTCAGTTATTGTTTGTTAGTTGAGAAGTGAAATTGAGTGAGAAGGAGAGCCGAGAGCGCAAGATTTGGTTGACAGCGATCAGGAGAGCAAGGAGCAAAGCTGACAGGAGAGCAAGGAGCAAGGCTGACAGGAGGATTGCAAGAAAGAGGTAGGCCTTCTAATCCAATTTTGTATTTTCTAAGATGAATTTGTAGATTGTTAAATGGTTTGAAAATGAAAACTTGAATTTTGCTTGAATGTTGCATTTTATTGGATTTAAAACTTTTAAAATGAGTTGTTGTTTTCCTATGTTACATTTCCTATTCCCATTTGGCATTTTTCTATTTGTTTTGCAGGCTAGATTCTAGAAACTTGAAACTTGTTTCCATCATGGCTATATGGCTAGGAATTTTCCTCATGTTGGTTCCTTTCTTTGTGATAATGGTGTTGGAGAGTGCTAGAAGAAAGAGACAAATCAGAGAAGAGGAGGATGAAGAGGAGGGTTATGGTGGATCTGAAGAAAATCCTGAAGAGGAGGATTATGCTAAGGAGGAAGTGGGGAGTGGAGACCCTGAGAACCTAGAATCCCCAACTAAACAAGACCAATATCCTTTGTGGAAATATGTTCAAAAACAAGAAGGAGGGAAAGGTGGTGGAACCACTAAATTTATTTGCCCCCATTGCAATAAACAATACCATGGTTCAGACACCCGTCTGAGAAGGCACCTTTGTGGGATAATGCCAGGAGATGGAACTAAAAATTTTGGAATCAAAGTTTGTACTTCTATGGCAGCACCACAGAGAGAGAGATATAGGAAGGAAGAGGGGGTTGCCATACAGAGATCATCTAAAAGATCTAAGGGTATCGCTGATTCAGGCCCAACACATTCAACTTCCACCCATGCCAGTGGTTTCGGAAGCAGTGGCATTGGATTAAGGCGTAGAACCATATCCGATTTCCTAGACGAAGGGTGTAGGAATGATGTGGATTCAAAAGTTTACCGGTTTCTATATGCATGTGGGGTGCCATTCAATGTTCTTCGCTCACCTTATTGGCATGAAATGGTTTTTGCCATTAATGATGCCCCCAAAGGATACAAAAGCCCTGGGTATGACAAGGCCAGAACCGTGGGTCTTGATCATGAAAGAGCTAAAATAAATAATTCTTTGGCTAGAATGACAGGTTCGTGGAATGAGCATGGGTTGTCCATTGTCTCTGATGGATGGACCAATGTAAAAGGAAAACCATTGATAAATGTTTTGGCTGTGTCGGTTAGTGGCGCAGTGTTCCTGGCAGCTTATGATTATTCAGATAAATTCAAAACCGGCATTAACATTGCAGAACCATTACTTGAAATAATTGAAAAGACTGGGCCATACAATGTGATACGGGTCATCACTGATAATGCTGCTAACTGTAAGGCAGCAGGAGCAATTGTTGAGGATAAATACCCCAACATTTTTTGGTCTGGGTGTTTGGTTCACACAATGAACCTTTTGATGCATGATATCATAAAAAACAAACAACCTCAGTTCAAATGGCTTGGTGATTTGTACAAGAGAGGTAAGAAAATGATCAAATTTATTACAAATCAGAGCAATACCCATGGGCTTTTCCGTACTCACTCCAAATTGGAGTTGTTGAAAATAGGAAAAACTAGATTTGCTAGTTATTACCTCACCTTCAGGCGCCTTTTGAAGGTAAGAGAGTCATTAGCTGCAATGGTATCAAGCCCACATTGGCAGCTATTAAAGGACAGGGCGGCAACAGTGGTTGACAGGCAAAGTTTTGAACATGTGGAGGAGACCGCCCTTGACCCTCAGTTTTGGGCACGTATGAGGGAAATTGTGAGTTTTACCAAGCCCATTTATAACATGATTCGCTTTGCAGATACTGATAAACCGGTGATTGGAGAGGTTTATGAGCAGATGGATAGCATGTTGGGGCAAATAAAAGATATTGTTAAGGATAATGATCCCATTTTGTATGCTATGATTCATGACTGTGTGTGTGCACGGTGAAATAAACTCAATGTTCCACTACATGCTTTGGCATATATCCTTACGCCAAAATATTACTCTCCATCTTGGTTGGGCCAACCTGCACCTGGAGGTGGGGTTAGGGTGAAACCTCACACGGATCCAGAGGTACAAGAAGGGTACATGAAGGCATTGGACAAATTGGTACCTGACAGGGAAGAGTGTGCTAAATTGCGCCTTGAATTAGGCAAATACTTCAGTTGCACTGCTAACTTTGGTTCATTCCATGCAATGGAAGACAGGGACAGATTCGATGCTCTCACATGGTGGGAAGCATATGGCGGCATGGGACTTTTGCCAAAGTTGGCTAAAAAAGTTCTCTCACAAGTTGTGAACACTTCGTCTGCAGAGAGGTGTTGGAGCACCTACAACTTTATACACAATGTGAGAAGAAACAGGTTGAATGAAAACCGAGCTGAAAGCTTGGTTTATGTGCATTATAACTTGAGGTTGCTCAGCCATTACTGTGATCGGGCAAATGAGGATCAATCATACAGAGTCTGGGACAACAACCCAAAGGATGATAATTTGGAGGACGGCACATTACATCTAGAAGAATTGGAAGCAGAACTTTATAGGGATGATGATGAAGCATCAGCGGCACCGCCACACACAGGGCCAGTCCCACCATCTACTGGTAGCAGTGCGGGTGCCAGTGCCAGTGCCACTCCTCGATATCACACTATTGTTCCTTTGCAGATCCAGCCTCCACCTTCTGGTCGTGGTCATGTTACTCCTGAGAGTACTAGAAGACCAACAGTTCCTCGTGGCTCACAGAAATTAGACATTTCTCGTGGGCGTGGCAAGGGGCCAGCCAGATAAAATATATTTGTTGTTTACTATTTTCTATTTGTTGTTGACAGTTGAACAGTTGAAACTTGACTTGCTACTGATTTCATATATTTAAATTTTTAATGAAGTTGGCATTTATAAGTTTACTGTTTACAAGTCATTATGAATTATGAGTATGATGCTTCATGAAAGTTATATGGTGATCAATGAATCAATGATGATAAATGTTATATAATATCAATGATGATAAATGTTATATATTGAATTTTGAAATCAATGAATCAATGATGATAAATGTTATATATTAATGATGATAAATGTATATTGAATTTTGAAATCAATGAATGAATGATGATAAATGTTATAATATATATATCAATGATGATAAATGTATATTGAATTTTGAAATCAATGAATCAATGATGATAAATGTTAGATATTGAAATTTGAAATCAATGATGATAAATGTTATATATTGAATTTTGAAAGCTTGAAACCTTCAGATTGATGATTTGCGAGACTCAAGAGTCAATATGTTCTCTGCTTCCAACTCGTGGGCATGGTTGATGAAGATTATAACTTCTAGATGATTGATGTTATATGATTCAATCTATGTTTTTATGTTTTTTTATGTCTAATTCATCATTCTACATGTTTTTGTTGACATATATGCATCAAAATATAAAAAATATTAAAAATATTAAAATATATATATATATATATATAAAAACGCTCGGCCCCCGCTCGGTTGCTCTTTTAAAAATGGCGCTGTGCACGCTCAGCCTCCGCGCTCCGCCTTCCGCTTCCGTAGCTTGCTACGAATGGAGCAATATTTTGATCTCCATAACGTGCAAAACACAAAAAAAGGTACGCATTGCAACTTTACATTTAGAACAAAATACATTTGTATGGTATCGATGGCTTTGCTCCCGTAAAAAAATTGTCACTTGGTCAATTTTTACGGAGGAAATGATAGCACATTATGAGGATACAAAGAGCAACACCTTCTTTAGCCAATTGATAAATCTCAAACAAAAGGGTTTAGTGGGGCAGCGCATTGAGGACTTCCAAAAATTGAATATAAGGGTAACTGATATTCCAGAGGAACACAGGATTGATCTCTTCATAGGCACTCTAAAGGATAACATCCAACATGAAGTTCGTGTTTTGGAGCCTGATTCATTGGAGAAGGCATTCAAGTTGGCAAGAAAAGTTGAATGTAAAGTTATGGCGACAAGGAAGCCTACCACTCAATTCTATAAAGAAGGAAGTGTTGCTACGCCTAGATTTCCACAACCTACAAGGTTGACACCACAACAATTGGAAGAAAAAAGAGCAAAAGGGCTTTGCTACAGTTGTGATAGCAAATACACTAAAGGTCATAAGTGTGCTGAAAAGAAATTATTTTACATAGATTGTGAAGAAAAAGAAGAAAATAAACAAGAAGAGGATATACACCAGGAACCGGCCCTAGAAGAGGAAGAAATGAATCCGACCATATCATGTAATGCACTGGCAGGAATTACCACTCCTCAAACTCTCAAGATAGCAGGACAGATCAAGAAGAAAAAGGTAATAGTGTTGATTGATTCGGGTAGCACCCATAATTTTATTCATTGTAAGGTAGCCAAGGAATTAAATTGTTTCCTATACCCAGCACCAGAATGTCAAGTGATGGTTGCAAATGGAGGAACTAAAAATTGCTCTGGAAAATGTCATAATATCAAGCTAACCATGGGGGAATATGTATTGACTAGTCCAATGCTTTCCATTCCTATGGGAGGTGCTGATGTTGTACTAGGAGTACAATGGTTACAATCTTTGGGGACGGTAGCTTTTAATTTTCAAGAACTTTTCTTGAAATTTTTTTCAGAAGGAAAATTAGTCGAATTGCGAGGTATTGAAGGGAAGTCGGGAAGGATAATAAGCTCTAATGTTATGACAAAGCTTCTAAAGAAACAACAACGAGGTGTAATTGCACAATTATGCTCACTAGAAGTTCCGACATCAAAATCATCTATTTCTGCAGATCTCCAACAAGTCTTGGACAATCATTCCAAGGTGTTTGAAACTCCGAAAGGACTCCCACCTATTTGTGATCATGATCATGCTATTCATTTGATTCCAGGAAGTGTTCCTCCAAACATCGGGCCTTATAGATATCCTTACTTCCAAAAGAGCGAAATTGAACGTCTGATTGCAGAAATGTTAGAGGCGGGTATAATTCAACCTAGTCAAAGTTCTTTCTCTGCTCCTGTAGTATTGGTACACAAGAAGGATGGATCATGGCGAATGTGTCCGGATTATAGGGAGCTCAATAAGCTCACCATAAAAGACAAATTTCCCATTCCTGTGATTGATGAATTATTGGATGAATTACATGGAGCAATTTATTTTACCAAGTTGGATCTTCGTTCAGGATATCATCAAATTAGAATGAAGATGAAAGATATTCCGAAAACAACATTTCCAACTCATGAGTGTCATTATGAATTTTGGTCATGCCTTTTGGCCTTACCAATGCACCTTCTACATTTCAAGGGTTGATGAATTCCATTTTCAAACCCTTCCTTAGAAAATTTGTGCTAGTATTTTTTGATGATATACTAATCTACGGCAGGTCTTGGAAGGATCATGTTGAACATGTTGACAGGGTGCTCAAACTATTGCAGGAGAAACAATTATATGCAAAAACATCCAAATGTTTCTTTGGAGTACAAGAGGTGGAATATTTGGGTCACATTGTATCTCACGAGGGTGTTAAAGTAGACCCTAACAAAATTAAAGCCATTAAGGAATGGAAAGTCCCCACAACCATAAAGCAGTTGCGAGGATTTCTCAGGTTAACAGGGTATTATCGCAAGTTTGTTAAGAATTATGGGAGAATAGCGGCACCTCTAACAACATTATTGAAGAAAGATGCATTTTCATGGACTCCTGAAGCAACTAAGGCCTTTGAACATCTTAAAGAGGCAATGTGCCTAGCACCGGTCTTAGCTACGCCAGGCTTCACAAAAACCTTTATTGTGGAATGTGATGCCTCAGGAAATGGAATTGGTGCTGTTTTAATGCAGGAAGGAAGACCCATTTCTTTTGAAAGTCGTCCAATCAAAGGAAAGTATTTACAGAAACCTATTTATGAGAAGGAAATGTTAGCAATATTGCATGCACTAAAGAAATGGAGAACTTACCTAATGGGAAGACACTTCAAGGTAAAAACTGATCATGATAGTCTTAAACACTTTTTGGAACAAAAAATATCTTCAGAAGAGCAGAAAAAATGGGTCACAAAGATGTTGGGTTATGACTTTGAAATAATCTACAAAAAAGGAAAGCTTAATGTTGTTGCAGATGCACTCTCAAGAAAGAATGAAGAGGTGGAAGCATTGCTTTGTGCCATTTCTATTATCCAACCAGATTGGATAACTGAAGCAAGAGATGAATGGAAGAAGGACAAAGATGTATGGACACTCATTCAAAAGTTGCAGCGAGATCCTAGTACATCTGATACATTTAGTTGGAAAAATGATTCCTTATGGTACAAAGATCGCTTATATCTTTGCAAGAATTCCCAACTAAAACAAAAGATTCTTCTGGAATTGCACACTTCTCCTTTAGGAGGACACTCAGGATTTTTAAAAACTTATCACGGGGTGAAGAAAGAATTTTTTTGGGATGGCCTTAAATCTGATATTCAAAAGTTTGTGGCGGAATGTTTGGTTTGCCAGCAGAATAAAGTGGAAACAATTAAGACCTCGGGACTTCTACAACCTTTATCCATTCCAAGTCAACGTTGGGAGGAGATTTCAATGGATTTTATCACAGGTTTACCTAAGTCTGAAGGAAAGAGTGTCATCATGGTGGTAGTTGATAGACTTACCAAGTATGCACGCTTTTGTGCATTATCTCATCCATTTAAAGCAAGTACAGTTGCTACTACATTTATGGATAGAGTTCAAAAACTACATGGAAGCCCAAGGGTTATTGTGAGCGACAGAGATCCCATTTTTACTGGAAATTTTTGGACGGAGTTATTTTCTTGTTTGGGTACTCAATTAGCTCATAGCTCATCTTATCATCCTCAATCTGATGGTCAAACTGAGATAGTAAATAAATGTTTGGAAGGATACCTTCGTTGTTTTGTATCTGATAAACAAACACAATGGGTCAAGTGGTTACCTCTCGCTGAATGGTGGTATAACACTTTCTTCCATACTACAGCAAAAATGACCCCATTTATGGCACTTTATGGATATCATCCACCATCCATCACATCATATTTAAGAGAAAATTCGAAGGTTCAAGCGGTGGAAGATCACATCGAGCATCAACAAGAAGTTCTCCAACTCTTAAAGGATAACCTGAATTTGGCACAAAATCGAATGAAACAACAGGCAGATCAACATCGCAGCGAGAGAAGTTTTGATGTAGGAGATTGGGTATTTTTACGGCTACAACCATATAAACAAATGTCCCTCAAACAAGCTAAGAAGGATAATAAATTATCGCCAAAGTACTATGGTCCTTACAAGGTGTTGCAAAAGATTGGTACTATGGCATACAAATTGGAGCTTCCTGCTTCTTCGCGAGTACATCCAGTTTTCCATGTTTCATACTTAAAGAAGGTTATAGGTGAAAATCTTCCAGTTCAAACAGTATTGCCAGAACTTGATGGGGAAGGGAAAATCATATTGGAACCTGAAGCAGTCATGGAAAAAAGAACTCGACAACTACGGAATCGATCAATTTCGGAGTATCTCATCAAGTGGAAGAACTTACCCACTGAAGATTCTACATGGGAGGATGAGAAATTTATACAGAAGCACCCGGAGCTACTCAAGTGTTGAGGACAACACTTTTTTGAAGGAGAGGGGCATGTTAGGTCCCTATATCACTAGTATAGCCCCTTATTATTGTTAGTGTTAACCCCTTATTGTTATTATTGTACCCTTGTAACCCCCATTTTGTTATTATTGTGCCCTTAAATTATTATTGTTAGGTCGGCTAGGATTACATTGTGGCCCACTAGGATTACATTATGGCCCCATGGACTCCTATATATAGAAAGGAGGTTTTGTAAATTGTATCATTCAAGAATTGTTCATTTATGTAATGTATTGGAGGTTTCCCCCTCGAAGTGGCTTATTTCTAAGGCGTTCATATCTCTTTTCTTCTATTTCTGGAGCTGGTTACACAACATTATCACAAAGAAAGGAACCAACATGAGGAAAATTCCTAGCCATATAGCCATGATGGAAACAAGTTTCAAGTTTCTAGCCTGCAAAACAAATGGAAAAATGCCAAATGGGAATAGGAAATGCAACATAGGAAAAAAACAATTCATTTTTAAAGTTTTAAATCCAATAAAATGCAACATTCAAGAAAAATTCAAGTTTTCATTTTTAAACAATTTAACAATCTACAAATTCATCCTAGAAAATACAAAATTGGATTAGAAGGCCTAACTCTTTCTTGCAATCCCCCTGTCAGCCTTGCTCCTTGCTCTCCTATCAGCTTTGCTCCTTGCTCTCCTGTCAGCTTTGCGCTCTCCTTCTTGCTCTCTCTCAACTCAACAAACAATGAAATGCAAATGAAACCCCCCCCCCCTTTTAAAAAAATCGATTTTTCTGATAAAAAAATTTCCGCACGGCGGGAAACGTTTTTTTTGCCGGGGAGCGTTCGGGAGCGAACGCTCCTCGAACGCTTCCCGCGTTTAAAAAACGCTCCCGAAGCATTTTTTAAACGTCGGAAGCGCTCAGGGAGCGTTCGCTCCCGAGCGCTTCCTAAAACGCTCCCGCAAAAACAGGGAGCGTTTTTACAAGGTCGGAAGTTTCCGAGCGTTTCCGAAACGCTACCGCACGGAGCGAGTTTCGGAAGCGGGAGCGAAGGGGGTTTGAAGCTTCCCCGCAACCCTGCTCTGGCCTACCGATCTCACACCCCAGCTTCCAACACTAGATCTCCACTGTTCCCCAACGATTTCGGACTCCCTCTGAAGCTCTACGTTGCCTCAACGTAGCTCTACGTTGCCTCTACGTGGCACTGCGCAGCCTCTCTGGACTTCCATCTATCGTCTCTGCCTTGCACTCTCCGGATCAAGAAAAACTTCCACCGGAAAACTATCACTGCCCCTCACTGCAAGAAATCAACTCAAACTCTCTCTGGCAACTGCTACACTGCTCTCTTGAGAATTCAATCTCTAGATCTCTCACTCGATCTCGTTTTCCAAATGCTCATCAAGCTCCTTATAATCTTTCGTTGACAAATCAACGGCCAAGATTAATACATAATCAAAGATAAAGATTAATTGGGAGTTGATCCGTGTCTTTATCTAGAAGATTCACACCCGTCCTATTAATACACTTTCATTAATCACATTTCCTAAGTTTAGACTTAGGAATACATTAAAAATGATTAATTATTTTAATTAAATCCTCTCCAGGTGGAATTTCCCAAAACGCTTTATGGGTAATGTGGAATGCAAGTGTCTTAGCCTCTCCGCAAAATCTCAAGGCTAGAGCACATCTGATGCTACAAAAATCAACAGTTTCCTCCCCCTTTCCTTCTATAACCAGTGACATGACTATTGTTCAATAGTTGTGTCAATGGTTTTAGAAGAGATAATAAGGGTTTCTACAACACTTTCAAAAGATAAGGTGGGAATTTTAAGGTAATTACAACCACGTCCTCTTCAAATACCTCTCTTCCTATGGCACTAATAATAGATCCCTTGATATCTTTCGATATCTTCCAACTTCAGTGAATGTCATGCATTTATGAACCCCTTCCTCCATTTGCATTGAGAACAACATATTTTCGAGGTAAAAGGCCATGTCTTTACCTAAAAAGTTTTCCTGCATCTCACAAAGCTATTTCCAAGTTCCATATTATGCATGAACCTTTTGCGCCCTACACTTGAGTAAACATGACATTTGTAACTGATTGTGACTGCATTTTTGTTCTTATTATCATAGTCATTTCAATCCAGGAGAACTTTGTTTCCTGACACTACAAACCCCATTCACATCTACTTGTCTAAAATCTTTCTTGGTCACCACTTCCAGTAGGCACCTCTACTGGAAGACGGTGATCATATGCAGCATCCACATGTGCTGAAAATTATACCAACCGATATTTTGACTAGGCTCCAACATAAAACTCGAGGGGGTAGCCATGCCATCAACTTTATTTGATGCACTCTGACTACTTCCCAAGGCCTCTGTCACACTGCCCTAAGCCTGTTACAGCCTGGCCAAAGTTATTTTGGGTGCCTGGACCTATTTCAGGTCTGCCAAAACTTGTTTCAGACCCCTAACTAAAGTTTTTTTTTTTTGGTAAATTAGTCTATTTCTATTAAAAGAGCATATAGTAGAAGATGAATTACAAACAGTAGAAGCTAGATAACTAGGGACCGGAAATGAAGAACATTCAACCTCGGTCTCATGGAGAAGTCAAGAGAGAGGCAAGAGATACAGATAAGATAGCAAAGGAGCCGCAAGACAAACACTGGAAACTACCCCGAGTGGGTTGTTTCCTCAGTACGACATTTCTTTCCTTTCTTTTTTGAAACTCTGACCCAGCCATCCTGGGGTTGTTGGGCGAGTACCACTTGGAGCCTGTTAGTGTCTGGAGGAGTGGGCTTCTGAATCTGAGGAGGAGGTTTCATGAGACTGTTTCTGTGCATTCATGGGACCAGTGGGCATATCAAGGTCTGTCGAGGTCATGTCCTTTTCTTGCTTTGAGACCTCCGCATCTGCTTCAATCTCTTCCTCGTCCGAGCTGAAGGAATCGATGTCGTCCATGGGCGACGGGACACAAGGCTGCCAGCTTTTGGAGTTTGATTTGCGAATGCTCTTCTTCTTTTGGGCCAGGAAGGAGGAGCATGAGTTCTGAAGGTGTCCTGTTTGGTGGCAGTGGCGGCATCTGAAGGTGGTATTCTCATAATCTAGGGTCTGTGTCCAATGGAAGTCTCCCACTTTGAGAATGATTTGAATCTTGATCTGGCAATCCTTTGTTGATGTCTATTTCAGCACATATTCTACCGAAGGTGTATATGGTTGATTCCCCCCTGGAGGTGTTTGTTGCTAGAAAGCGGCCTAGAGTATTGTCGATTCCTTGAAAGACAGAATAGTGCCATAGAGGGGCTGGTAAATTTGGGAGCCTGACCCAAATAGGAAGCTTGGTGATGATAGCCATGGAGGGGTCGAAGTCTGGGAACCATGGTGTGAGGAATAACCCAGCTTTTCCCTAGAACCAAGGTCCTCTTGTTAGAGCTTTTTGATAGTCCAACTCGAAAGCGAACAGGTCTACGAAGAAACTCTTTGAGCAGAAGAAAATCCGAGTGTTATTGGTCCTAGCAGTGTGAACCCATTGATAGAGATCTGCTGAGCATGGCCATAATCCGATGAATCGGCAGATTATGGCTCTTTTTGCATATTGCTGAAACTGATCATCCACTATTAGGTGGGAGATTTCAATTGTTGGTATATCTTCCATTTTGTTTGGGAGCCTCATGAGGAGGAGCAGCTTTCTTGGGGTGTTGTGCATGGATAGCATCCATGTAGGAGAAAGCTTACGCGGAGGAGGGTTGCGCGAAAGCCCCTCCTCGCAAACGGAGAGACAAAACTAGAGTAGCATTTTTCTCAATGTTGTAAAAAGAGAGCGAGAGGGGTTTCTCGAGTTGTTTACCTATGTATAGGAGTTGATGCATGGCAGAAGGGATCATCAGCGTATGTTCGAGGACATGTGTTACACTTTGCACTTGATCTACAGATCGCGCCCAACAGAGCTGCATTTTGCTGTTGAGGAGTATGATCTGGATCTGGAAGGAGGGTGTAATGTTTTCCTTTTCGAGAGAAGTGCGATGAAGCGAGGGTCCAAGAAGGAACGAAGGAAGGCTATGAGTGGCAGATTTTCCCTGGCTGTTGACTTTCAATTGGGCGCTGATTCGACTTGCGCAGCTGTTGATGGGGTCCTTCATTCTGAAACCCTTCAACCTGAGATCTGCGCAGGATGCTGCAGAAGACGCATCGTTGGGCTTGGGCTTGGTTAGAACCAGAGGCCGAGATGGGTGGAGACAGACGTCCTTCGGAGCCTCGCCATTGCGGATAATGGCTGTCACAAGTTTGGGCGCAGGATCATCTGGACGCAGTTCCTCTAGCGCAGCCTGATGGATCTAGGAAGCGATGGGAGCCGGAGTGTGCTCACCATTGCAGATCCTAGCCGCTGTCATCCCTCTCACATAGTTGCTCGTCCAAAGAGCGCCGACCTTTCTCCAATCGCGCGCCCGGCTGCAGCTGAAGGGGACCGCCTTCTTCCAAGTGAACTCCGGGATTTTTCCAGCTTCACTACCAGGGAAGGGCTCTGCATCGCCTTTGCCTGTCCGTTCTCAAGCTGCTGGAGACTGAAGAGCTGCAGGAGCAGCTTTCTGGCCATGGCGGTGGCCAGACCTGGAAACCCTAGCACAGGTGGCGGCTGCGAAGCTCATTTTTCCAGCAACAACTCAATATCTTATCACACATATGTACATCAATCAGACCCCTAACTGAAGTTATTTTAGGTTTGCAAAGCTATTAATTAGTTTCAAAAAGTCCAAATTAGAACAACAATGCATACTAAAATTGAAGTTAGGCAGCAGGTTGATAATAAGGTAAATCCAGTATAGGATTTATGAATAATGATTTGAGTATTTGATGAGCTAGTTAACTTATGAAATGCAAGATGCAAAACAAAAACAGTAGTTATTGAAGGTTTGTTGACACACATAATGACACCACAGCTGCAACAAAAGATAACAGATCAGGAGGACCTTGGAATTGCTATGTGCCTACAATCAATCAAAGGACTAACAGAACCTTCCCCTGGGATTGAACAGTTTTAAAAACAGATTGCTAGTCAGTCAAACCAGATTCGAGATGTTGCTAAAGTGAAGAATATTTGAGAGACTGTGTGGTGTACATTCTGTAGAACAAAAAGCTGCCATAGGGATGAATTTCCACTTTTGGCAGGTTAGAATACTGGCACATTTAATTCATTCCCAGAACGAGGAAAGATCAAATACTGTCAAATCTGCAGATTATATGGACATGATCCACATTACTAGCGTGTGTTTCAGAAGTGTCAAAGACAAATTCTACTCCGTGGAGTGAGTTCTGAAGATGTTCTGGTCATAATGTTGAAAACTGTAGTACCTTGGAATATTTGCACAACCAACAAAAGATTAGTTCTTTATTGCTGTTTTGATTGAATCGGGAGCACGTAGAGGTAGAGGAAGAGGTTGTGGTGGTCGAGAGGTCCAATCATTTATTGTAAGCATGGGTGTGGCTATTGCAATGCAAACTAATCATTTGACAGAAGACTATCCACAACTAATGGAGGAGAAGGGAAAGAGAAGGAGAAATGCAGCCATAGTTACTGTTGATATGTGCAATATGAATTAAGCAAGTTGCTCTATTGTGAGAGTCATTATGCATAGATGAGCTAGATTGAGAAAAGATGCAGATACGATCATGGCAAGTAAAATTTAAAAAAAAGGTGTGACCACAATGCCAGAATTCAATGCAGTAAAACAGAAGAATTTATTGTGCCAAGCAGTTGAGGCCATGATGAGAATACCAGGATTTGATAAATCAATAACGCAGAGTCCATGGTGTGTAGAAGATATTGGTGCAAGTACTCTTGATGAAGCAATAACCCTTTTGCATGGAATTGTGTAGATACTGAGCAATCAGACACTATCCAGAAGACCTCATGAGCTTTTACAGAAGTGGATCAACATGATGGACGATAAGCTAAAGATCAATGCATGCCTCCCATAGATATATGTGTAGAAAGAAACAGAAGAGGATAATGAGCACTCAAGATGAATGCAATAATGGGAGGGTACAAGTTAAAGGATATCATGATTGATTTTGGCTTTGACATTGATATTTTGGCTAAGAGATCTTGGGAGATCATGGGTAAACCGTAAAGCACAAGGTTCAAGATCATGTTCTCACCAATCCAGCTAAGGTTGGAAAATCGTTATAAGATATTTCTGGGAGGGCAACTAGGGAATGTAGAGGTGGATTGAGACAAATTTGTATCATGTAATGACTTTGAAAACGTTGAGATTATGGACAAGAAAATCCTCTCATGCACTTTTGGGGATTGATTAGGCATTTAACAATGATGCCATACGAAAATTGAAGCATGGAAGGATGTCATTTGAAGTCAGGTGTGAGAGTGGTCCACCCCATGGATCCCTAAACAAGTCCATGCTATGTTGAACCTATGGATAGACATCATGACTAGAGAATTAGATAATATGTATAGCATCACCGCATGCTAAAACAACTATATCAACCCAACAACAGATGAAGAAATGAGTTGGATAAGCAATTGTTCTGTTGCCACAAAATCTAGCAGGCCTTGAGAGGGGTACCCTACAAGGCCTGCTAGATTTTGCGACAACATGCTCATTCAGCACGAACTCAGAAGAAGCATTGAATAAATGGCAAACTAGTGTGTACAAGGTGTCATCATGAAGATGCACTTCTGTAAAAAGATTTGTGCATTGGATTGGGGTCAAACTATGTGACCCCATTATGTTTGACGAAACATGGGAGGTCAACTTGTTCCTAAGTCAAATGGAAAAAGAAATACACATAAATGCACTTGATGCCACATTGAAGGGTACCCCTGCATGTTGGTGCACAATGCCAAGGAAAGGTTTAGAGAATTAGAAAGTGGTAGTGACCACCATGTGCACAAGACTTTTGGCACCCAAAGAGGAACAAATATCATTGTATGATAGAAAACAAGATCCAAGGGACCATATAGAGAAATGTAATGCACAATGGAAAAAGGAAGCATGTCAAATACCTTTGTGGCAACACAAGTTTACTTGCATACTGGATATTGTTTCATGCATTCGGTAAAAAACACAACGAATTAAGGTGTTAGGCAATAGAACACAAATTTATCCAACATTTTGTTTCATTGCTAAAGAACTCATCCATGCTTACAAAAAACTTGGAAAAACAAAAACAGTTACCCAAAAGACGAACAAAATATCACAGGGTAATCAAGGCAATATCCTTGTCCTGAACATGCGAAGCTAATGAAAAAAAGGTTCAATATAATGCATGAGGGTGGATGAGCAATACAAATCTAATCCAAATGATGAACTGCACCACCTAAAAATGTGTGAGAGAGAGAGAGGGAAAGATACAAGAAATACAAGCAAGAAAAAACATTTCAATGAACCCTTGAAGACGAAGAAGGTAAATATCGGTAATACAAAGGAATAAAAAATAGCAGTGAAAGGAGTCTATTACAAATGATTAGTAAAGTGATTGAATTGTTATGTGAAACCCAAGACCTGTTTCCACACAGTTTCTGTAGATAAGATAAGATAATATTATTAATGTCCAACAAACGACCAAAAAGTAGATCAATGGAACTAGGAAGTACAATCAATGATAACAACCTACAGGACTTCCTAATGCTACCAAAAAATCATAAAGAAAAATAACAGAAGCTAAAACATGAAATACAGAAAACAAGTACTACATCGAAGAAGGGGAAAGAAGAAAGACTACTAGAAATTAAGTAGATATTTGTAAGATATGGAAGGAGAGGAGGTAGAAGAAGAAATCTCTCATGCAGAATCAATCAGTAAGAATGATCCAGTGCACTATTTGTTGGAAACTAGCTAGCTCGGAAGATATTTCCAAGTGGTGAAAACCCAACAAAAGTTGGTTGGGAAAAGTACCCAAGTGGTTGGGGTTTTGACCCAAAGTTGCGGGTTTGAGACCCAAGTTAATTAATTGTTTAATCTAATTTGTTGTTGAGTGGTAAAAAAGGGATTTCTTGATGGAAAAGGAAAACCCCCAAGATCACTCACACAAAAGTATAAATAAGAGGCCAAAGAAGAGGCCTAAACACACAAGTGGAGGACTTTCACTTGTGGAAGGAGGGAGGCTGAAGGACCTATCTGCAGATCTGCCTTAGAGAAGCTGCAGTAGCAAGAAGAAAGTCAGATCTGAGTGTTGGAAGGTCAGATCTGGAAAAAGAAAGTCAGATCTGAGTGCTAGAAGATCAAATCTGCAAGAAGAAAGTCAAATCTGTGATCTGAAGAAGCAGATCTAGCAGATTGAGAGTCTGTAGCAGCATGTAGACAGAGGACAAAATGAGTTGTTCTCTATGTGATCTTGGAGGCAAAGGACAGCCAGAAGAACAGTGGACAAGAGGATTAAAGGATTGAGGATGAAAGAATGCCTTCAGCAAGTCAAGACTTGTCTCTGTATTTTGTTGGGCAGATTGTAGATATGATGGAATAGATCTCAAGTCGTAGACCTGTATGCTATGTATACTAGTTGTATCAGTGATCTAAAGCTTCATTATCCCTGGAACAGGAGCCCTAACGATTCTTTATTAATGGACTAATAAAGATTGAGATATGGACCATATAAATCTATGTAGATAATTGATTTCACAGTTGTTATGTTTCCGCCATGCAAAGTGTTGTTAATGTTGTGTATCTTCAGTGTGTCTATGCTCTAGTCTAGACATAGACCAGATCTGGGGTACACAGAAAATTCAACATGGTTTCAGAGCTACTTTGCAGAGCATGTGGATCAGAGTATGCACAAGAAAGCAGTGTGTAGGCTCAAAAGGAGTTTAGCTTCAGAGAGAGACTGCAAAGGAACGTCAACTGCCCAATGGATGTTTGAATCTTCAGGTTCAAGAGAGAGGAATTTTCAACTCATGCAAGGATAGTCACAAACCATGTGAGGACACTCATGGCGTTGCAAGTAAAAGTCCTGTTGCATGTGAGCACAGTCATGCACCATGCAAGTCAAATCTTCATCAAGTACAAAAAAAGGCATGGCACATGCGAGGACAAATATGGCTATGCAAGGAAAGTCATAACTCATGCAAGGACAGTCATCGGTGTGCAAGAAAATTCATGGAGCCAGAGATTTCAAGGTATGAAAGAAATACCTTCCACAGTAAGAGGGACTATTGGAAATTGGGTAACTCGGAAGGTATTTTTGAGTGGTGAAAACCCACCCAAAGCAGGTTGGGAAAAGTACCCAACTGGTTGGGGATTTGACCCAAAGTTGTGGGCTTGAAACCCAAGTTAATTAATAGTTTAATCGAATTTGTTGTTGAGTGGTAAAATAGGGGTTTCTTGATAGACAAGGAAAACCCGCAAGATCACTCACATAAAAGCATAAATAAAGGGAGAAGTACTGTCACTTGAGGAGAGAGGGAGTCTAACAGACCTAGCTGCAGATTTGCCTTAGAGGAGCTGCAGTACCAAGAAGAAAGTCAGATCTAAGTGCTGGAAGGTCAGATCTGAGTGCCAGAAGGTCAAATCTGCAAGAAGAAAGTCAGATCTGAGTGCTAGAAGGTCAGATCTACAAGAAGAAAGTCAGATCTGAGTGTTGGAAGGTCAGATCTACAAGAAGAAAGTCAAATCTGTGATCTGAAGAAGCAAATCTAGCAGATCGGGAGTCTGTAGCAGCGTGTAGACAGAGGACAAAAAGAGTTGTTCTCTGTGTGATCTTGGAGGTAAAGGACAACCAGAAGAACAGTGGACAAGAGGACGAAGGACCGCCTTCAGCAAGTCAAGACTTGTCTCTGTATTTTTTTGGGCAAGTTGTAGATATGATGGAAAAGGTCTCAAACCCTAGTCTTGTATACTATGTATACTAGTTGTATCAGTGATCTAAAGGGTCATTATCCTTGGTACGGGAGCCCTAATGATTCTTTATTAATGGACTAATAAAGGTCAAGATATGGGCCATATAAACCTCTGTACATAATTGATTTCACTGTTGTTATGCTTCCGCTATGCAAAGTGTTGTTAATGTTGTGTATTTTCAGTGTGTCTATGCTCTAGTCTAGACATAGACAAGATCTGGGGTACAAAGAAAATTCAACATAGTATCAGAGCTACTTTGAAGAGCACGTGGATTAGAGTGTGCACAAGAAAACGATGTGAGCCAGTGGAGGTTGTGTAAGCTCAAAGGGAGTCTAGCATCAAAGGGAGACTGCAAAGGAACGTCAGTTGCCCAATGGAAGTCAGAATCTTCAGGTTCAAAAGAGAGGAGTTTTTAGCTCATGCAAGGATAGTCACAAACCATGCGAGAACACTCATGGTGGTGCAAGGAAAAGTCATGTACCATGCAAGTCAAACATTGATCAAGTACAAAAGAAGACATGGCACATGCGAGAACAGATATGGCTACGCAAGGAAAGTCATAACTCATGCAAGGACAGTCATGGGTATGCAAGAAAAGTCATGGAGCTAGAGATTTCAAGGTATGACGGAAATAACTTCCTCACTAAGAGGCAGTTTTGAAAATTGGGTAGATTGGAAGGTATTTCTGAGTGGTGAAAAGTTGAAAACCCACCAAAAGTTGGTTGGGAAAAGTACCCATATGATTGGGGTTTTGACCCAAAGTTGTGGGCTTGAGACCCAAGTTAATTAATTGTTTAATCTAATGTGTTTTTGAGTGGTAAAAAGGGAATTTCTTCATGGAGAAAGAAAACCCCCAAGATCACTCACACAAACGCATAACTAAAAGGCCAAAGGAGGCTTAGACACACAAGTGGAGAAGGACTTTCACTTGTGGGGAGAGAGAGGCTAAAAGACCTAGCTGCAAATCTGCCTTAGAGGAGCTGCGGTAGCGAGAAGAAATTCAGATCTGAGTGTTGGAAGGTCAGATCTAAAAGAAGAAAGTCAAATTTGAGTGTCGGAAGCTCAAATCTACAACAAGAATGTAAAATATGAGTGCTAGAAGATCATATCTGCCAGAAGAAAGTCGGATTTGAGAGTTGGAAGCAAGGTTGTTGGGAATCGTCCCCCCCCACCCGATCCCGCTCCCAAAACGTGCTCCGTTCAAGAGTGTTTTGGGAGCGCGCTTCCGAGCCTGAATAAACGCTCCTTGTTTTCTCGGGAGCGTTTCAGGGAGCGCTCGAGAGCGCACTTCCGAGCCTGACTAAATGCTCCTTGTTTTCTCGAGAGCGTTTCAGGGAGCACTCGAGAGCGAACACTCCCCGAGCGCTCCCTCCATTTAAAAAAATGATTCGGGAGCGTTTTTCAAATGGAGGGAGTGATCGGGGAGCGTTCGCTCCCCAGCGTGGAAAAAAAAAAATCAGACGGCAAATTTTCCAAAATTTTTTGGGAGGGAGGGGGGTTGGGTAATAAAAAGCCCTCCCCCTCCTCATTGTTGTTATCGTTGTTTGTTTGAGAGCAAGAGAGAGAGCTTGGGAGTTTGAAAGCAAGGAGAGAAGGAGAGAGCAAGGAGCAAGCTGCAAGAGAGCAAGAGGAAAGAGCAAGGAGCTTGAAGAGAGCAACAAGGAGGATTGAAGGAGTCAGGACTCGGGACAAAGAGGTAGGACTTCTAATTTAGTTTTTTATTTTTTATATTGCATTTTTAAGTTGTTCAAAAATGAAAACTTGAATTTTTTTCTCAATGTTGCATTTTAGTGTGTTGAAAAGTGAAAAATTGAATTGTTTTTTTCTATGTTGCATTTCCTATTCCCATTTGGCATTCCTCCATTTTTTTTGCAGGCTAGAAACTTGAAACTTGAAACATCATGGCTATATGGCTAGGGATTTTCTTCATGTTGTTCCTTTCTTTGTAATAATGGTGTTGGAGAGTAGAAGAAAGAGGCCCATTAGAGAAGAGGAGGATGAAGAAGTGGGTTATAGTGGATTTGATGAAAATCCCGAAGAGGAGGAGTATGCTAAGGAGAAAGGGGAGAGTGGAGAACATGAGGCCACAGAGACCCCAACTAAACAAGACCAAAGTCAAACACCATTGTGGAAATATGTTCAGAGGCAGGAAGGAGGGAAAGGTGGTGGAACCAGTAAATTTCTTTGCCCCCATTGCAATAAAGAATACACAGGTTCATACACCCGTGCCAGAAGGCACCTTTGTGGAAAAATGCCAGGGGATGGAGAGAAAAATCTAGGAATCAAAATTTGTGTAAGTGTGCCAGCAACAGAGAGAGAAATACAGAAAGGAAGAGGAGGCTGCCCTACATAGATCTAAAAGATCTAGGGGTTCCATTGATTCTTGTGCACCATCAGGTCCATCACATCATGGACAAAGAAGTCCATCAACTTCCACCCATGGCAGTGGATATGGAGGCACACATGGACCAAACATCTCCTTAAGGCATAGAACCATATCCGATTTCCTTGACGAAGGGTGTAGGAATGATGTGGATTCAAAAAAAAATTGGTTTCTTTATGCATGTGGGGTGCCATTCAATGTTCTTCGCCCACCTTATCGGCATGAAATGATTTCTGCCATTAATGATGCCCCCAAAGGATACAGGAGCCCTAAGTATGACAAGGCCAGAACCGTGGGACTTGATCATGAAAAAGCAGAAATAAGTAATTCTTTGATTAGAATGAAAAATTATTGGAATTAGCATGGGGTGTCCATTGTATCTGATGGATGGACCAATGTAAAAGGAAATCCATTGATAAGTGTTCTAGCTGTGTCCGTTAGTGGTGCAATATTCCTTTCAGCAAATGATTATTCAGACAAATTCAAGACCGGCATTAACATTGCAGAACCATTACTTGAAACAATTGAAAGTATTGGGCCATACAATGTCATCCAAGTCATCACTGATAATGCTGCTAATTGTAAGGCAGCGTGTTAAAATTGGACAACTAGGTCCAAACTCCATGTTGTAATGCTCAGATTAAGATACTGATATTTTTGTTGGATTCCTCTTTCGAAGAGGTAAGATTCATATAAAATTTATCTTAATCCGATGAGCAGAACATTTGTTTTGAATTTATTATTTATATAATAAATTAGATGTGCAGGTCGGCCTTAAAGTTTTACACCCCAGCAAATGTGTCACACACCTCAATGATGTATATAAATACAGTCAAACTTGGAGAGCATTTTCACACCAACTCATCACACATCTTCTTCTCTTCTCTGATTTAGTACGAGCTCCTTGGAGGACAATTTCAGCTCACACGTGGGAGGAAGGACGAATTTGTACAGCCAAGAAGAAGGACGAAATTGCTGCAGCTAGGGTTTCCAAGGAAGTTTGACCAGCGTTGACTTTGGTCAACGCATGGTCCAAAAGGGCTGAAATTTGTTGGAGACTTTGATTTTAGGAGGCCGTACACATTAGCACAAAAACCGAGGTCAAAAGGTTGACCGAACTTGGACTGCGTTGACTTTTATGTTGCTGCCCTGCGTTGACTTTTCTGGAGTTGACTTGTGTTGACTCGATGACTGATTTGAGGATTGTTGTGACACATTCTGGGTTGGATGATCAAGGAGACTTTGCTGGTTGAAGCATCCTGTTGACCGCCGTAACGCACTATCACATTCTTCTGTTTATGGTTTGTCTTCTATAGATCCACTGATATGTTCTACAGCATTTTACTTAACTGTTTGGGTGATTGCTGTAATAAAAAGTAAAGTTGCATCAAGCATAGAACATCTACAAAAATTTACATGGTATCAGAGGTGAGGTGAAGACAAGCCCTAACTTATAGCAATCACCATCTGAGAAAATGGGTTCCACAAGTTATGGCTTCAAGGAGAATGACAAGCTGACTGGAAGGGATGACTTCCATGCCTGGAAGATGATATTAGATCTCAAATTGGAAGACCATGACCTCATGGACCATGTACTGGGTAAGATACAAGAACCTCCATCCAATGCTTTTGTTGCTGCTAAAACCAAGTACAAGAAGGGGGAGATCAAAGCAAAGCTGATGATCAGGGAATCCATTCATAAAAGCCTGGTGGCCTACATCTCTGAGTTGGGCACATCCAAAGAGATGTATGATAAATTGATTCTTATGTTCAAGGTAAACAATGTAAACCAAGTGCTATTCTTCAAGAATCAATTGAAGAATCTAAAGAAAGGCAGGGATGAGTCTGTTCAAACATTCTTTCTGAAATTGACCGAGATCCGGAATAATCTGCTGGCTATTGGGGAGACAATAGCCGATCGTGAGATGGTACTCACCGCACTTGGAGGACTCCCATATGAATGGCATGTATTCAACACTACCATTCTCAATAATAGTACCATTCCTAACTTTGACGAGCTACTGTCCAGATGCATGCAAGAGGAGACAAGAATGAAGGAATACGAAAATGACAAGAATGTTGCCTATGCTGCTCATTCTAGAAAGAAGAACTCTGGTGGTCCTAAGAACAAAGGAAGAACAAGGGCTCAAGGAAAGAAGGGCAAGTGTTTCACTTGTCATAGGCCTGGTCACTATGCTAGAGAATGTCCTTTCAAGAAGGATTCTCCCGATAGTGATGACAACAACAACAACCGAAGGAATGGAAATCAAAGTAACAACAGGTCCAAAGGAAAGAGGGAGGCTCCTCTGATGAAAACAATCAACTTTTCAAAAGGTCTAGAAACTCCAGGTATGAGGAATCTAATGTTGTTGACAAAAGAGATGAATACATTCTTGTATCTGCTCTCTCTGCTGCATCCCCGCCCGACACTATGGATGTCTGGCTGATAGATAGTGGTGCCTCAAGACACATCACTGGGTTCAAGGAAGCACTCTCTAACTTGGTTGAGAAGGACACCAATCTGGAAATTATTCTTGGAGATAATGCCACATATCCCGTGAGAGGGACAGGGACTGTGACCCTCCACTTGTCTCAAGGACAAGTCCTACATTTGCAGGATGTACTCTATGTACCAAAATTGAAGAAGAACCTTGTGTCTATATCAGCGATTGAAGACAAAGGCTTCAATGTGGCATTCATTGAAGGAAAGGTACGCATGTGGAAGAAGAATCTCAAGGAAGCTATCGTGATTGGTTTTAGAGTTGGAACACTCTACCAGGTTGAAGGAAGTCCTCTAGGAGCTATGACATGTGATACTGAACTATGGCACCGAAAGGTTTTGACACCTTCATTACAAGGCCCTTCCCGAAGAAAGGAAGGTGGTGACAGGGATGCCTGATTTTGGAAATAATCATGAAGGTGTATGTAAGTGTTGTGCCGTTGGAAAACACAAAGGGGACCTCTCCCCAACTAGCATTTGATGTCTTGCATTGATACATTCTGATATGTCTGGTATGCTGCTCGTGACATCCTTGACAGGATGTTCCTTTTATGAGACAAACATGTTCAGGAACGTTTGCAAAGGAGCTAGCATCAAGAGGGAGACCACAATGTGTGTGGACTACAGTGAAATCTCTCAGGCTTATAGAGTTTATGTACTTGGTCAAAGTAAGTTGAGATATGACATAATGTCACTTTTGACGAAGATGCTTTCCTGAGGAAAGTTGTAGATCTTCCGAGATATGAGGAAAATCATGAAGCAAGACCTGGAAATCAAAATGCTGAGAGACATGCTGCCCTAAGGGGGACATTCCGAGAAAGCTAGAAGCCGTGCAGATACCAAGGGCATCTAGCTGCCATGAGAAGTATTGTACAATCTGAACCTAGATCTTTTAAGGAAGCCGTAAAGCATCAAGTATGGAAGGATGCTATGCACGAAGAATATGAGTCCATAATGAAGAATGATGTCTAGGATGTGGTTCCAAGACCGAAGGACAAATCAGTTGTCACCGCGAAATGGCTCTACAAGATCAAGCATGGATCTGATGGAAGTGCTAAAAGGTTCAAGGCAAGATTTGTTGCCCGAGGCTTCTCTCAAAAGGAAGGGGTGTATGTAGAACAACCTCTGGGGCTTGAAGTCCAGGATCGGGACACCCATGTCTGCAGTTTGAAGAAAGCCCTCTATGGGCTGAAGCAAGCACCCAAAGCTTGGTACGAGAGAATGGATAGCTACTTAATGAAGCTGGGCTTCACTCGAAGTAATGCTGATCCGAACCTTTACTTCAAGGTTGTCCAGGGGAAGCCTCTCATTCTGGTGCTGTATGTGGACGATCTCTCTCTGACAGGTGCTGACCCTCTCAGTGTAAGAGGGAGCTCGATACTGAGTTCAAGATGAAGGACCTAGGACTGATGCACCACTTCCTAGGCCTAGAGGTCTAGCAGAGACCTGGCGAGATTTTCCTTTCTCAAGGAAAATACATTATGAAGCTTCTGGTATGGTGGACTATAAGTCCGTGTCGACACTGATAGAACTCAACTTTAAGAAGTTGAGTGGCAGCGCTGCTGGGCTTTGATGTTCTTAGGGAACATCCGTCCGGACGTATGTTGTGCAGTGAACACTCTGAGTCAACACATGGTTGATCATAGCATTCACTGGGTTGGTGCCAAGAAACTCTTGAGATACCTCTAAGGCACGATAGACCATGGGCTGAGATACACTGCCGGGAGTATGACACTCCATGGATATACTGATGTCGATTGGGCTGGCAGTGTGGTGGATTGCAAGAGCACATTTGGATGCTACTTCACATGTAGATCTGCTTCGGGCAGGAAACTAAAGACGGTAGCTTTGAGCACCTCTGAGGCCGAATACATTGTAACATGTATGGCCTGTTGTGAAGTCACTTGGTTGCGAAAACTCTTTAGTGAGTTGTTCGAGCATGTGCCAGATGCCACCGTTATCCTTTGTGATAACTAGAGGGGGATTCGTTTGTCATAGAATCCCGTGTTCCACGAACGATCCAAGCATGATGATGGCTGGTACCACTATCTGGGATATGGTACAGCGAGGCGCCGTAAGGCTCAATCATATAGGAACTGATGAGCAGGTCGCGGATATTCTCACAATGCCCTTGGGGAAGGTCATGTTCCTAACCTTCCGTGAAAGTCTTGGTATCGTGGAACGACCTTATGATGTGGGTCCTGTTGGACGATGAGCTCTGGGAGCTCTGGGGGGGCTTTGGGGAGAGCTTCTCGGAGCTATGGGTAACGACAAGGACAAGGCTAGGCTTGCCAAACCTTGTTGGTGTGCTTGGACCCCACCGTTGTGATTTTGAGTTGGTTCACCTCTCATTACCAGTGCCCCGTATGCATCCTACCCATTGAGTTAAGGGCTCATGGGAAGTACCTCTCATTTGGCCAATGAGGTGGGAAAGGCTAAAGACTAGTAGCAAAGACTGATGGACGCATCAGAATTTGCCGTACTCTCTATCTAGGATGGCACGGTCCAACCACTTGATGCAGGATCGGGAGTGTAGTGAGTTCGGACCTCCGCCTGACTTCGGGTCAGATGAACCAACTTCGGGTTGGTTGGAGACTCTTTGTGAGTCTGATAGAGGTTTCGGACCTCTGGGCTGAATTTGTCAGCCGGGGGATGATTTCTTTGTGACTGACCCACTTCTATTCTGAAATAAAGAGGCTAGCAAAGCAAGTTACAGCGGGATGACGCACGATGTTTGATTGCACTGGTGGATGGAGTTCTCCCTAGTTGAGAGGGAGTGTTAAAATTGGACAACTAGGTCCAAACTCCATGTTGTGATGCTCAGATGAAGATACCGATATTTTTGTTGGATTCCTCTTTCGAAGAGGTGTAAGATCCATATAAAATTTATCTTAATCCGATGAGCAGAACATTTATTTTGAATTTATTATTTATAATAAACTATATGTGCAGGTCGGCCTTAAGGTTTTACACCCCCAGCAAATGTGTCACACACCTCAATGATGTATATAAATACAGTCAAACTTGGAGAGCATTTTCACATCAACTCATCACACATCTTCTTCTCTTCTCTGATTTAGTACGAGCTCCTTGGAGGACGATTTCAGCTCACATGTGGGAGGAAGGACGAATCTATACAGCCAAGAAGAAGGACGAAATTGCTGCAGCTAGGGTTTCCAAGGAAGTTTGACCAGCGTTGACTTTGGTCAATGCATGGTCCAAAAGGGCTGAAATTTGTTGGAGACTTCGATTTTAGGAGGCCGTACACATTGGCACAAAAACCAAGGTCAAAAGGTTGACCAAAGTTGGAGTTGCGTTGACTTTTATGTTGCTGCCCTGCGTTGACTTTTCTGGAGTTGACTTGTGTTGACTCGGTGACTGATTTGAGGATTGTTGTGACACATTATGGGTTCGCTGATCAAGGAGACTTTGCTGGTTGAAGCATCATGTTGACCGCCGTAATGCACTATCACATTCTTCTATTTATGGTTTGTCTTCTATAGATCCACTGATATGTTCTATCAGCATTTTACTTAACTGTTTGGGTGATTGCTGTAATAAAAAGTAAAGTTGCATCAAGCATAGAACATCTACAAAAATTTACACAGCGGGAGCAATTATTGAGGATAAATACCGCAACATATTTTGGTCTGGGTGTTTGGTTCACACAATGAACCTTTTGATGCATGATATCATTAAAAACAAACAACCTCAATACAAATGGCTTGGTGATTTGTACAAGAGAGGTAAAAAAAAGATAAAATTTATTACAAATCATAGCAATACCAAATTGGAGTTGTTGAAGATAGCAAAGACTAGATTTGCTAGCTATTACCTCACCTTCAGCATCTTGGAGGACGAGCATTTAGCCAGAGATCATGACTTGGAGGGGTTTTCACTTTGGGTTTGGATAAACCCTAGTTTGACATTTGTACATCATTGTATTCTAGAGCACTTCATGTGGGTTTCCTTGTTGATTGCTTGTATGGATACATCTTATTTTATGTTAGCCTCCCTCACGTACTTGTATATTTAAGGGAAGGGGGAGTTCTTGTATTCAATTATCATCATTTTACTCTTCTTTGTACTTGTCTTGGAGACGTTAAGGTTCATAAGAAACTGTAGGAGAAGATAACGGGGGGAAAGAGAGAGAGAGACATCTAAGATGTTCCTAGAGAGTATGCTCATGTGTGATGCTAGAGTTTGCCCTTGTGATGACTAGGGCTTGAACTATATAAGTAAACCCTAGAGAAGAACATGACATTGAAGATGATGATGGTTGTTATGGCCCTTGTTGTAGCACTAGAGTTTCTAACCTAGGAGAACATATTGTAAATGGAACTAGCATCTTCCATGGTTTTGGAGTCTTGTTCTTTTGGGATGTAAGGCTAGAGAAAGATCATGGAGTTCTTGTATTCTTGATGATTCATGGATGTCTTGATTAGAAAACCTAGGGCTTGAGAATTCAAACCCTTGAATGGACATGTAGATTTGGAGACTCGCACTAGAGTCATATTACCATGCATTTTTGTGATGCAACATGGCTAGGGTTTGCAAACATTACCAAAGACAATTATTCCAGAGTGGAGAGCTTGTGTGATACAAGCTTGTTATTGAAGCTAAGGCGGACCTGCTAATGTTGATGCTTGCTTGTTGGAAATATTTGGTGGTGGCTATTGTTTTCTTGGTTTTCCCTTACTAGGGTTTTGGAGAGCTCAAACGATTGTACTAGTTTTGTGCTAAAGCTGTGGTATGCACGTGTACTCCTTATATATATATGAAGTTTCCAGCTGTCCAATAGTTGTGTGATTGCAAATTTGAATTTCAGCTTCCATTGTCTACCTGATTGGGTAATTTCCAGCACTCATTGTTCATGCTGATTAGACATATTTAAGGGCTGAAATTGTGAAGTGGTTTGACAAACATCTTGAAGATAAAAGGGCAGATGTAATGCTATAACTCTGCAGTAATTAAGGTGAATTCAGATCTGATTTATGTTTGGAGAAGTGTGCCCTAAGGGCTGAAACTTGTTGGATCTTGGTATATGTTTGGTATCTTTTCTCTTGGACTGCCTAGTGTGTTGGTTTAAAGTGAGATAAATTCCTGTCCACTGTTTGCTGCTGTAAAATTAATATTCCAGATCTGGGAGAACTTCGGTGAAAGATAGTTTTCCTGAATTTGCAATGAAACCCTAGAACACAAATTCTAACACACTATTGTAATAAGAAGTTGCACCATTGCTGTCATAAATTCCATACTTGCAGATCTGATTTTCAGATCTGGTTTTCTCGTATTTATGAGTGGTTTTATCATTGTTTTTTATGCTTAAGTCAGAGGGACTAAACGTTAGACTTTTGGAAATCCAACACCCAGTGTTTGGTTCCCAGCAATTATTAGCGGAACGAATACATGGCCAGATTCCTAACACATAAAAAATATAGCAGAAGCAAAAAAAGATTACTCGATCTGTATCACACACATAAACAGATTTTTGCTCAATCACCATTTCTTCATTAATAAATTAAGCACAGAACTTCTTGGGCTCCTGTACCAAGGATAATGGCCCTGCTAAGAAAATACAGTCACTGCACTCTCACGGACCCAGCGCACGCTCACTGAGAAGACTCTCTCAATTTTGTGTTAATGTTATGCGTCTTAGCACCTTACATTAGGTTCAATTTATAACTTTCCTGTGCTAAGATTAACTGCCAAAATTAATTCGTCAAGTTAACTGAAGATAAGTGACATTACTTTAGTTAACTATCCTATCCTTAGCTTTCTCTACTTTAATTCAAGTCCAAGTCATGAATTTAGCTTGCCTTACACGCACATCACACCAAATGATCAACATGTGTGCAACTCACCTGCACACTCTGCATGTCGAATGCAATCTCCTAATGAAGCAAATCAAGGTTCTTCTAGTCAAGACACAAGACTAGAAGTACCTTCCCAGCTACAAAGCTCAACACTAAATGCTATGATGAGTTACCATGTTTAATCAATAATTCCAGATATGATTCATTGATGTTTTAGTAATTTCAGATCTAATTTATTGATGTTATATTTGGCTGACTGTAATTTCCAGATCTAATTTTTATGAATTGATTACAATTGAATCATGTTTGCAGCAATGTGTAAAACTCAGACTCACTCAGAATCAACCAAGGGTCAACTCAGACTCTGAATCCAACTCCCCCATGACTCGGACTGGTTTGAATTTAATTCCTTCGATTACTAAAAATATATAAAATTTTATTTTAAAAACATAAATAAATAAAGATTCTAAACCATTAGAGACAAAATATGCAAAGTTCATTCATCTATATACCATGTAAGTGTGAATATATCAAAATGGCACCGAGTGCTACTACATATCTAAAACAAAATACATAATCCAAAAACCAACATGCAACAAGCTACCAATCATCAAACTCGTCACCACTGCTGGAAATGGGGTCCTTGGTATTAGCATCTAGTTCTGAGTCCTCGTACCCCTCTGGGAAATCTACAGCTGCAGCTGCAGTAGTAGTGCCAGTAGAAGACCTACAAAGCTATGTCGCACAATGCCATTGCCTGCCATGTTTAGATCGAAGCCCTATGTCGCCTACTACTAGTCTACTAGTGGATCCACATCCATATCCCTTAATCTATGCACCCCAGAACTATGACAAGTCAACTGAGTTCGACCCGGCCAAATTGGACCAGTATGGTATTGAAACAACGGAGTTGGTGTACGATTCAGCTGGTTCAGTACCATATCAGTTCCTCAAACCATTACGAAGATAAGTCAGTGCAGCAAGGGGTCAACTCAGTGAACAAGACTGAGTCCAAGTCCAAGTTGAACAAGTTTTAAAACACAGTTGTGGCATCTATTTTCTTGAACTTACCTATACATAGTGGCAAATGGATTTGAAGTATTTGAAGGTTGTTATTGAATATTTCAGTTCAGCCCTAAGATTGAAAGTTCTGTATAGATTTGTGACCTCAATAGAGTGAGGGGAAATTTCTGAATTAGGTGAAGCGCATATTTTTGGTTCACAAAATTTCTACATGACATAAGCTTTGAAACTGTCTCCACAACACTGGAAGGACACTCCTCCATCATGACATCTTCCCATACCTACTCTACTGGAACAATGAGAAGCTTGTAAAGACAACCATTTCAAACTCCTCTATCTAAAACTCGACTAGGTTTGGGGTTGTGTTTTCTAATGATCACTTACTAGCCATCAAAATCAAACATACATTGTATTCATGCAAAAAATTGAAAGAAGACTCTTCATTAAACCAAAAGCACACGAGACATATGTAGCTCAAGAACATTACCTGAAGGCATATAAACAGAGAGATAGAACCCAATCCTGTAACTAGACAAGTGACATAATTTTACCCAACTCAACCTATATACCATCCTCCTATTCTTGAAGTCTACTATATGCCTTCTTGTTGGAAGTCATGTATACAAATGCTCCAATGTCCACATACCATCTTATCCGTGAGACTGTGTTGATGGAGAGGCACAATTCCATTGAGAAACCTGTCTCATGTTTGGATGCTAATTCATTCATTCCAACTGAAGTTTCTACACTCCATACTATTACAAACCCCTATTGTTGTTGCTTAGATTTCTTCCTCTCAAGATAGTAACATGCATAGTAGCCCATCAGTTCACTTGACACAGTTCACATGACTCAAGTCTTTCTTCCCCTGATACGAAGAATTGATTCTTCTTCCTTGCCTTTCTGACCCTTCCCATAGCCTTCCTTACCACCTTTCCTCATTTTCCCAATGAGGGCTAGGTTCTGACTCTCCTCCACAATAGCTAAAATAGTCTACAGCCTGGACTCCTCCTAGATGAAATTATCCCAAAGCTTCTTAAAAGTTGGAAGATGGCTCTCACAAGCACAGACTCCTTCAACAAACAAATCCTAAGATGAGGAGAATCCATTTAAAAAAATGACAATTCATTCTCCATCACTAGATTGCAGTGCATTGACCTCGAAGTTGGGTGAAAGGTCACTGGTCATTGTGTCTATATAACTCATGCATGTGGCAGTGAGCTTGTGCTTCAGCAACATCTTGCAGTTAAAACTTCACATTCACACTGTAATGTTCCCTATTAATTGATTGCACAAGGGAGGGCGAAGTAGCCTATCCAACTCCATAGGCTATAGTCAATGATAAAGGGGGGAACCCATTATCCAATGCTTTTGGGGCAACATTGGGTAAATTGGGGTAATCGCAAAACTTGTGAAGAAAGCCAGAAGTGGGGCTAAGTGCAGGGATACTTGTAACCCCTCAAATTAAAATGAAGAGAAGAGACCCCAAAAAGAGTCTTATAATAAGAGAGAGAAGAATCATTATTCTAATCATGGATGATTGGATATTAATGTTTTGTGAGCTGAGGCTCTGAAGGTTTTAAGACACTTTTTTCTTTTGATTGGTTTTGGTGGTGATGATCCCACCCTAGCCAATCCCCTCTCTCTATCTCCATTGTTTGGCATAATTTTCTAGTTTTTGGCATGCAAGGTGAGATTTTCCGTAGATAAGTTGGCTTAGAATGGGGCACACTGCGGCATCTTTCCTCTATTCTGAATTCTCTGAGGCTAACAACAAGGACAGTGAGGCAGCCTACGGCTTCTGTGGGGCATAAACTAACACCAGACCTCTATCTACACCAGAAGAACCTTCAAGGGCCTAGCTGAGAGTCATTCCAGTACAGTGGAACCCTCGTCCATTCAACAGACTTGCATTCTGTGGCACCAAGACCTAGTCTAAGGCAATATTGGAGCAGTGAGGACCCCCTCTAGGGTTTAATTGTATCAGCACAAGATTCTGTGGCTGCCATACAGTACCGAGGTTCCTGAGGCCCCTTTTAGGGCTGCGGTTCAACCTCAGGGGGCAGCGGATCTCCTCCAAACTCACAGCAGCTCTTCCAAGCAGTGATCTAAGGCAGCATAAGGTTGAAAGTAAATTGGGCCAGCGGATATCCTTCTACAGACTGGTGGAGGCCATTCTAGGACTGTGGATCAAGTCCTGAGTGTACCCTGAGGCAGCAAACCCATTCTCCAAGATTCTGTTGAGTCAGTGGCCCTCTCCCTAGTACTGATCAGTGGCAGCAGATAATTCTGGGCAGGACGAGGGTTTGTAGTAGCAGGAAATGCAGCTCAAGGCAGCAGCAAGATAAAAGGGCTGTTAGAGAGCTCACTAGCATAATTATAAAGGTCATTATCAAACTGTCTCCTAAGACAGCAAGTCCTGTAAGTTGGTTGTCGGGTCAGATTTGTGGATTAGAGTATGACTGTTGTCACAATCATATATTGTATTGGAGAGACTGTCGCTTCTATGGATACAACTAGGCCTACTGATGTAATAGCCCTGGAAGTAAGTGTTAAATTGAAATTGATGTGATTTATTGAATGTATTGTGAAATCTACTGCTTGACTACATTGTTGTGTATTCTATATCATCTCTGCCTGAAATTGAAAAGAATACTATGAATTGATCTTGTGATCTTATAACCCTAAGGACAAAACCTCCCTAGGAGCATTACACAATTTGATACAGAGTGACTAGGGCATCATACATCTACTCAGTTGTCTTCCTTGTAATGTGAGGGAACAAATGGTCCTTCACCAAATCAAGGATGATTCACTTTGTCTTGGCCCACCTTTTATTATGCTCGTCCAACAATGTAGCATCCTTAGGAGTCATAACCTCCTGATAACATAACTTCGAAGATAACCTCCTCCAATAGCATCTACATTATTCACTTCCACAGTGTGAAGTTGGAAATGCCCTCTACATGATCACATTCTCTAAGACCAACACTGATCATAGCTGCAGCTCCTATAACATGCTAAAACCAAATAAAACAGCAGGAAAAGAAATAAGATTCAACACTCCAATCACTAAAGCATTTAGGGCATCACGCCCTACAAACTCTAATGAGTCCAGAGCTTTCAATCACCAAAAACTCTTGGGCACACACCCACTAAAACCCTCCGAAAGCTCCTTCTTGGGGACAGTTGATCTATCCATAAGCCTAAAAGATCTCAGAAGCACACAGCTCTGATTGTATTTTAAATTTACATTTAAATTTGTAATTAGTTGTAAGAAGACCTGAAAACTACAAACTATAGAAAAAAATGGAAGACTTAATGAACTCAAAAATACCATTTCTACACTAGATCTACAAACACGTAGCTAACAGAAAAAGTGTGAAAAAGTATGAACAAGAAGCACATAGATTACAAGAATTAGACCAACCTGGAGTGCTAAAATAGGAAACCTTATCTCAGTCGTTTTCTCCTAAAACAGTGTACCCTTTCCATGTGATTACTTCTGCCTGGTTTATTTTCCTTGAGCCTTCCAACCTAGCTAGTTCCGGACTTTGGAGATACCTTTAACTCTTTATAGACTAAGAAAGGCTTAGGGATTACATACGACAGACCATCCTAGGGTGCTCAAATAGGAAACCTGTTAAAATTGGACAACTAGGTCCAAACTCCATGTTGTGATGCTTAGATGAAGATACCAATATTTTTATTGGGTTCCTCTTTCGGAGAGGTGTAAGATCGATATAAAATTGATCTTAATCTGATGAGCGGAACATTCATTTTGAATTTATTTTTTAATAATTTCAAATATGTGCAAGTCGGCCTTAAGGTTTTACACCCCCAGCAGATGTGTCACACACCTCAATCATGGATATATATACAGTCAATGTTGGAGAGCATTTCACTCACTCACTCATCACACACATCTCCTCCTCTGATTGGATACGAGCATCTAAGAAGCAGTTCTCACGTGGGAAAAAGGACAAAGTTGCTGAAGCTGGAAAAAGGACGAAATTTTTGCAATTAGGGTTTCTAGGAAAGTTTGACCAGCATTGACCAAAGTCAACGCATGGTTTGAATTGGCTGAAATTTGGTGGAGAGTTCGATTTTTGAAGGCCGTACTCATTGGCACAAAAATCGAGGTCAAAATGTTGACTGAAGTTGGAGTTGCGTTGACTTTATTATTGCTGCCCTGCGTTGACTTTTCTGGGGTTGACTTTGAGTTGACTGGGTGACTGATTTGAGGACTGTTGTGCCACATTCTGGGTTGGCCGACCAAGAAGACTTTGTTGGTTGAAGCATCCTGCTGACCACCGTAACGCACCAACACATTCTCCTGTTTCTGGTTTGTCTTCTATAGATCCACTGGTATGTTCTATCAGCATTTTACTTAACTGTTTATGTGATTGTTGTAATAAAAGTAAAGTTGCATCAAGCATAGAACATCTACATAAATTTACATGGTATCAGAGCTAAGGTGAAGACAAGCCCTATTTGTAGCAATCACCGGAGAGGATAATGGGTTCCACAAGCTATAGCTTCAAGGAGGAAGACAAATTGACTGGGAAAGATGACTTCCATGCTTGGAAAATGATATTGGATCTCAAATTGGAAGACCAAGATGTCATGGACTATGTGCAAGGTAAAATCCAAGAACCTCCATCCACTGCTACTGTTGCTGCCAAAACAAAGTACAAGAAGGGGGAGATCAAAGCAAAGTTGATGATCAGGGAATCCATTCATAAAAGCCTGGTGGACTACATCTCTGAGTTGGGCACATCCAAAGAGATGTATGATAAATTGATCCTCATGTTCAAGGCCAACAATGCGAATCAAGTACTATTCTTCAAGAATCAATTGAAGAATCTGAAGAAAGGCAGGGATGAGTCTATCCAATCATACTTTCTGAAGCTGACTGAAATCAGGAACAATCTGCTAGCTATTGGGGAGACAATAGCTGATCGAGAACTGGTACTCACCGCACTTGGAGGGCTCTCATCTGAATGGCATGTGTTCAACACTACCATTCTAAATAATAATGTGATATCTGACTTTGACGAAGTACTATCAAGATGCATTCAAGAAGAATCAAGAATGAAAGAGTATGGAAATGGAGGAAATGCTGCATACGTTGCTCATTCTAGAAAGAAGAACTCTGGTGGTTCGAAGAATAAGGGAAAAGCAGAAGCCCAAGGAAAGAAGGGAAAATGTTTCACTTGTCATAGGCCTGGTCACTATGCTAGAGAATGTCCTTTCAAGAAGGATTCTCCCGATAGTGATGACAACAACAACAACCGAAGGAATGGCAATCAAAGGAACAAAAGGTTCAAGGGAAAAAGGAAGGCTTCCTCCGGCGGAAATGATCAACCTTTCAAAAGGTCAAGAAACTCTAGGTATGAGGGATCACATGTTGTTGATAAAAGAAATGAATATATTCTTGTATCTGCCCTCTCTGTTACATCCCCACCCGACACTATGGATGTCTGGTTGATAGATAGTGGTGCCTCAAGGCATATCACTAGGTTCAAGGAAGCACTTTCTGATATGATTGAGAAGGATACTAATCTGGAAATTATCCTTGGAGATAATGCCACATATCCCGTGAAAGGGACAGGGACTGTGATGCTCCACTTGTCTCAAAGTCCAGTCCTTCACTTGCAAGATGTACTTTATGTACCAAATTTGAAGAAGAACCTTGTGTCTATATCGGCCATGGAAGAAAAAGGTTTCAATGTGGCATTCACTGATGGAAAGGTGCTCATGTGGAAGAAGAGCTTTAAGGAAGCTATCTCGATTGGGTTTAGAGTTGATACACTCTACCAGGTTGGAGGAAGTCTGCTGGGAGCAATGACATGTGATACTATTCGACAGACTAAACTATGGCACCGAAGGTTTGGACACCTTCACTACAAAGCCCTTCTCGAAGCAAGGAAGGTGGTGACAGGGATGCCCAAGTTTCCAAATAATCATGAAGGTGTATGTAAGGGTTGTGCCCAAGGAAAGCATACAAGGGGACCTTTCCCCTCTAGTGTCACAAAGACATCTGATATCTTGGAATTGATCCATTTTGATATTTCTGGTATGCTGCCTGTGACATCCTTGGGAGGATGTTCATATTATATGACGTTCATAGATGACTTCTCTCGCAAAACCTGGATATACTTCTTAAAGAAGAAGGATGAGGCTTTCATGTGGTTCCGTACATTCAAAGCCTTGGTGGAAAATATGACAGGGAAAAAGATCAAGATTTTGAGAACTGATAATGGCACTGAATATGAGTCAAATGAGTTCAAGGACTTTTGCAGAGAAGCTGGCATTAAGAGGGAGACCACAACTGTCTATACTCCCGAGCAAAATGGTGTCGCTGAACGAAAGAACCGGACCATTGTGGAAGTTGCCTGTGCCATGCTATGTGACCAAGGTTTGCCGAAGTTTCTATGGGGAGAAGCTGCGAACACTGCCGTGTACATACAAAACCGATGCCCGCATACTGCTCTAGAATCCAAAACTCTCGAAGAGGTTTTCTCTGGTAAGAAACCTGATGTCTCACATTTTAGAGTTTTTGGATGTACCGTCTACTTTCATGTGCCGAAAGAAAAGAGGAGCAAGTTGGATGCTTCTGGGAAGAAAGGAATGTTTGTGGGCTATAGTGAAACTTCGAAGGCCTATAGAGTCTATGTGCCTGGTCAAATGGAAGTGGAGATATGCCACGATGTCACCTTTGACGAAGATATTTCCCTAAGGAAAGTAATCAATCTTCCGAGATCTGAGGAAGATAATGAAGCAAGGCCTGGAAATCAAGAGAAGGATGAAACAATGCCTGATGTTGAAAGATCGACGGACCCGATTGATCCAGCTCCTTCACTAGGAAAGAGACCATCATGGCTCAGGGACACTCTCGAGAATGCTGAGGGACATGCTGCACCAAGGTGGACATTCCGTGAAAGCAAGAAGCCGAGTAGATACCAAGGGTATCTAGCAGCCATGAGTACTATTGTACAATCCGAGCCTGGATCCTTTGAGGAAGCCATAAAGCATCAAGTCTGGAAGGATGCTATGCACAAAGAGTATGAGTCCATTATGAAGAATGATGTCTGGGATGTGGTTCCAAGACCAAAGGACAAAGCAGTTGTCACCTCGAAATGGCTCTACAAGATCAAGCATGGATCTGATGGAAGTGCTGAAAAGTTCAAGGCAAGATTTGTTGCCCGTGGCTTCTCTCAAAAGGAAGGCATAGATTATGATGACATATTTGCACCTGTGGCCCAATATACCACCATTCGATCTATTATAGCCCTTGCTGCTACGCAAGGATGGAGTCTTCATCAGATGGATGTGAAGGCAGCATTTCTGCATGGTGCGATAAAGGAAGAGGTATATGTGGAGCAACCTCTGGGGTTCAAAGTCCAGGATCGAGACACCCATGTCTGCAAGTTGAAGAAGGCCCTCTATGGGCTGAAGCAAGCACCCAGAGCTTGGTACGAGAGGATAGATAGCTACTTGATGAAGTTGGGCTTCACTCGAAGTAATGTTGATCTGAACCTTTACTTCAAGGTTGTCAAGGGAAAGCCTCTCATCCTAGTGATGTATGTGGATGAACTCTTCCTAACAGGTGCTGACCCTCTCATTCATCAGTGCAAGAGGGAGCTCGCTGCTGAGTTCGAGATGAAGGACCTAGGATTGATGCACTACTTCCTAGGCCTGGAGGTTTGGCAGAGACCTAGCGAGATTTTCCTTTCTCAAGGAAAATACATTGTGAAGCTTCTGGAAAGATTTGGTATGGTGGACTGCAAGTCCGTGTCAACACCAATGGAACTCAACTTCAAGAAGTTTAGTGGCAGGGCTGCTGGGCCCGTATTGTCAAATCCTACTGAGTATCGTCAACTTGTAGGGGCCCTAATGTTCTTAGTGAACACCCGTCCAAATATATGTTTTGCAGTGAACACTTTGAGTCAACAAATTGTTGAACCTCATCACTTTCACTGGGTTGGTGCCAGGAATCTTCTGAGATGCCTTCGAGGCACGATAAACCATGGGCTAAGATACACTGTCGGGAGCGTGACACTCCTTGGATATACTGATGCCGATTGGGCTGGCAGTGTGGTGAATCGTAAGAGCACATCGGGATGCTGCTTCAATCTTGGTTCTGCTTCGATCTCATGGATGAGCAGGAAGCAGAAGTCGGTGGCTTTGAGCACCGCCGAGGTCGAATACATTGCAGCAAGTATGGTCTGTTGTAAAGCAGTTTGGTTGCGAAAGCTCTTTAGTGAGCTGTTTGGACATGTGCTAGATACCACCGTGATACTCTATGATAACCAGAGTGGGATTCGCTTGTCCGAGAATCCAGTATTCCAAGATCAATCCAAGCATATTGATATCAGATACCACTATATCCAAGATATGGTACAGCGAGGCGCCGTAAGACTCGATCATATAGGAACTGATGAGCAGGTCGCGGATATTCTCACAAAGCCCCTGGGGAAGGTCAAGTTCCTAACCTTCCGTGAGAGTCTTGGTATCGTGGAACGACCCTATGATGTGGGTCCTGTTGGACGATGAGCTCTAGGAGCTCTGAGGGGCTTTGGGGATAGCTTCTTGGAGCTATAAGCACTCACGGGGCTAGGCTTGCCGAACCTTGTAGTGCTTCTACCCCACCGTTATGATGTTTGAGTTGGTTCACCTCTCATTATTTGTGCCCCGTATGCATCCTACCCATTGAGTTCAGGGCTCATGGGAAGTACCTCTCATTTGGCCAATGAGGTGGGAAAAGCTAGAGACTAGTAGCAAACACTGATGGACGCATCAGAGATTGTCGTAATCTCTATCTAGGATGGCACGGTCCAACAACTTGATCTGGGATAAAGTATAGTGAGGTTTCGGACCTCCAACTGACTTCAGGTCAGGTAAACCAACCTCGGGTCAGGTAAACCAACTTCGGGTTGGTATGAGACTCTTTGAGTCCGATAGAGGTTTCGGACCTCTCGGCTGAATCTATCAGCCGAGGGATGATGTCTTTGTGACTGACCCACTTCTGTTTTAAAATAAAGAGGCCAGCAAAGCAAGTTACGGTGGGATGACGCACGATGTTTGTTTGCACAGGTGGATGGGGTTCTCCCTAGTCGAGAGGGAGTGTTAAAATTGGACAACTAGGTCCAAACTCTATGGTGTGATGCTCAGATGAAGATACCAATATTTTTATTGGGTTCCTCTTTCGAAGAGGTGTAAGATCGATATAAAATTGATCTTAATCTAATGAGCGGAACATTTATTTTGAATTTATTTTTTAATAATTTCAAATATGTGCAGGTCGGCCTTAAGGTTTTACACCCCCAGCAGATGTGTCACACACCTCAATCATGGATATATATATACAGTCAACGTTGGAGAGCATTTCACTCACTCACTCATCACACACATCTCCTCCTCTGATTGGATACGAGCATTTGAGAAGAAGTTCTCACGTGGGAAAAAGGACGAAGTTGCTGAAGCTGGAAAAAGAATGAAATTTCTGCAGTTAGGGTTTCTAGGAAAGTTTGACCAACGTTGACCAAAGTCAACGCATGGTCCGAATTGACTAAAATTTGGTGGAGAGTTCGATTTTTGAAGGTCGTACTCATTGGCACAAAAAATCGAGGTCAAAAGGTTGATCGAAGTTGGCGCTGCATTGACTTTATTGTTGCTACCCTGCGTTGACTTTTCTGGGTTGACTTTGAGTTCACTGGGTGACTGATTTGAGGACTGTTGTGAAACATTCTGGGTTGGCCGACCAAGAAGCCTTTGCTGGTTGAAGCATCCTGCTGACCGCCGTAACGCATTAACACATTCTCCTGTTTCTGGTTTGTCTTCTATAGATCCACTGGTATGTTCTATCAGCATTTTACTTAAATGTTTATGTGATTGCTGTAATAAAAGTAAAGTTGCATCAAGCATAGAACATCTACATAAATTTACAAAACCCTATCTCAGTCATGTTCTTCTAAAGCAGTGTAGAAATTTGATAACCCAACCGCGATTTTCAGTTTCTCCTTATTTCTGTCATAAGATTAAATGCCCATTCCCATTGCCATACATTCAACAAGCTGGAAAAATAAATATTTTCTAAAAACACAAATTTTGGAAATTTCACAGTGCTGAAATGCAGAAATAAAACTCAAAAAAAATAAATCAGCCACACACAAAATTTTGACACGCTGATTTTTTGTTAATGTGACCCTGGAAAAACCCCCTACAACTCTTGGGGAAAACCAATTCGAAATCTCCTCTTTATTTTTTTAATATTTATTTTACAATTAAACAGAAAAAACACAGTAAAAATTCCAGCAACCAAATTTACAGACTTATCTCATTTTCCGTGCTTGCACACCGCCTCGGAAATTGTGCCAAATCAGCAACTTGCAAAACAAAAAAATTTACAGCAATAAATGTTGTACAGCCATCTCAGGCAGCATGCCAGAACAGACTGTACAGTGTTGTACAGACTGAACGAATTTGTACAGCAGCCCTCCTCGAAATTTGTGCCCAAAAACAGCCTTGAAATCAGCGCTGAAGCTGCTGTCTTTTTTCTCAGTTTTTGTGCCGAAAAATCAGCAGCACTTCTCCTCAAATTTCGTGCCCAAATTTTCGCCTCAACTTTGGTGCTTAATGTTGTTGCCCTCTTCCTCGATTTTCGTGCCTCCATTTTTTGGAAACAGTGCCTCTCTTGCTGTACGGATTTTCTACCTTCGTATTTGTGCTAATAAATGTTGTTGTACCTTTTGCTGAATCTCCTCACTGCTGCCCTCTTTCTTCTCACTGCTTAGAAAATCTCATTAGCTTTCTCTTCTCTTCTCTCAATCTGCTCATGAAAGAATGCATGACCTTTTCCCTCATTTTCCTCCTTTAACCTAACCCTAAGTGACTTTTGGGGAATCCCTAAATCTAATGGTTGAGATAGCTTTAGATCTAGGGCTGAAATTAAATGCTCATTTAAATCTCACTTTCTATTTTTTAATTCACCCCACTTTAATAAAGATCCACTTAGTCATTTATTTCCAAAGTCACTTTTCCCTTTCTAATTTCACATTGACTTTATTAAAGTCACTTTAAAATTAGACTTTAGTAACTTTATCACTTTAAGTCACTTTTAAATTAGATTTGACTTTATAACTTTATAAAGTCACTTTAGGAGAAAAATTAAATTCTTTTGGACACTTTTCCCTAGGCCAAAGATCAAAGCCTTAGGGAACCACCTGTCCTCCGGTACCAAATTTCAACACTCCTTCTTACCGAGGAAGGTGTTCCTCACCACACCCATCTTGTCTCTGAAGTAGACATGCTTGCCCCGTGGTAAGGCTTTGGTAAGAATATCTGCAACCTGCTCATCAGTGGGAATATACTCAAGCTTCACAGCTCCCTTCTGAACATAGTCTCTGATGAAGTGATATCTGATGTCGATATGCTTCGACCTGTCATGAAATACTGGATTCTCCGTGAGTTTAATGCAACTATGATTATCACAGTATATCACTGAAGGTCTCAACGGCTGACCAAATAAGCCAAACAAAATCTTGCGAAGCCACATGGCCTCACAACTAGCTAGACTGGCTGCCATGTACTCTGCTTCCGCTGAACTCAATGCCACTGACTGCTGCTTTCGGCTGAACCACGACACCACCTCTGAACCCAACCCAAAGCAGCACCCTGAAGTTCTCTTCCTATCAGAAGCACAACCTGCCCAATCAAAATCAATGTAACCTGCCAATCTCACTACATCTCCCTGCCTATAATCCAGACCATACTCCACTGTCCCTTGCAAGTACCGCAAAATGTGTTTTGCAGCAACCCAGTGCACCCTCCTGGGCTCACACATGAATTGGCTCATCGTGTTGACTGCAAAACATATATCTGGTTTACCGTTGACCAAATACATCAAGGAACCAATCAGTTGTCTATACAATGTGGGATCCACCAACTCGGAATATGAAGCATGAAGCTTCTTCCAGTTGGTGATCATCGGTGTCGACATGGGTCTACAATCCTCCATGTGGAATCTGCCAAGGATGTCCACAATATACTTCCCCTGCCCCAGGAAGAAATGCCCCTCCTCCTGCCACACCTCCAAACCCAAAAAGTAATGCATCAAGCCAATGTCCTTCATCTCAAACTTCGACACAAGATCTCTCTTGCAGTGCTCTATGAGTCTCTCTGCACCCGTAATGACCAAGTCATCCACATACAGCACCAAAATGAGAGGCTCCTCACCTATCACAATAATGTAAAGGTTTGGATCTGCCTCACTCTTTGTGAAACCCATCCCCTGCAAGTATGTATCTATCCTGGAGTACCAAGATCTGGGAGTTTGCTTCAGGCCATAAAGGACCTTCTTTAGTCTGCACACATGGGACTCCTTCCCATGCACCTCAAAGCCCTGTGGCTGCTCAATGTACACCTCGTCCTGTATGAAGCCATTGAGAAAAGCGGTCTTCATATCCATCTGGTGGATCTTCCAACCCATCTCTACTGCTATCGATATGATGGAGCGAATCAAAGTATATCGAGCCATGGGAGCAAAGGTCTCCTCATAATCTACTACCTCTACCTGGGAGAACCCTCTAGCCACAAACCTTGCTTTGAATTTCTCAATGTTGCCATCTGCAGCATGCTTTACCTTGTAAAGCCATCTGGAAGTAACCACGGATTTGCCCTCAGGCCTCGGCACCACCTCCCAAACATCATTCTTCATGATAGAAGAATACTCCTCTTGCATGGCCTCTCTCAAGACCTGTTAGCTAGCTGCCTCCTCATAGCTAAAAGGCTCAGAGTCTAAGATGTTGGCAACCATTGCCATATAGCTACAGAACCTCTCAGGTGATCTACTCTCTTTGACCGACCTCTTAGGCCCAGCAACAGATGTGGCCTCTGTCAAGGTATCCTGAAGCCACTTGGGCTTCCTCTTCCCTGAGCACACTTCTCCCACCGAAGAATGAAACTCCTCATCATCAGGAGCCTGAACTCCTGACTGTCTATCTGTTGTCCTCCTACCTGAACCTGAATCTGTAGACGCTGAAGTACCGTGTGAACTGTCCATCAGTGGATTCCCTAGTGAACTTCTCTGCGGACTGCTCTGCACGCTGCCCGAAGCACCACCCCTCTCACTCTACAAGCCATTGATCATTGACGGACCTGACACCGTAATCGATGTACCTCTGGATCCTCCTGATGCCCACTGGATCCCTGCGACTGACTCAGCTGCTCCTAAGGGGCTGGTTGATCCAGATACTCTAACTCCTGTGACCACCTAAAAGCCCTGTCCTCCTCGAACTTCACATCCCGCCTGACAACAACTCTCCTCTACGCGGGAATATAAATCCGAAAGGCTTTCGAAGTCTCACTGTAGCCCACAAAGATACCCTTCTCTATGGTGGGCTCTAGTTTGGTCCTCTTCTACTTGGGTACGTAGGAGTATGCAATACACCCAAAGATACGAAGATGACCAACATCAGGCTTCTTCCCAGAAAAAGCCTCCTCCGGAGTCACATGCCCCAAGGCACGATGCGGACTCCTGTTCTGCAAATATACAGCAGTGTTGCAGGCCTCTGCCCACAAAAACAATGGCAACCCCTGATCATGTAGCATGGCTTTGGCAGCCCCTCCGATGGATCTGTTCTTCCTCTCCACAACCCCGTTCTGCTGGGGGTTGTAAGGAACTGTGAACTCCCTCCTAATGCCTGCCTCCGCACAAGAATCAACAAACTCTCCAAGGGTGTACTCACCTCCATTGTCTAACCTCAGGGACTTGATCTTCCAACCTGTCTGAGTCTCCACAAGAGCTATGAACTCCTGAAACCGCTTGAAAACCTCATCCTAGGTCTTTAAGAAATAAATCCAGGTCCTCCTGGAGTGATCATCAATGAATAAAACACAATACTCATATCCACTCAAGGAAACATGAGATCTCCGACCGCTCACATCGAAATGAATCAAATCAAGTATCCCAGTCGCTCTGTTGTCACTGTTGGGAAAAGGGGATTTGGCAAACTTGCCCATCGCACATCCTCCGCATGTATCAAAGTGATCAGTACTGAAATCTGGCACACCTGTAGTGATCTCCCGCAATGTCCTCAAGGCTCCATGATCACACATATTGCCCATCTGTAATGGCAATCTCTACAGCCTACGGCCTTAATACGGTGTCGGTACTACTACTCGGTGAGTTGAAATGCAACTTGTGCCGCACCACCATACATGGCGGCCCTTATCTCCTCTAACGATCATTTGAGTACCCCAGGATATATCGGCCCCTGTCCTCTCTACCGAACAGTATCTCATATCCTTTGTCCTCCAAAGCTGAGACGGATATGAGGTTCTTCCTCATCTGCTTTGCAGAACATCTGGCTTTGTCAAGGGGTTTGGGTTCTAAATGTCAATGTCCCCACACCCGGCCCTTCCGCTGTGTCATTACGTCTCTACCTCTATATCAGTTCCACTCTCTGAAAGCTCTGAAAAGTACTCACGAACTCCTGTCATATGACGTGAAGCCCCACTGTCAACATACCAGATACCTGAAAATGCTCTGCTAGTGGAGGGAAATGCACTCCCTCTCAACCTCCATGGCAGGTGATCCTGCACTAGTGGACTCACAAGCAATGAACCCAAACTCCTAGCCAAAGCGATCCGTAAAGTCCTCTATCTTTGTTGATGCTGCTATGTTTTGGTTCTTCCCCTTCTTCTTCTTCTCCGAACACACAACTGCATAGTGTCCCATCTTCTGACAATTCCAACACTTCACCTTGGAATAGTCCTTCTACGTGTTCCCCTGTTTACCTTTACCTTTGCCCCCACCACTGCTTATGGAAGCTTGCTTCTTTCCCTTGCCTTTCTTGCCTCCTGCCAACAGTGCTACATCTGCATTCTGCTCAACTGGTTTGGCTGCCCCAAGTTGGTTCTTTCTGATTTATGTTTGTATGCAATCATCCCAGAACCTCTGCCAAGAGGGAAGGGTCTCACGTGCACAAACCCAATCAGCAAAGTTCAGCGATGAACTGGGAAGGCCATTCACTGCAACCCACACCAACTCGGTGGGTGGAATGACCTCTCCAACTGCTGCCAACTCATCTCTCACATTAGTAATCTTTGTGAGATATCCAGCTGCACTATCAGTCTTACCCATCTTCTGCACTATCAGTCTTACCCATCTTTAGCTTCTCCCTTGGGACCATTTTCCTGTTCTCATTGGTACTCTGGTAGAGATTGGTCAATGTTGTCCACATCTCATGAGCATTTCTCTTTCCTCTCACATGAACAATGCAATGGTCTTTGATTCCATCTAGGATCAGTCTCTTACCCTTGCTATTCTTTTTATTAAAGGCTACGAACTGAACAGCATCAATAGGCACATTAACAGGGTGTTGTGCGGTATGCACCATGATATCCCAGACTTCTGCTTCCTCAAAGATACTCTGCATTCTCTCCTTCCATACACTGTAGTTACTATGCCCATCCAATCTATCCTCCACCCTCAAGCCCAAAGACATGCTTGTTGTCCTAGTAAACTGAAAATAACATTGTTGTAGTAAAGGTAATGATTATTTTGTGAAAAATCAACTTGCTGTAATTTTTGTGTGAAAAAATCAGCTTGCTGTAATTTTTCTTCTTGCTGTCCCAAACTGTCTTTTTCAGCAAAATAGCACCATGTAGAAATTTGATAACCCAACCCCGGTTTTCAATTTCTCCTTATTTCTCCCATAAAGTTAAATGTCCATTCCCATACCCATACATTCAACACGCTGGAAAAATTAATATTTTCTAAAAACACAAATTCTGGAAATTTCACAATGCTGAAATACAGAAATAAAACTCAGAAAAAATAAATCAGCCACACACAGGATTTTGACACGCTGATTTTTTGTCAATGTGACCCTGGAAAAACCCCCTACAACTCTTGGGGAAAACCAGTTCAAAAGCTCCTCTTTATTTTCTGAATATTGCTTTTACAGTGAAACAGAAAAAACACAGTAAAAATTCCAGCAACCAAATTTACAGACTTATCTCGATTTCCATGCTTGTACACCACCTCAGAAATTGTGCCAAATCAGCAACTTGCAAAACAGAAAATTTTACAGCATCAATGACAACAATAAATGTTGTACGGCCATCTCGGGAAGCATGCCGGAACAGACTGTACAGTGTTGTACGGACTGTACGAATTTGTACAGCAACCCTCCTCGAAATTTGTGCCCAGAAACAGCCTTGAAATCAGCGCTAAAGCTATTGTCCTTTTTCTCGATTTTTGTGCCGATCGAATTCCGTGCCCAAATTTTTGCCTCAACTTCCTCGATTTTCGTGCCTCCCTTTCTTGGAAACAGTGCCTCTCTTGTTGTACGGATTTTCTGCCTTGGTATTTGTGCCAATAAATGATGTTGTACCTTTTGCTGAATCTCCTCACTGCTGCCCTCTTTCTTCTCACTACTCAGAAAATCTCCTTAGCTTTCTCTTCTCTTCTCTCAATCTGCTCATGAAAGAATGAATGACATTTTCCCTCATTTTCCCCCTTTAACCTACCCTAAGTGACTTTTGGGGAATCCCTAAATCTAATGGTTGAGAAAGCTTTAGATCTAGGGCTGAGATTAATGCTCATTTAAATCTCACTTTTTATTTTTTAATTCACTCCACTTTAATAAAGACCCACTTAGTCATTTATTTCCAAAGTCACTTTTCCCTTTCTAATTTCACATTGACTTTATTAAAATCACTTTAAAATTAGACTTTAGTAACTTTATCACTTTAAGTCACTTTTAAATTAGATTTGACTTTATAACTTTATAAAGTCACTTTAGGAGAAAAATTAAATTATTTTGGACACTTTTCCCTAGGCCAAAGATCAAAGCCTTATGGAACCACCTGTCCTCCGGTAACCAAATTTCAACACTCCCTCTTACCAAGGAAGGTGTTCCTCACCACACCCATCTTGTCTCTGAAGTAGACATGCTTGCCCTGTGGTAAGGCTTTGGTAAGAATATCTGTAACCTGCTCATCAATGGGAATATACTCAAGCTTCACAGCTCCCTTCTAAACATAGTCTTTGATGAAGTGATATCTGATGCCGATATGCTTTGACCTGTCATGAAATACTAGATTCTCCGTGAGTTTAATGCAACTTTGATTATCACAGTATATCACTGAAGATCTCAACGGCTGACCAAATAAGCCAAACAACATCTTGCAAAGCCAGATGGCCTCACAACTAGCTAGACTGGCTGCCATGTACTCTGCTTCCGCTGAACTCAATGCTACTGACTGTTGCTTTCGGCTAAACCGCGACACCACTTCCGAACCCAACCCAATACAGCACCCTGAAATGCTCTTCCTATCAGAAGCACAACTTGCCCAATCAGAATTAGTGTAACCTGCCAATCTCCCTCCATCTCCCTGCCTATAATCCAAACCATACTCCACTGTCCCCTGCAAGTACCACAAAATGTGTTTTGCAGCAACCCAGTGCACCCTCCTGGGCTCACACATGAACTGGCTCATCGTGTTGACTGCAAAACATATATATGGTCTATTGTTGACCAAATACATCAAGGAACCAATCCGCTGTCTATACAATGTGGGATCCACCAACTCGGAATCTGAAGCATGAAGCTTCTTCCAGTTGGTGATGATCGGTGTCGACATGGGTCTACAATCCTCCATGTGCAATCTGCCAAGGATGTCCACAATATACTTCCCCTGCCCCAAGAAGAAATGCCCCTCCTCCTGCCACACCTCCAAACCCAAAAAGTAATGCATCAAGCCAATGTCCTTCATCTCAAACTCCGACGCAAGATCTCTCTTGCAGTGCTCTATGAGTCTCTTTGCACCCGTAATGACCAAGTCATCCACATACAGCACCAGAATGAGAGGCTCCTCACCTATCACAATAAAGTAAAGGTTCAAATCTGCCTCACTCTTTGTGAAACCCATCTCCTGTAAGTATGTATCTATCCTGGAGTACCAAGATCTGGGAGCTTGCTTCGAGCCACAAAGGGCCTTCTTTAGTCTGCACACATGGGACTCCTTCCCATGCACCTCAAAGCCCTGTGGCTGCTCAATGTACACCTCCTCCTGTATGAAGCCATTGAGAAATGCAGTCTTCACATCCATCTGGTGGATCTTCCAACCCATCTCTGCTGCTATCGATATGATGGAGCGAATCGAAGTCTATCAAGCCACGGGAGCAAAGGTCTCCTCATAATCTACTACCTATACCTGGGAGAACCCTCTAGCCACAAACCTTGCTTTGAATTTCTCAATGCTGCCATCTGCAGCATGCTTTACCTTGTAAAGCCATCTGTAAGTAACCACGGATTTGCGCTCAGGCCTCGGCACCACCTCCCAAACATCATTCTTCATGATAGAAGAATAATCCTCCTGCATGGCCTCTCTCCAGACCTGCTGGCTAGCTGCCTCCTCATAGCTAGAAGGCTCAGAGTCTAAGATGTTGGCAACCATTGCCATATAGCTACAGAACCTCTCAGGTGGTCTGCTCTCTCTGACCGGCCTCTTAGGCCCAGCAACAAATGTGGCCTCTGTCAAGGTATCCTGAAGCCACTTGAGCTTCCTCTTCCCTGAGCACACTTCTCCCACCGGAGAATGAAACTCCTCCTCCTCATCATCAGGAGCCTGAACTCCTGACTGTCTGTCTGTTGTCCTCCTGCCTGAACTTGAACCTGTAGACGCTGAAGTACCATGTGAACTGTCCATCAGTGGACTCCCTAGTGAACTACTCAACAGATTGCTCTGCATGCTGCCCGAAGCACCACCCCTCTGACTCTGCGAGCCACTGCTCACTAACAGACCTGACACCGTAATCGATGTACCTTCGGATCCTCCTGATCCCTACCCACTAGATCCCTGCGACTGACTCAGCTGCTCCTGAGGGTCTAGCTAATCCAGATACTCTAACTCCCATGACCTCTTGAAAGCCCTATCCTCCTCGAACTTCACATCCCGCTTGACAACAACTCTCCTCTGCGCGGGAATATAAATCTGAAAGGCTTTTGAGGTCTCACTGTAGCCCACAAAGATACCCTTCTCTGCAGTGGGCTCTAGTTTGGTCCTCTTCTCCTTGGGTACGTAGGAGTATGCAATACACCCAAAGATACGAAGATGACCAACATCAGGCTTCTTCCCAGAAAAAGCCTCCTCTAGAGTCACATGCGCCAAGGCACGATGCGGACTCCTGTTCTGCATATATACAGCAATATTGCAGGCCTCTGCCCACAAAAACAATGGCAACCCCTGATCATGTAGCATGGCTTTGGTAGCCCCTCGGATGCATCTGTTCTTCCTCTCCGCAACCTCGTTCTGCTGGGGGTTGTAAGGAACTGTGAACTCCCTCCTAATGCCTGCCTCCGCACAATAATCAACAAACTCTCCAAGGGTGTACGCACCTCCACTGTCCGACGTCAAGGACTTGATCTTCCAACCTGTCTGAGTCTCCACAAGAGCTTTGAACTCCTGAAACCGCTTGAAGACCTCATCCTTGGTCTTCAAGAAATAAATCCAGGTCCTCCTGAAGTGATCATCAATGAATAAAACATAATACTCATATCCACTCAAGGAAACATGAGACATCTGACCGCTCACATCGGAATGAATCAAATCAAGTATCACAGTCGCTCTGCTGCCACTGTTGGGAAAAGGGGATTTGGCAAACTTGCCCATCGCAACATCCTCCGCATGTATCAAAGTGATCAGTACTGAAATCTGGCACACCTGTAGTGATCTCCCGCAATGTCCTCAAGGCTCCATGATACATGTGCCCCATCCTGCAATGCCAAATCTCACCGGCTACGAGAGCGCTGGCTGCTTTAGCAATTAATACTATAATGCCAAAAGGGGCTGAAATGAAAATTTATATACCTTTGCATGGCATACACCTATCACTCTAGCTAAATCAGTTGGAGCGCCCCTGGGATATATCAACACCTGTCCTCTTCTGAACAATATCTCATATCCTCTGTCCTCCAATGCTGAGACAGATATGAGATTCTTCCTCATCCCTGGCACATATAGAACATTTGACACATTCAAGGGAGGTTTGGGTTCCCTATCAAATGTCAATGTCCCCACATTGACTGCTCTAACAACGTTGTCATCTCCGAGTACTACCTCTATATCAGTGCCACTCTCTGAAAGCTCTGAGAAGTACTCATGGACTCTTGTCATATGACGTGAAGCGCCACTGTCAACATACCAGATACCTGAAGATGCTTCGCTAGTGGAGGGAAATGCACACTCCCTCTCAACCTCCATGGCAGGTGATTCTGCACTAGTGGACTCACACGCAATGAACCCAAACTCCCGGTCAAAGTGATCTGTAAAGTCCCCAACCTCTACTAATGCTGTCATGCTCTAGTTCTTCCCCTTCTTCTTCTTCTTTTCTGGACACACAACTGCATAGTGTCCCATCTTCTGAAAATTCCAACACTTCACCTTGGAATAGTCCTTCTGTGTGTTACCCTGTTTACCTTTACCTTTGCCCTGTTTGCTTGTGGAAGCTTGCTTCTTTCATACCTTTCTTGCCTCACCCCCTTGTGATGCTACACATCTGCATCTTGCTCAATGAACACATTGCCCCAAGTTAGTTCTTCCTAATTTCTGTCTGAATGCAATCATCCCAAAACTTCTCCCATGTGGGAAGGGTCTCGACTCTCACGTGCACAAACCCCATCAGCGAAGTTCAGCCATGAACTGGGAAGGCCATTCACTGCAATCCGCACCAACTCAGTGGATGAAATGACCTTTCCAACTGCTGCCAACTCATCTCTCACATTAGTAATCTTTGTGAAATATCTAGCTGCACTATCAATCTTACCCATCTTAATGGTCTTCAGCTTCTCCCTTAGGACCATTTTCTGTTCTCATTGGTACTCTGGTAGAGATTGGTCAAGGCAGACCACATCTCATGAGCATTTCTCTTTCCTCTCACATGAGGACTGCAATAGTCTTCTGATCTCCATCTAGGATCGATCCCTTGGTTGTATTATTATTTTAGTAAAAGTGCTTAAACTGAACAACATCAATAGGCACATCAAAAGACTTCTTCCTCCTCAAAGATATTATACATTCTTTCCTTCCATACACTATAGTTACTATGCCCATCAACTATCCTCCACCCTCCAAACCCGAGACATGCTTGTTGTCTAATCGAAAATGAAAATAACATTGTTGTAGTAAAGGTAATGATTTATATTATGGAAAATGTTCTTCGTAATTTCCCTGTGAAAAAATCAGCTTGTTGTAATTTTTCTTCGCATCTCAAGCGCCTTTTTTGATAGAAAAAAATAATTAACTCAGAAACAAACATAAAGCACACATAATAAAGCACACACAAAATAAAGGCGGAAAAGGAAGAAGCCTCATGGCTTCTTCATGTATTCTCTCTTATTAAAAGAATTTAATTTACAATTTAAATAGATGAGAGAAGATAGTCTGTGCTATCTTAGACTCTTTTGGTTGAGATAATTTCTCACCAAAAACCCACCAAGATAGGAGTTCCTAAACAAACTCCAACATTTGAGGAACAACCCAACAACCCAAGAGTTAGGCACATATTCCTAACTAGGAATATTTAATTAATTTATTTATTATTTTGGATTTATTATTGTTATTTTAGAGAGGCTAACATTCCGCCCTTCAATGACAAATCCAAAATAAGAAGGAGGAACCATCTTCCAAGTTCTCATGTTGATCCTCAAAAAAACATTGCCTGAAAACCCACCAAAGCTGGATGCTGAAAAAACTGCAATCTGAAGAGACCATGAGTCAGCTGCATGTCTGATTCATGTCTGAATGTCGCTTGACAACTCCATCAAGTGCCAAGTTGCAAAAGGATCCATCTGTCCTTTGCATGAAATCAGCATCCTTTGTCCACTAACAAAATTTGTTCAAAGCCCACTAGTTGATGATGACAAAAACAACTCACTATTGCTTTTGCTGTGCTGAAAACTGTCCACTGCTTCTTTGCTGTCCACTGCCCACTGGCAAATTTGTTGATGCCCACTGGCAAATTTGTTGATGCCCACTGGCAAGTTTGTTGATGATGCCCACTAACTGCTTTTGCTGGTTTTGTCGTGACTTTCAGTCTGACAACCACTGTCAATCTCATTGACATTTTCCCCCCTTTGTCAACTGAAAGGAGAGACACTTCTCTGTCAAATATTCCTGAACTCCCCCCCTTCAGGTGTAGGAGTTTTACACTGTTGTACTCCCCCATTCAACTGCATGAGAGTACCATCATCTTTTCACTGTTGGCTGCACAATGTGTGACCGTATGCAGTTGTAGAACTGAAGCAATCTTTTAACTGTGGATGACCATTCCCAAGGGTCGATCCATTCATAATGTATCTTCAATCTGGCTGATTTGTGTCGATTGCGACATTTTTCTGAGGAATGATTGGACTTGCCACAATGGTGACAGGGATGGAGATCAAAACACTGATCTTCCATATGTCCAGTTCTTTGACAATGAGAACATTTCAGTTTGACTTCAACTTCAGGTTGTGTGGAATTCTGTTTTTCTGCAACTTTGGGTTGTGTGCATTGCTGGTTGTCTGCAACTGTCTTTGAATGTGCTGAGGGGATCTGTTCAAGAAATCCCGCACTGACGAACTGAATGGGCTTGGAATAATCGAGAATATGTAAGTTGGCGTCATCTTGGACATATCCTAAGCCTCGTCGATTCTTGTTATTGTGAATTTCTTCCCAGGGCTTGATGATGGGCTTGGAAGAAAGTTGAACTGGAACAACTTCGACACTTGAAGCTGGCTGAATAAATGACTTATCATCTGGATGGTTCAAAGACTTGAAAGTATCACTCTTTTCTTGCAATTCAATCCTTTGAAGTTGTGACTCGAGCTGAAGAAACTCAGTAGTTTCATGTGTTTGTTGTAGATGCCGTGAAAGATCAGCAAGAGTTTCTTTGCTGATGTGCACCATGTCTTCATCACTGGAGACGATCAAACTATGAATAATGTTTAAAAACTGAATATGTTGCGCCATCTGAACTTGCACACTTGAAAACAGGCTCTCTTGTCGGAGATGTTGTACTTTGAACTGTTTCACTTGAATGTCAGGCTCGCTTGAATGTGACTTGAATGGCACGCTCGCTTGATTGTTGCTTACTGCGCTTGCTTGGAACACTTGCTAGAATTGTAGAATTGTCTTGCTTAAACTCTGGAATTCACGCTCGCTTGATGACGATCGCGTTTGTTTAAGCGCTTACTTGACTTACTTGATGACTGCACGCTCACTTGAATGATTAACCACGCTTGCTTGATGTCGATGTCAACTTACTTGATTGATGTCAGAGTTGAACTTGTTTGGTTGCTTTTGATGGTCGCTGCAATAAACTTCTGTCTGGCTCGCTTGAAGGTTTGATCATTGTACTGAATTGATGCAAATTGCTTGAATGAATAATCACGCTCGCTTGCAGGAGATGTGAACTTGTTGCTTGTTTGATTTTAAAAAAACATGCACTCACTTGATTTTGTGTAAAGGAAGGGTGTCGAACACTGTCGACAATGCACCCAAGAAAGCTTACAATGATTCACTTTAAAATAATGAATTCACTTGTCTTCTTAAAAATTCATTAACAATGAATTTTTAATGATTCACTTAAATCAATGAATTTGATTACAAGTTCTTTAAAGGGATTTGCAAGAACGTTGATGAAGACTTTGCTGTGAAAAGCATTAACTTGACTAAGTGAATTTGTTGTTTGATGTAGAATGTTGATGTAGACAATCTTCGATTATATGTTGTAGTTGTAGATGCATGTGTTGATCTTGCAGCTATTTCGTTATAAGTGTTGTGCTCGCTGATATTAAACTTTATGTATGAAATTATTAATGTGTCACAACCATAGTTTTAAAAAACGGAATTGGTCAGCTACCAGGCCGAGGGTTGACTCCGACTCGGACTCCGAATCGGTAATGACTTGGTCGACTCAGTTTCAATGACTCGGTTTTTGTAAAAAATACATTAAATATTAATTTTTTTGTACAAAAACATAAATTTAAAGATTTTTATTCATGTTTCCAAACACAAAGCATTACAATATAGACAAGTCACAAAAGACAACATATGATCAAAGTACGCTCATGAATATATCCATTATATCAAAATTGCACCTAGTGCACTGTCCAATACAGGATGATGATATAGAGATCAAAACAAAAAACATAACCAATGTCACTAACATCATGTCATCAAGGTACATAGAGGGATTGGTGCTCTTGATTAAATACGAGTTCCATACCCTAATACATGACAAAATTCGATGGAAACATTGCAATAACCCAATCCTAAAATCCTGAAAAACTGATAAGTCCGCTAGATTTTGAATGAGATCTAAAACTCTACTTTCTCCATATGAAATCCAATGAGGTTGGAACTACTCTCAAACATCCCGAGTCATTTCATGGTAATGTTAAAAATTTAAGTAAAGTGTTACTTTAAGAATTTAACATTACCATGAAGCTGCTCCAAAAACCAACTCCACAACTCTTCAGAAAACCCTCACAAATGCTCAAGCAAATTGAATGAGAAAGATGTGAGGTATTGAGAGGGGTTGGGTTAGTTAAATAGGATGGGGAGGGGTTAGAAAACCTAAAAAAAACCTAACAGCAGAATTAATTTGAGTTTTAAGTCCCTTTTTTTCAATTTTTTGGGCCCACCGGCCGGCTAGATTGACTAGGCCGAGTTAACTCGGACCAAGCCTGGTCGGCTGGTTTGTTACCGAGCCGGCCGAGTCGGTCAAAAAACCGGCCGGCTCGGTAACAAACCGGCCGACTGGCCGTTTCATTTACCTGGTCGGACCGGTAGGCCTTTCGACTCGGTCAACCAGGCCTGGTCCGATTCGAATCGGGCTGGTTTTAAAACTATGGTCACAACTAGACACAGATCAAAAGCAACAACATGAAGCAATAAAAAACATGCACCATCAAATACACATGGTGTACCTAAGATCCCCTTATTCAATTTCGGGCGGATCTAGGACACATCAACACCAAAAAATGATATATTTATTAAACTCTTGGAGTACATAAAAAATGACCACTTTCAAGTAATGAAAATAGCAAGCTGGCAACCCCTTGATGCAACTCGTCTTCAAAATCTGGATGTTCACTCACTGAATCTAATGAATTTCTCGTTTTTAAAAAAAAATCACTTATCACTCCAATTTGACAAAAAAAGTTACCTTATCACTCCAAAAATATCTATGATCACTTAAAATGCTCCCAAAATTAAATACAAAATTGTTTTCACACTTATCACTCCATAAAAATTACAAATACTCATCTCCTTATCTCTCCATTATTATAATGATGACATTAAAAATAATCTTCTCAAAAAAAAATATATTCTATTCACTCCTTATATCTCCCAAAACTCACTCATTAAAAAAGACACCTTTTATCCACCTTATACCTCCTTTTAAAAATAACTTTATTACAAAAATAAAAAGCACATTATCACTCCACACCATACCATGATACCTTGGTAGACTCCTTTCATTTTCCAATCCCTGCTATTTCCAGTCTGATATTTAGCCAATATCCCAAAATTTTACTCCAATAACCTCGATCCGGCCAAAAGCTCCGCCAAATTTTCACAAAAAGCATCAATGAAGGACCCCGACAACAGAATCATACTTGTACCGCACAAATGAAGGTTTTGCTGGCCTGCATGGCACCGAATGCGAAAAATCGTCAAAACAACGATTCTGTGGCGTCAATTTTAGCGGAACAAAAGTCTAAATGCGTGTTTTCTCGCAGCCGTTGTTCGAAATTCGTCGAATTTCAAGTCGCTGGCACCACCCCAACATTGCTCACACAGATCGCACATGCATCTTGGAATACGAACAGGCGATCTTTGTCTTCATCATAGCACTCAACCACACAGGTTCAAATTTGGCTCTGATACCACATGATAACAAAATAATTAACCCAGAAACATTACAGAAAAAACACACATAAAATCATACACAAAAATAGGCGGAAAAGGCAGAAGCCTCATGGCTTCCTCATGTATTCTCTCTTATTCAAAGAATTTAATTTACAATTTAAATAGATGAGAGAAGATAGTCCGTGCTATCTTAGACTCTTTTGGTTGAGATAATTTCTCACCAAAAACCCACCAAGATAGGAGTTCCTAAACAAACTCCAACATTTGAGGAACAACCCAACAACCCAAGAGTTAGGCACATATTCCTAACTAGGAATATTTAATTAATTAATTTATTATTTTGGATTTATTATTGTTATTTTAGAGACGCTAACATTTTTCAGCAAAATAGCTTTGATACCATGTAGAAATTTGATAACCCAACCCCAATTTTCAGTTTCTTCTTATTTCTCCCATAAAGTTAAATGCCCATTCCCATTCCCATAGCCATACATTCAACAAGCTGGAAAAATAGATATTTTCTAAAAACACAAATTCTGGAAATTTCAGTGCTAAAATGCAGAAATAAAACTCAGAAAAAATAAATCAGCCACACAAAGAATTTTGACACGCTGATTTTTGGTCAATGTGACCCTGGAAAAACCCCCTACAACTCTTCGGGAAAACCAGTTCGAAAGCTCCTCTTTATTTTCTGAATAATGCTTTTACAGTGAAACAGAAAAAACATAGTAAAAATTCCAGCAACCAAATTTACAGACTTATCTCGATTTCTGTGCTTGCACATGGCCTCGAAAATTGTGCCAAATCAGCAACTTGCAAAACAGAAAATTTTACAGCATTAATGACAGCAATAAATGTTGTACGGCCACCTCGAGAAGCGTGCCAGAACAGAGTGTGCAGTGCTGTACGGATTTGTACAGCAGCCCTCCTCGAAATTTGTGCCCAGAAACAGCCTTGAAATCAGCACTGAAGCTGTTGTCCTTTTTCTCGGTTTTTGTGCCAAAAAATCAATAGCACTTCCCCTCGATTTTCGTGCCCAGATTTCTGCCTCAACTTTCGCGCTTAATGATGCTGCCCTCTTCCTCGATTTTTGTGCCTCCCTTTCTTGGAAACAGTGCCTCTCTCTTGGTTGTACGGATTTTCTGCCTTGGTATTTGTGCTAATAAATGCTGCTGTACCTTTTGCTGAATCTCCTCACTGCTGCCCTCTTTCTTCTCACTGCTCAGAAAATCTCCTTCGCTTTCTCTTCTCCTCTCTCAAACTGCTCATGAAAGAATGAATGACCTTTTCCCTCTTTTTCCTCCTTTAACCTAACCCTAAGTAACTTTTGGGGAATCCCCAAATCTAATGGCTGAGATAGCTTTAGATCTAGGGCTGAGATTAAATGCTCATTTAAATCTCACTTTCTATTTTTTAATTCATCCCACTTTAATAAAGACCCACTTAGTCATTTATTTCCAAAGTCACTTTTCCCTTTCTAATTTCACATTGACTTTATTAAAGTCACTTTAAAATTAGACTTTAGTAACTTTATCACTTTAAGTCACTTTTAAATTATATTTGACTTTATAACTTTATAAAGTCACTTTAGGAGAAAAATTAAATTTTTTTGAACACTTTTCCCTAGGCCAAAGATCAAAGCCTTAGGGAACCACCTGTCCTCCGGTAACCAAATTTCAACAAACAGTTCACCCTCCCCACATGATTAATTCTGCCTGGTTTATTTTCCTGTAACCTCACACTGTAGCTAATTCTGAAGATACCCCTAACTCATGTATCTTTCTAAAATAGGAAAGATTCCTAAGCCTGGCAACTTTTATAAAACTGGAAAGACTAAAATAGAACTGCACACTACAAATTAAAACAAATAACAAAGCTGGAACCATCCAGCAATAGCAAAACACTAAGACTAGAAATAGACCTAACCACTGTACGTCTCCTAAATCTGGAAAGGAAACTAAAATCAAGAACAGCACACTAAATCTGGAATCATAGTTAAATCTAAAAAAGCACAAGGCTGGCACACACATGCAAGTGCCTTGTTAATTTTGAGCAACTAGGTCCAAACTCCATGTTGCACTGCTCATATGACGATGGTCAAATTTTTGTTTGATTCCTCTTTCGGAGAGGTGCAAGATTGATCTAAAAATCATCCTGACCGGATGAGCAGAACATTGATTTTGAATTTATTTTCCACATGTGCAAGGTCGGCCAGATTTATCCCACATGCCTAAGAGTTGTGTCACACACCCTCATTGATGAATATAAATTGGAGAGACTTGAAGGTCATTTTCTCATCATCTCATCACATATTCTCTCTTTGTAATCTGATTGGTTCGATAGCCTTTGGAGGCCTTTTTCTTCTCACACGTGTGGAGCAAAGCTGCTGTTTTCTGCGCTGATCTGTTTAGGGCTTTATGTTTTCTGCGCTGATATGTTTAGGGCTCTTCTGCTGCAGCGTTGACCAACGTTGACCGTGGTCAACACTTGGTCGTTTGACCTCAATCTTCTACAGAAATTTTAATTTTAGGAGGTCGTACAGCTGGGCACTAAAATTGAGGAATTCCAAGCTGTTTGGCCAAGCCCTGGTTTGCTGTGTTGACTTTTCTAAAGTTGTCTGCATTGACTTTTATGCACTCTCCCTGGTTTGACTTGCGTTGACTTGTGATGAGCTGTCTTTAAGAGCTATGGGTGTGACACATGAAAGTGCTGGCTGACCAAGAAAGACTTTGCTGATTGAAGAATCCTGCTGACTGCCGTAACGCCACAATATTTCATATCTTTGCTGAACAAAAAGAATTGTAAATCTGATCTATATTTGGCTTGTCTTCTATTGATCTATTATTGTGTTCTATCAGCATTTTACTTTCAAGTTTATGTTGCTATTTTGTATTGGGCCTAAGAAAGATTGAAGTAAAAGTGCATCAAGCATAGAACACCATGGTTATCTAAATTTAACATGCCCTCTCTGTCTACATAAGAACAGCCTGCTGCCTCCCAATGTTGCACCCTCGCCCCTCTCTGTTTCATACAGGAACCGAGGCACTGCTGCTCCAGAACCTGCCGCAGTAAGGAAAGTAAATGCACCATGCTAATGCTGCTCTTGACTGCCCCTTCAACCCAACTGCACATAGAGAGCAAGGCTGCTGTTGGGTATGCTTCATTGCTGCTGCTGAACCTGCTGTGATAATGAACATAAGCACAGCATCTCTGCTGTGTCATGCTGATGCTGCTCTTGACTATGCATTCAACCTGCCTACACAGTCAGCAATGCTGTTGTTGCGTATCATACACTTCTCTAATGAGGGAAAACTGCAAAGTACTGCTGCACTACCGAAATGAACATCTTCAGAGAAACACAGTAAAACTCACACAAAAGTTATGGATGGAAGGAATCCACTGTTGAAAACATATACTCTCTTCTTTCAAGGGCTCGCCAAAGGTGACCCAAGGAAAGCAGGGAAGGTGGGCCCATCATCAACTTGGGAAGTGTGTATATTGCAGAGTTTCAATGGAGTTTGAGGAAACCACACAACATTTAGAAGAGGTTTTAGCCCAGCTAAAATGGATGACTTTGGCTACAGAATTGAAAATCAAAAGGCTAAAATGTATTGGGGATTCAAAACTGATAATAAATACTAAGAAATAAGATAATAACAAAAATACAGACCCCACTCAAACAATCCAAAACAGTATAAATTTTATCTCTTATTTTAATTAATTTTATTCATACAAAAGGCTTGAATTTTTAGTAGTGACGCCAACACCTTGACAAATATAGGGCCTTTGTTACATAAAGAACATATATTATGCCAGACATATATTATAAAAAGAAGGATTTAATCTGCTTGGAGCATGCAAGCTCCCATAATAAGATACAGATAATTAGTGGTCATGCAGGGAAGATGATGACCACTGCAGTATAGGATGGCCTCCTTTGAAATCTCATTATATTCACCTCAAATGGCAAGATCTCTTCCAGACTCCTTAAATGTAAAAAGAGGTACTCAAAGCTCAACAACAAAGATTACCTTCATTTGCCTTCCTCTTATGTTCTCTCCTGTTAGCCAGTTTTAAGAACGTACACTCATGAATAGTCCAAGGAAGCAATGCATGTATCCTGGTTCCAACTTTCGACCTCATACTTACCATATTCTTGTCTATTCTCATCCCCCACAACCAATTCAGGTACCTATTTTCCTTTGTAGTTAGATATAGCTTCACTGCTAATGTTCCACCCATGGTTTCACTTCACACTCATCCATCCTCTGGGAGGAAGTCCAGGACATCAGAAGCAAATCAGACACCATGTGATGCTTAAGTTGAAACTTCTGAAAGGCAACTCAATGAAGGAAAGGAAGTGATATATGGAATTTGCCAGAGTTGTGCCTGATAGTCATATGACTATCAAAACTCATGGTGCAAACAACATACAATGGCTCTCAACATTCACCACCAAAGGTTAATAAACTTATAGCCGGACTTCTAGAGGACAACTAAGAGGGTGAAAATATCAGAGTAAAATGTGAATGACAAGACAAGTTCCTCCCATGATGGCAAGGGAGAAAGCTAAGTTGCATGAAACATTGAAGCGGTTACTAGGTTCTAGTTTCTGAAATTGGAATGCCTGGAAATGTGACCCACACTCCCCCAACCCCCCCACCAAAAACCAAAATGGGTACATGGGGGGAAAGGCAGTATATAAAAAATAAAAATACACACACGCTCTAAATAACACATTATCTTGCACCAAAATAAGCAATAAAATAAGAGTGATACACATAAATGACATCTAGAAGGAAACCCATGTCTATATTACATGATTACATGATGCAAAAATCCATAGCCCTTTATCATCTACTACTTTGCTAATCATCAACTTAAAAGTAGCCTATCGGATGATGTTGGAGGTAAGAAAAAAAGCAGGAAGTGACCAGGAGAGAAACATGCGCGGGTTCCACTAAAGGACAACTGACAAGTTCTTCACAGAAAGTTTGGAGCCCTCCTAGGAAGTCCAAATTAAGTTCAATTTGGATGGGACAGCAATGGGTAACCAAGAGAAGGCAAGAAGCAAAGGAGCATTAAGAGATCCTGAAGGCAATATAATAGCAATGCATATGGAGAATATTCGGAAAGATTTGAACAGACACGTGAAAGTTAGAGCCTTGATTGAAGGAGTACAAATATGTTTAACACTTTGCACATGGAATATAATAGCAGAGCAAGATCCACAGGTCATCATCAACATAATGAATGAAAAGTCTGAAATGGATTGAAAACAAGAAAACCAATTGATTTGAGGCTGCCTTAGAATATGAAATCACTGAATTTCATCATGTCAGAAGATCAGCCAAAACCGAATGGCAGATTCGCTGTCCAACCAAGCTCCTTTGTTGAAAAACTCAGATCTAGTGGTAACCAAAGCTCCAAAGAAGAGTCCAACAGGAAAATGATCCTAAATCACCAAGTACAACATAGAACTTTATGAATTGATTGAAGGACCCACTTGACAAGTACTTAGCAAAAATAAAGCCAGTGGATATATCAAGGAAAATATTCCCCTAATTATACAGAAGAGACAGCAGCGCCAACTTACAATGCAGGGCCACAAAATTAGTCAGGGGGAATGAAATGGGTGGCACAACAGGTTTAATGATCATTCTTCACATCCTTATTTACTCTGTTTTGGCTCTGGAGTTCTGTTTGGGCTTGATTCTCTCAGAAACCAGTATGGATGACCCGCAACTCCAGGAAAAAAAATATGCCCAAAGAAGAAACCAACATCAAGCCTATCCAGAAAGTAACCATGCTTGATGTTGGAGTAACATGAAAGAGAGGTGGACAGTATGCCTAGCACTTGCCACCGGAAGCCCAGCAATGGTAGAAGAAAACAGTCAATCTGGGTGAGAGCAGCAGAAAGGATGAAGGCAGAGAATCAGAGTGGAAGGACCCAAACAATTGCCAGGCAAGAAGAAATATTTACCTGGTAGTGGCTGAGTACAAGAAGGAGGTTCACTAAGCACTAGCTGATTTTTTTCAAATGGAGGAGGAGAGAACAGTTGATTTGGGAGAAATGAAGAAAGATTGTAGAATTATGGGGAAAGGAAATAATGCTGGAGGAAACCTGTGTTAAAGAGGAAAGAGTATAAATTACTGCTTATGTGATGTCAACTCAGGCCCAAATGCAGCTTTCGATGGATTTCTTCAAGGCATCAGTGGAAAAGGCTGAACTGGATAATTTTCTCTGGATGAAGGCAGTAGGAAGAATTATTTAAGAAGCATCCTCACCTGGATATGCCTCCTACATTCACTCCTGGAAAATACGACAGTTCCTCAGATCACAAAAGCAAAGGCAGTTTAAAAAATGACTGACAAGTCCTCATTTACTTCTCTCCCATTTATTCAGTAATCTTTCTTTATATTAAGAACAAGAAATGTTTAAACTCTATATCTATATCAGTCTCGAATTTGGATATTCAGTCTCCCATTTTTTAATGGAAGGGTACTGGGACTATCTTGGGTAACATATTTTTGTTTTATTATTTGTTATTACAAATCTTATTTTCTAGCAAAAATCAAATAAGGAACATGCCAGGAGACTGGCCTAGGCCATCATAGAGACTTGCACATGCAAAGTCCATAGATACCTGAACACGCAATGTCCAAGAAAGAAAAATGAGCTTTATCATAAAAGACAAAATGCTAACAACATTTCAAACTACCAGGAGAAAAATGCAAGCATTTCAAAACACCAGACTGCTAAATCTATCATGCAAGAAACAATGAGAATACTCACAATGTGGTCAAGCTTACATAATAATTAAGTGGAGACAAACTGTAACATTAAATATTTGGCTGATACTTCTCTAAATTTTCCCTTGATCAAAACCAGATTCGAGCTGAGGGGTCTCAAATGCTAAGTTCCATATCTTCTCTTGGCTTTAATTGCTTATTAAATGTGTTTTTCCATCTTAGAGGTATCTCTGAGAATTTATATGAAATGAATGACGACAAATGCTTCAAAGCATCCTAATCCATTACCAAACTGTGAGAATACTCACAATGTGGTCAAGCTTACATAATAATTAAGTGGAGACAAACTGTAACATTAAATATTTGGCTGATACTTCTCTAAATTTTCCCTTGATCAAAACCAGATTCGAGCTGAGGGGTCTCAAATGCTAAGTTCCATATCTTCTCTTGGCTTTAATTGCTTATTAAATGTGTTTTTCCATCTTAGAGGTATCTCTGAGAATTTATATGAAATGAATGACGACAAATGCTTCAAAGCATCCTAATCCATTACCAGACTTAATAAAACATACATAATAAAACTCAAAGTTTTAGAAAAATGGTTTATATTCATTGAACTTCATTGTAATTCTACAACATTTCCTTTACCATAAACTTCACTCAGCTTTCAGTGATTGATAGATACAAATTTCCAGACGAAGCAAATAGAGAAGCAGACCTACTATGGCATATAATATAAGTCAAGGAAAGAGACTTCCACCTGTTGTAAACTCTGTAAATTCCCAAACTCAAGTTTCAAGAGGAAAGTGGGTTTACGCGAATGGTTGTTCCCATTTCACATAAAACTCTCTTAAACAAATCTATGAAGGATAAAGTAAACTAATTTTAACCAACCCCTACAAAAATTAATGTGCTCCTAAGTAACTGCTATACCTGTTTAGGTACCTTCAAATCATTTATTTAAAAGTGTTGTAACTTGTAAGTTATATTGTTTGAATACAACATACCACAATAACTATAATCTCTTCATCCATGAAAAACTAATATCTATGTTTATCAAAAATGCTAAAATTTTAAAATTACTAGCATACCTCGAGAGTCTTATTCAGCAAGAGACACACATGCGCCAACACTCCATGGCCTGCCAGAAGAAACCTCAGAATGACAGCACATAACATTGCAACGAAGGCGCCCAGGGAACTTATGAATATCCAAACAAGCAAATACAATTTCATTCTCATTTTTCCGAATCACGCCCAGCTTCTCTTTTACATTGACTAAGAAAGCCTTGTACAACCCGTTTCGCACACGCTTCCCAGTGCCTTGCAACGGCAGCCATCTATTATGCTCAAAATCATACCCCCTGATTTTACCTTCAATATAAGCGAAAAGAATGCCTTTCACTACGATTGTCTTTTGGGTGAGATTCCTCCAGGTTGCAAAAAGAACTTCGATGCCATTGCAGTGTCTCCTCTCATAAGGATCGCCGCTGCTGAATGTGGTGATGGTTGACAAAATGGGATCAAAAATAAACCCCAAACCCCCATAACACATCCCAAACAGTTTCCCATTCACCACAGCACAGTCCCGACAAAATCCATCATTTAAAAACTCCGATGACGGAATAGACAAAGAAGTCCACAGACCTACGTCGGGATCATAAACCTCTGCCCAGTCTGAAGAATCTACACAACCACCCATGACATAAATCTTGCCCCCAATACTAGCAACTGCAGGCTCGTACCGTGGAAGCTTGAGGGGTGCAAGGGACTCCCACCTATTCAAGGAGGGGTCATAGGCACACACATCGGCTGAAGTGGCAGAGTTCACCAATCCCCCAATGGAGAAAAGCTTCCCTCTGCTCACAACGAACTTGGAACATGTCACATTGATGGGGCATATGGGGAGAGGCAAACAAGTCTTGTTCTCTAAGTTCCAGGCATAAAACCTCTCATCCCCAATTGCAGAGAACATTAGGTTTACATAAAGATAGTCTTTTGGAAGCCCTCCTAATGATGAATTCCAGTTAATAATTTGGGAGGATAAAACAGTTTTCCATACCTTGGAGACTGCTATGAGGTGCTGATGCATTAGCCTTGGAACTTTGGCCAAGCAATCCAACGCAATTTCATTGGGTAGTCCAGGCAGAATGATGTCCGATGACTCCCCATGGCTGTCCTTGAATTTTTTTGAGTTCTTCTTCTCTGCCTCCCGCTGCCGCATAGCTCTCTGTGAAATGGGTATATGACCAGTAAAGCGTTTAACGCTGAGAGTAGATCAGGCTTAATCCATTGCCCTGCTGCTGGAGTTAAACCTTAAATATAACAACCCTTCTCTGATAAAATGTGCCATGTACCTGCTCTCATAATTACATCCTCCTTCACTGAAATACCCCATCCAATTTAGATCCAATCCTTGCCCATAAGAAATTTGGTGAGTCTTGTCCTTATCTCCAACGACTTGTTAAAAAAAATTTGGGAGAAATGGACAAATACTGTTCTATCATAAGAAGCTGGGTCATTTTGAATAAGAATATGACCATTAAATCAATCACATGTAACCTCCCCATCTTACACTTTATTATAAATGATTCGTCTCTAATAAAGAATATCTGTCCTTGAGTTGAATTGAGCATCTAGATATAATGACTCTATGGGACATATAAACCGAGACACAGTTCTGATCCTAAAAAAATCTATGATTATTGCAGATTCTTCCAAAACGGTTATAAATATTAATTTTTAATATTATAACTTGAGATATTTAATTAATAAATTTCAATTAATAATATGTATGAACGTGTATTAATGTTCATATTCAATCCATTTCGCATAATTCTCTAAAACTTCTCAAGCGTACTTTTTTCTAAATATAAATAAAAATATAATAATATATTTCATAATATTGTATAAACATGGTTGATGTAAATAAATATTTTATCATAACAGGGTTTTGAGTTTATTGGTAACATTTTTTATTAAAAGAGTGAAGGGAGTTCTAGCTTAATGGTTCATGAGGCACAATACTTGTTAAGGTTTTGCAAATGGGGTAGCAAGCTAAGTGGGTTTGATTGTGGGGAAAACTCTACAATTAAGCGCGCTTGAGCCAAAGGAGTTCTGGGATGGGTGACCACTCGGGAAGTCTTGATTTCCAGGTGAAAGCCCTGGAAGTGATGATTGATGCTATGTGATTCATTTCACTAGTTTCAATCTCACTTTTTCACCCCTATGAGCATCACCCGATGCACCCCCAATACTTAAATACAAAAGAGTAAAGAGTGCTAAGTGGACTATTCAAAAATCATGAGAAATTAGTGAGTTATGACTACCTCTCATGGAAATGGTCATAGTTGAATGACTTTCTTAACCCAGTTGAATCCCAAAAATTGATATCTAATATAATGCACTGCGGAAACCCCCCAATACTTAAATACAAAAGAGTAAAGAGTGCTAAGTGGACTATTCAAAAATCATTATAAATTAGTGAGTTATGACTACCTCTCATGGAAATGGTCATAGTTGAATGACTTCCTTAATGCAGTTGAATCCCAAAAAATGGGATCTAATATAATGCACTGCGGAAACCCCCCAATACTTAAATACAAAAGAGTAAAGGGAGCTCTACCTGAATGGTTCATGAGACACAATACTTGCTAAGGTTTTGCAAATGGGGTAGCAAGCTAAGTGGGCTTGATTGTGGGGAAAACTCCACAGTTAAGTGCGCTTGAGTTTGAGGAGTTATGGATGGGTAACCACCCGGGAAGTCCTGGTTACCGGGTGAAACCCTAGAAGTGATGATTGACGCTATGTGATACATTTCACTAATTTCAATCCCACTTCTTCACCCATGTGGGCATCACCCGATGCAATGACTGCTAAATGGACTATTAAGAAATCATGAGAAATTAGTCAATTACGACTACCTCTCATGGAAATGGTCATAGTTGAATGGCTTTCTTAATGCAGTTGAATTTCAAAAAATGGTATCTAAAAATTCATATATTTTTTTGTTCCATAAATTATATTTCTTTATGTACATGAAGATTTCGAAAATTTTCGATTAATTTTTTATTTGAAAAACTAAACTCTAAATAAAAAATAATTTATTATAGAGAGGCATAAGATATCAGAGTACTTAGAAAGCCAAATTAAACATACAAAGATTGAAAAGTGGGCCTCTTTGGCCTTGGAAATAAATAGTAGGAGCGAGAAACAAGTAAACCAGAGACATAAAAAAATAAGTGTAGGGATTAGAATTTGTTGTTGTGACCTAGATAGGCTCCTTGTTATCGCTTGTGATGCCTCCAGTGGATGGTGGGATGTCAAGGTGTCGCTCTATGTGTTCCAACCTTTGATATAGATCCTTCATGTGACGATGCAGGTGCTCGATAAAGTGGAGGAGATGTGTTTAATGCTTGAACCTGTCCAATAGGATTCCACCAAGGAGGAATTTTATATGCCAATACAAATCCACTGTGTGTATGTACTAGTTGATGCGTCCATGTGTGTGCCTAATATCCAGTACCCAATATGCCATCTTAATGAGAACTTTTGTGTCCAAGAGTTGATGCCTATGAGAAGTTCCTTCTCCCTCAGCATGGGTGAGTTCATCCTAGACAGGCCTCAGGATGAGGTTGTGAAACTAGGCAACAGTTTCCTCCAAATGGTGATGTATATGTGTGTTGGCTCGGTTGGGTTGTCCCTGGTAATAGGTCGCCCCCCTATGAACACAGACACACTGATAAGGCATGGGGGAGAGGCTAGAAAAGAAAGGAGAAAATAGGGGCAAAGGTGCAAACCTCAAAAGCTAGAATGAGAGCCACATGTAAGGAAAATGGGAAAGAGAGACAAAACGGAGAGAATGGAAACCATCAAGAAAATAGACAAATGACTGTTAGAGAGCGAAGGAGGGAAGCCAACTAAGAGTAAAGCAATATGGGTGATACGGGGCCAATAGGCGAGAGTGACAGAGGGAGGAGAAAGGCCCAAAAAATCGAACTGTAGAGAAATCTCCAGAGCAATGAAATAGGCCAATAAAAAAAACAATTAGCCAAACCATAGTGAAAATAAAAGGAGGGTCAGAAAAAAAAAAATTATGGAGTGGATAAAGAGTCTCGATGTCGAGATGAACTACCCAGCTAGGAATAGTCCAGATGTGTTGCTACCAAAGGCATTATCCAATGACAGAGAGTTTGCTTGCCTTGCATGTAGAAGTACTTGAACACAAAAGTTGCACCAACCCCCCAAGCCTACAAGATAAAGGCTTCAGCAAGGCAAGCCCAACCCTCTGGGTCTTCTAATAATTGTCATTAATAATATAGTTCCAAGTGACAAAAGGAGGACATTCTGTCCTGGAATTGTGGCATCCCGATGAATATTTCTAGTCATTGCTTGCCCAAGTCTTGAGAGGATGGGCCGACAGAGGACCCCAATTAGAGTTGAGGCGAGTCGAGGCCTATGAGACAGGCATGTAGCTCTAGTAACCAACGTCGGTGAAGTTGTGCAGATTTAGAACTAGGAGAGCTATAAAAATTGTTATCTCATATTGGTGTTCCGCACGAGTAAGCTCCCGGCGGACAATTTGGATCCGCATATGACAATCAAGACAAGAGTGAGGAATGTGCAAAAAGTTATTCAAGGATAAAACTTCACATATTATATCTAAAAGTTTTTTAAATAAAAAATTTAAAATTTATATTAAAATTCAATTTTATTTAAATAATATTTCAATAGAAAATATAAATTATACAAAATTAATTCATAACTATACTCTTAAGAAAATATAAATTAAATTATTTATTTAATATTTATTTTTATAAAATTTTCATTTTAATATTTTTATTAGATATAAATATTTAATTTTAATTATGATTAATATTTAAAAATATGTGCATTTTTAGATGTTATAGGTTTAAATGCAAAAGGAGGTCAAATATATACACTAGATTTTAGTAGTCAAAATCATTGCAAGTGGATCAAGTCCTACTGGCACAATCGGTTGAGGATAGGCCTTGTCAGCAAGGCGACCCAGGATCAAAATTCACGAGGGGGTAGTTGTGCCATGTGCTAGGGGAAGGCAACATGCTAAAAAAATCCAGTGAGCAAAGGGTTGGTGTAGTTGAGGCCGGGTACGATCCCCAGGTGACTTTGACGGCTTAGATGCCCCTAGGTCGCGACTCCTCAAGCCATTGATCAAGCCTAAAAAATCACAAACGACTTGACAAAAAAAAACATTCCAAATAGATAAATATTTTATCCTAAAAACAAAAAAACTCTCATAAATTAATTTAGTGTTTAGCATTGACCTCACTTTAAAAATAAATTATTATTTTATTTATTTCAATAATAATACTTTTCATTTTATTTATAAATATGTATTTTTTATTATTCTGCTTTTTAATTAAGACGAATATGTGTTTTTTAATTAGTATTTTAAAAATTCAGATTTTTGTGTTTTTGGAAATGGTTTCCCTTTTGAGATTTATCAAGATATACTTGATAAATTAATTGACTTACTTAGGAAATTATTTATCTTTTTGAGATTTGTAAAGATTTATTTCAATAAAATTAATTGACTTCCTTATTCATAAATCATTTTCTTCAGACGGGTCAAAATATACTTAATAAAATTAATTGAATTGTTTATTCAAAAATTATTTCCTTCTTGAAATTTGAGTTGTTTGATTCATTTTGCTTATTCAATATTTTTTTACAAGATTTTTATTATAATAATTCATAAATGAGAAATTGATACTATTTCATCTCGGGATAAAGTACAAACACTTCAAACTTTTATCATAGAGGCGAAAACCACAATGTTGCAACTCATTAACTCTACGAAAACTGTCATTTCAGAGGATCCCACTGCAATCGAGGGTTTGGCTCTCGTCAAGGGCGAAAATCAAGGTGAATCTTCACCCCTATTGGAAATATTGATGTTAGTGTCATCGAACCTAAGACCCCAAACTGCGCTGAGGTCGGAACCATGACGGGAAAAGGTAATGAAGCCAACGACGAGGGTTTACTCATGAATGGGAGCAGTGTTTATAATGGAGAAGTCACGGTTGTTGAGCAAGAGCCCTGTAATAGTGAAGTTGTGTTTTTTGAACAAGAACCCTATCACGGAGAAGTTGTGGTTGTTGAGCAAGGGCCCTCACTTAAAACCTTTGAATATGTAATGTGTTACCATGAGGGTTTACCAGAGTTTCTGAAGCAGATCGGTGTTGGGGAAGCCGTTGTGATAAGGCTAAGCCTACCACCACTCAGAGACCTTTTCAAATCTCGATCAAATTGATTTATGGGCATTCGATGTTTTTCTGGGTCAGATCTATGGGTCTTGTAAAATACCTCAAGTTAACGCTAAAACTCAAAACAAGGCTAACCTTTGGATTTCAACGCCTTATTTCTGAAGGTAAGCAAATGGAATGTCTATTTACTCTCTATGTTTATAATATATGCAGGGATGTCACAGCTTTCTTGGCTTTTCGACTGTGTGGGGGAGCTTTAGGAAAGCCCTCCTCTTCCCAAGCCTTCTATTACAAAGACGCGGTCTGAAAATAGTAAGGCAAGGCGGCTCAAACCTAGGTTACTTTGGGTCCTCTTATAGTAGACAAAGTTAAGGATGTTCCTTCATTGGAAATCACTCATCCAGATCTAGATGTAATCTAGGAGTTTTTAGCAGGTAATGGCCTCATAGGTCGTTTCAATGGGCTATGCCCATGTACAATGGAGATATAATAGTGGATCCATTCAACTTGGACAAAGGCATGTAGGGTCCTCTTATGTTCCAAGGATTTCTTCATTTTCATTTTTGGCAATGATGCAGATTATCGAAATGCTCTTTCCAAGGGGCCCTGGCTTTGGGAAAAAATTGGGCTTTTCCCGGCTCCTTGGTTCCCATATTTTGACCCCTCCATAGTTGTGATCACAAAGCTACCCATTTAGGTTAGGCTCCCAAATTTTTCGGCCCATCTATGCCATTATTTAGTGTTTTTGGGTATTGGAAACACCTTGGGACATTTTTTTGGCCATAAATCCCTCATGAGGCCAGTGTGGAGTCTTCACGTATGGTAGGATTTGTGTAGAAAGGTTTGTTTGACAAAAATAATTTTAAAATAGGTGATTTCACCGGACTCAACAACTAGACTACAAGAACACTGCTTTTCGGTGTTGACTTTGCCATCAACCATGCCATCTTCAAAACTCTTGTCAAATGGAAGCCTAAATCTAAAGCATGGAAGCTATGCAGCTCGTCTACTCGAGAAGAGGAGGACTCCTCTTCCTCGGATCAGGAAGATGATGAATCTAATGATGACATGCTCCCATCGAATGAGGCCTAAAATTCAAATCTCCAAAAGCCTCATGAAGAAGGTTAGGAGATCCAAGTTTTGGCAGCCATAAGAGAAGAACTCGATGACAATGTTCCAACGGGTGCCATGAAGCGCACCCATGAATCAACCTCCTCAGACTCTGACAAGGATTCCTTCTTAGATTGTCATAACAATATTAAGGTAGCTTTGGTAGCCACTCCTCCAGAAGATTGGATCAAAGTAGCAAAGAAGAAAAGAAAGAAAGGACACATTGGTGATCAACCCCAAGCTACATGATTCCAATGTTTTTGTTTTTTTCATTTTCTATATGTGTTATGTACTTTGTTTCATGGTCATCCTTAAACTTATTGTGTCTATGACCATCTTTATATCAGTGTTATCATTTAATCATCATATGTTATCAATGTAAAACTTTTTTATATTAATAAAAACCTTTTTGTACTAACTTAGATGTAATAATAAAAAAAACATATCATTTCATCTCAATGTCATTTCCTTAAAAGAAACCTTTAAAAAGTTAATATTTTTGTCACTAAAAATTCATTTAACCGTAATAATGAATTGTTAATAATATTTTTAATTTTAAAATTGATTATATATATATATATATATATATATATATATATATATATATATATATATATATATATATATATATATATATATATAACTATATTTTTTTTTTAATTTAAATCGTAAATCTATAAATTACACATTTAAAAAAAAAAAAAAACGAAAACAAAAAAAAGGAAAAAACCATTATTTATACAAAATACATGGGAAAATTAGCCTAATCGTCTTGCTAATGGATATTAGTATTCTCTCCATAAATCCCAGTGGTAGGAGGAGACATTGGCACCCTTTCATATCTTTCAAGATTGCGAAGGTCAATAACATTTTCTATATAATTCCCACTAGTAGGAGAGACATCTCGCACCCTTTCATATCTTTCAAGCGGGAGGAGACATCGATCACCCCTTTCATATCTTTCAAGATTGGGAAGGTCAATAACAAATTTCTTACTCATTTTGTGTATCCAACTTTATCCATAAAAAGACATTATATCAATATATATCATTGAATTATAAATTTAATATATTTTTCAAATCATTAAACTTACCTTCATTTCCAAATCTCACATTATTTCTATTTGATGTATGTCTCGAAACTTACCATCATTTCCAAATCTCACATTATTTCTATTTGATGTATGTCTTGAAGTAGGGTGGCAATACGAATATACCGTTAAACATGGCATGTACTATTTCTTATTTACAATTAATATAAATTATTAAGAGTAAATAAAATATGAAATTATAAAATTTGAGTAATTTTTTTTTATTTTTTTTAATGATTTTTGTAGTGAAATTCTAATAAATGTAAAATTGGAGTATAGAGCAAGGATTACATAGTCATTATCAGTGTTTCACATGAGAGATTTTACCATGACTATTTTTTGAAGTGAAATTTTATTAATTATAAATTTGGAGTATATAACAATGATTGCATAGTTACTGTTAGTCTTTCACACGGGAGACCCCACCATAGCTAAAAAAAATATTTTCTTTTTAAAGGACATTGACAATTGAGAGCACATAAGTACAAAATTATCCAAGTTGAGACTAACATACGAGCCTAATTGACCTACAACATTAGAAACTAAGCAAAGAAAAGTAACTAACATATCCAAATTTCCATCAAGCGAAAGGCTCTATGTCGGAGCCATCCACCAAGATGGGATTTAGTGGGCCATCTGATGGTCTCCCTGCTGCAGGTGAGATGCCTAAGTGGTGTCTGATCCACTCCATCCTCTGGTCCAGATTATGCAGGTGTTTGTACAAGTGCTCCAACGAATAAAGAGTATCCATACAAAATTCATGACGATCCAAAAACATGACAAAGTTTTTTATTTTTTTGAAAAACAAAAGAGTATTATTGATAGAAAATTGTGCCTAGTCGCAACAAGTTACAAGAGAGTTACATCTTCAACATTCATTCTTGACAAAAAGACCGGTGTATAACTGATAATATTCACCAGAATCTAAACTGACCATAAACAGGCCGAAGTCCTATTTACATGACTGTAACAAGACATTATTAACTGACCAAACTTATACATAACAAAAGGACTCTATGAATTGACAGAATAGCTATTAAAAGACCTTGTTATATCCCATAGACAAACCATTGATTTAAAAAAACATTTAGCAGTGAACTTGACAAAAGAACCAAGGGAACCAACATTCCAACATCTAGCCTGGAGAAGGAAATAGCCATTATCAAAGGGTGGCTTGTTGAGATCAATTTCACAATGGCATGTGTTGTCCTGGAGCTTATCTGGAGATGTTTGGGATTATTTGCTTAATTTGAGTTCCATGACCATAGTTTTCATGGCATCCACTTCATCAACCAATTTAGAGGGTTGGAATCAATATGCCAAGAACTTATCTGAAAAATCAATTTGTGTATGGGACATTTGGCACATTCTAATTTGTAGATCATAGTCTGTTTTGAGCAAAGCTTCATGGGTTGCCAAGCTATGAGAGCAAGGACTTCCCGCAGAAGAGGACTCAGAGTCCGAGTCCCTGTCTGTGAGGAGAGATCCAAATATGATTAAAAATAAAACAGACACTTTCAACACAGTAACCAATCAAATGGGAACAAAATTGAGTTCTCGTTTTTTTAGAGATAGCAAAAAATCATCCGAAATTGAAAAGTGTTGATACAAAATACACCTTTTTTTTTTGAGCATATTTTTTATACTTTAAATTTTGTTTGCACATTTTTTTTTTTAAGTAAGTCACTTTCATGCCAATTTTGAAAAGTTTTGATGCAACATCAACCCCTTTTTCGGGGGGAACTTATTTTTGACTCTTTAAATTTTATGATATATTAAATATGGATATTTTTTTAATGTTGTTGATTTTTATGTGATTTTGAAAAGCATCAACCTATTTTTTTTCAAGACATATTTTTGACACTTATTTTTTTTTTTTTTAATGTCTTAAATGCACCTTTTTTTTTAAATAATTGTTACTTGACGATTTAAATTATATTAAAAAAAAAAAAAAAAAAAAAAATTAAAAAGTAACCAAAAATAACTTATGATGAAAATTCAAACATTAAAAAAAAACAATATTAAAAGTCCAAAAAAATTATAAAAATAAATAAATAAACATATATATATAACACGTCAAAAAATAATAAATAAAATCAGCCTTCCACCCTCGTCTAACGACCAAGGGGTCGCGGGCCAAGGTGGTTGTGATTCCAAGAATCAACCTGTAGAGCCCAACACGGAGGGATTCACCCACAATGCCCTCTCTCCCCAATATGACTAAGCTCTAGCCCCAACATGACAGAGGGTGATTCTATCTAGCCCCCAACAGGGTGGAGGGTGATTATAGGAATCACCCATAGTGCCCTCTTGCCACCAATATGGTGGAGTGTGATTCCCGAAATCACCCTCAAGCCCCGACATGATATAGGGTGATTATTGGAATCACTGATCCAGGTGGATATTGTTTCCACCTGCCTATTCCACTTGGGGTCCCACCATTGTTTCTTTCAATTTTTCAATTTCCTTAATTGTAGCACAATTTACTATTTTTGGCAGTTTTTCGAGTCCTAAACTTCCGGAGTCGTTTTGAAGCCATAAACAACATATTTTGAGAAAAATGGGACCAACATGGGTCTTTCATTAATGTTGGTCACTTGAAAGTTGTAGTCATCGAATAGATCTTTCTAACGAGGTATTGTGTGCATCAAACGGAGATCGTATGCTAAAGTTATGATCCTGGGAAGTTGATGTACTAATTTACCCAAACGCGGCCCATAGTTTTGGCGCTTCATCTCCTAGGGTTAGGTTTTTTGATGTTTAGGGTTTTCCATCGTTTCTAAATAATAAATAGCCCTTCGAGCGTCATTGTAACATAGTTCAGAGGCATGTAGCCGCTACATCTCTTCTCAGAGATAAGCTACCATCGTTAGTTTATTTCCATTTTGTCTGTAAGTTTATTTCGGTTATTTGATATTAATGAAATGAAGTATATTTTCTATTGCATATCTGTGTTTATGTTTATTTATGTATTTTATTGCATTCCTGCATAAATCTAGATCAATCACCCTTTGGCCTGAGTAGGACGGAGGGTGATTCTCGAAATCACCCTCTCACGCCCAACACGACAGAGGGCGATTTCGGGAATCACCCTCTAGCCTTGACATGACAAAGTGAATTCCCATAATCACCCTCTAGCCCCCAACACAGTGGAGGGTAATTCTAAGAATCACCCATGGTGCCCTTTCACCACAAACACAATGAAGGGTAATTCCCAAAATCACCCTTTGGCCCCAACATGGTGGATATGGCCCCAACACGATGGAGGGTGTGTTAGGGCCTCTATTTTGGACAAAAGATAAAACCAATTTTGAAGTTGTGGACTGTCAGTTGCGGATACGATGAGTCGCGGAGAGTCGTTGCGGATTGTGGATGGTTGTTGGGTAGGTGGCGGGTGCAGATAGGCAACAACACAAGTGGCAAGAACAACTAACAGTAAACAAGGAGAAAGACTCTGAGAAGCAGAACAAAGCGTGAAATAGAATCAGGAACGAGTGGAGCGCAACAAGGCAGCCAAGCAAGAAAAAAGGAAGGACTGCCAATGCGAGGGAAGACGGTAGATAAGGAGGAAAGAGAACAAAGGAGTCAGTCATTCATGTTGTAACGCAATTTGTCACCGTCCGTACCCCCAATCTCGCCCCATTGGAGGGTCGTTTCGTGACCAATAAGCAATGTCAAGCCTTGAAAATACCTTCACGGGTGATCCCTTTCCATGAGGACAACATTCCTTCGTTGATCATTTCCAGCGGCACCCTAAACATCTTCATGTACCTGCGCCAGCCCGTTATGTACTCGCGCCAATGGGGGAAAATTAACACTGAGCCCGCGCCAATTGGCGCTCTGTCCCAGTGTTGAACCCGCGCCACTCTGTTTATGGAAAGTTTTTTAAAAAAAGAGGCGAAGTTTCGATTACAACAACTTCGTGGATGAGTCATCAGGAGTGGTTTCGCCTGAATAACCACGGCCTTCCTCCTTTGGCCTCTTGTTTCCACCATATGGGGAACCTCCCAAAAGATAAGGCCTCCCTTCCACTATTGTAGGGATCCCAACCTCCTCCTCTCCTCTATAAATATAGCCTTCATCCATTGATGAAGGGGCCGAGCTAAGGGCCGAGAGTCTCTTAAGTGTCAAGCTTTGCATCTCCCTATTCCCGAGTGCCTTGTGCCGTGAAGAATCCCTTCTTTCCCTTAAGGCCCATTCAAGCGAGGGAGACCATTGTTATGACTCGAGAGGTAGGCTTCCCAAGCAGCTTACAGAGTGTACCCACTGTGAGACCCGTTCGAAGGAAGCCGCGGTACGTCGTAATCCTAAGGTAATCATTCGTTATCATTTTAATAGATGACTATGATTATGGTTCCACCCTTTTCCATCATGCTAATACGTGGAAGATCTTTTCCGACTCATGGAATATAAAGTATGCTGGTTCCTATGCATGTATCTGTTCGTCTCTTCTGTGTGCAGGTGTTCGTCCACGGGGATCGTGGAAGGATTGTGATCTGCCAGGGCTGAAGGACGGGGGCATCTTCTTCTTCAGATCTAGCGTTGGAATCCAGGTAGGCTCTTATCCCAAGTCTTTCATTTCGTAACTAGGAGCTTCCGTCATAGCATTGTTTGTTTGTTGCTAGACCCCTGCTGGGCTAGTAGGGATCGCCTCTGTCCGCAGAGGGGATTTACCTCCTCAACAAATTGGCGACTCCACTGGGGATCGTCCGGTTTTCCTTGTCTCGTTTATGTTGTTTCGCTTCGATTGTTTTTCCTCGCTTGATGAGCCTTCTGGGTTGGGTTCTTTTTGTGTTTTGGCTTTTGGTTCAGCCCCAGAGGATCAGATCTGACCTCTGTTTTTCTGAATTTTCATCTTTTCATGGTTGGCTTGATTGGCGCGGTTTATAGCCTGACAGTCGCGCCAATTGGCGCAGGTTGCCAGTTCATTACTCACGCCATCCCCTGTCTGGCGCGGATTACAGCCAGACAGTCGCGCCATTTCCTGTAGGTGGTAGGGTTATCCTTGTTCAGAAGTTTCTTTTGGTCAGTACTTTGCTTCTGGGTTTGTTTTAGATTCAGCTTGAAGTGGGAAGTCTGGTTTTGGTTGGGAGAAATTCTTTGTTTTTTCATTTTCAGGAATTGGCTCTTGTTGTCAGTTAGCAACCCGTGCCAATTGGCCATTGGCGCCAGTTTTCAATGTAAAAGTCGCGCCACTTGGCGCTAGTTGTCAATGTACAAGTCGGGCCAATTTCAGGGTGTATGAAAATTGAGGTTTTTTTCCCTTAATCCTTCGCCAGCGTGTCTTTCCCTTCCGGCCTTTCCTCCGTATGAGCATAGATTACATTGCTCATTGTTTGGAATGTCTTCTTTCTATGATTGCTTGATGTAAAAGGGAATGAATGCCTTGTTTTGATCTCATGCTTTGGAAGTCCTCTTTGTGTTTTGTCACCTTTTGAGGGATTTTGTTACAAAGTGTTTTGAAACAACGATTGCATTCTTAGTGTTTGTTTACATCTCTTTTGCATTAGGGAGATTTGCGTTGTTTTAGTTTTCGTCTCATAGTTTGCTTTTCGTTGAAATGCATTAGATCACATTGCATTGAAAGGTAGTTTTGAGATTTATCATTGAACTAAGATCACATTGTTTAATGATTGAAAACTAAAAATCGCTTTGAGTGCATTCTTATTATTTGAAAAGAAAAAGGAAATTGTGCATAGATTACGATTGCATAGTTTTTGGAAAAAGAATTTTGCATAGATTACATTGCATAATTTGCTTCGTTGAATGTTTTAGAATACTTTTGGATAGTGAAAGTCATCTAGTTTGGAAAAGTTTCGTTTTCAGTTTTGCTGTTTGTTGCATCATTGTTTGAAGCTCTTCCCTTAACTAGATAGCATTCATCAAATTGAAAAGTTTTCTTTTCTCATATAGTTTTTCATTTAGGAGTCTTTTGAGACACTACATACGGTAGGGCCTGAAAATTGAAACTTAATTGAAGATCAACTGTAAAATTTATTCAATTAACCTAAGGCAGCATTGGAACTTAACGCAACATATTTAGAAGGTCTAGGCTAGAGACGTGTTCCGGCGTCGTTAAACCTATACCGTCGTTCGGCCTGCTGCTTTACGCTAGTACGACTTGTGCTCCCTCTGCATCGTCGTTGTATATAAAGGGAGACCCCATAGGTTTTCTTCCTTTATCCACAGAAGCCGAGTTGAGTCCGCCGCCCCATACCCGTGATAATCGGAATACGTATTCGGGAGACTACTCCCAATGGTATCGGAAAGTCCTTGGTCGATTTCTGTTTCGTTCTTGAAACCAACGTGTATATTGCAGTTCACGGATATCTGGTACACCCTTGTGCCTAGTTTTTCCTGAGCAGTCATTTGGTCTTTTCTGACTCCCTAAACTTGAAAAGACCGTCAAGCGCTTGTCCTTTCACGCTTGTGTCAACTCTGAAAGAGATAGAGTCATCTTTTATCGTTTCTCGACTCTTAAAACATGAAACGGTAGAATTTCTTACTTTCCAATGTGGTAAAATTAATCGCCCACGATTACACGCCCATTTAGATATTGCTTGTTGGCCGTTTGATCGTGTGTCTTAAACTCTTTTTTCAGCCCGTGTGTGGTTTTGAGTTTTGATGGCAACTTTTTCAGAGTTCACTAACCAAGGAATCCCTTGGGGAATCGGGTCATTTTCCTTCTCCTTTGGAAATGTTGGTGCTCTCATGGCGACGTTGTCCCTCTCGGATTAATCTGCAAGAAATTCTGCTTGGTTGTTCTCAACCTCCTGCAGCTCCAATGCTCCACCATCGGTTCAATCAGTTTCCTCCGATGGAACAACATCATGTTGATTCTGCTGTGACCTCTCCCCTCTTCACCCGTTTCTCGACCTCCTCTTCTACGCTGGGTCCTTTCCAAGCATTCAAGTAACTGTGTGGCTAAGGAAGAAGAAGAAGAAGACAAAGAAGAAGCAGTCCGAGGAGCGAGAGGCTGATTGCAATGGGCCAACACCCATAAGAAATCTCATCTTGATAACCTCCTCGGAAAGTCAAGTTCCCGTGCATGTTGTGCACGGGAGACCATCTTCTTCGAGACTGCCCTGGCATTCCCAAGGTGCTCGAAGTATGGTCCAACGGCCGCCCACCGTTGCCTTTGGCTTCTGGGAGTCAAGTTGGGGGCACGTCTTCAGCTGCTGTTGATAAGAACTCTAAGAAGCAGGGTAAGATCACCAATCCCTGTAAGTTGTGTGAAGGGCACCATGCCATTCACCTTTGTCCTTATATGGATGAAGCCAAACGAGTTTTGGACAACCCGACCGGTTCTACACCACGCCTTCCACCTGGTTATAATCGGCTTTCTTCGAGTCCTCCGCCAGCTGATCCTATGATTGGTCAAGAGTCATCCTTAGTCGATCCCACTCCCCCAGAAATTCAAATTCACGGATCCGTCCCTAACCAACCATTGGTCGTAGGATCGGTTGAACTGGCCCCGTCCACGGTGCACCAGGTCTTTTCTGTCGAGAGTGGACCTCACACCCCCCATGTCCTTCTGATCTCTTCAGATTCTTCAGACTTGGAGAAAGATTCTCCTGTCCCTGTACTTCAAGAAGCTCCTCCTCCGCCTCCCATAATGGAGGCTCTGGAGGATATCCCTCCCGCCTTCGAGATGGAGGTCATGGAGGTTGCTTCTTCTACCGTAACATCAGGGGAAGACCTTCGCTTGTCGATGGTAGCCCCTCCGAGTAGTTTGGTCGCTTCCTTTGACTGGAATCGATTTGCAGGATTTCGCCTCCCGTCTTATGTGCCTTTCGAGATCACAGTACAGGCTCTTGGTCTGGTTGTACCCAGCACCATTATAGACGAAGGTGCCTCTGTTAGTATTCTGTCTTCAACTACCTGGCAAGATTTTGGTTCGCCGCCGCTTGCGCCTGTTACGCAGAATCTGTTGACTTTTAACAGAAGGACTAGTCAACCGTTGGGGATCCTTCCAAGGTTACCAATTACTTTGGGAGGCAAAACCGTCCATATGGACGTGATGGTCGTGCCAGGCCCCTTGGATTTCAATCTGCTTCTGGGGCGCGATTACACCTATGCCATGGGAGCACTTGTCTCCTCCCTCTTTCGCGTGATGTGTTTTCCACATGAAGGACGGATCGTGACCATTGATCAGCTTTCGTTCTTTGGTCCTAATATGGCATCTGGTCCGCCATCACCCCCTCCTGGTTTCTATCCACCCGTTGTATCTGCTCCACCGCAGGTCAACTATGTGGCTACTTACCCCGTGCCCGTGCTCAGTGATGATGCCGTTGTGCATAATGTGCTGGGGGCATTGGGTCCTGACTTCCAGGATGTTTCCCTTCCATCAGGAGTAGAACTCTTGGAAGCACCGCCTTCTTGTTCATTTTGATGTAAGTCGGTTAGAGCACGGTTTCCTCCCTGGGTCAAGCTCTTTAAAAAATGAAACCAGGATCTCGGAGCATAGTTCCTTGTCTTGTGTCAAGCTCCTTAAAAAATGAAACAAGGTCGTCGGAGCATGGTTCCTTGTCTTGTGTCAAGCTCCTTAAAAAATGAAACAAGGTTGTCGGAGCAGAGTTCCTTGTCTTGTGCCAAGCTCCTTAAACCATGAAACAAGGTGTCCTGAGGATAGTTCTTTTAATGTGTCAACCTCGTTAAAACAATGAAACACGTTCTTGTTCAATTCGAGTCTTTGATCAGATCTCGTAAAATCCCAGTCGAGTCTTTCTTAGATCTTGTAACTTGAACCTTCACTCCCTCCATCTGTTTACTCAGGTGCATGGACTGAAGCTTGGGGGGCATGTACCTCGAATTGAGTCACCATGCTGGGGGCATGCTTACTTTTTCAAGCATAGTTTATTTCCGTTTCAAGCTTGTGTAAAAATGAAACCGGTTTCAAGCATAGTTTATCTTTGTTTCAAGCTTGTGTAAAAATGAAACCAACTTCAAGCAAAGTTTCCTGATTTCAAGCTTGTGTAAAAATGAAACCTTTCCCATTTTACCCCTTGTGATTGCCATTTTATCAGCCCGTTTTTTTCCATATGAGCCTTGGTTTTCTCACTCCATCGTCACTATCTGCTTGGCCGATCATATGCCTTCACTTGGTTGTTTTACCTGTTCCTGAGGAACCTCTGCGATGAGTGGTCTTGTTAGCCATCCTCTTAACTTTTACTTGTTCTGAGCAGTTCCACCATTACCGGAACCAGTCGCTACCCTTTATACCACTCGTTCCTCCAGGAGGAGTCACCTTTCAGCTCTTTTCTGACTCTCTAAACATGAAAAGATTGCCGAGGCCCTTGTCGTTTCGATCTCGTTAAAGTGGCCACGAATCGACATCTACCCAGTATAAGTTTAACCCTTTTTCGGGCTGGGATGGATTGATTACGAAAAAGGAATACCCTAGCCTATCGCGACTAGGAGGTTTTCCCGGATATTGTTTTCTACCTTTTCGGATCTGGGGAACTATTTACGAAAAGGGACCTGTGGAGTTTTCTTTTCAGCTGTCTTTTCAAACTCTCTAAACATGAAAAGACGCCGAGTTCTTCCTTTGTCAGACTCGTTAAAACCTGATGACATCGGAAATTGTCAATCATGACGTTATTCGAGTTTTTCCTTCCTAGGGCTCGTTAAATGTACTAGGATGGATTCGTCCAAAGGACGGATTTATATGACAAGCATATGATATCCTCTTCAAGCTTGTGTAAAAATAAAGAGGTACTCACCGAAATGGTGGGGGAAAAATGGAACCATCGTCGTTGTCATTGGCAGTATGTCGCTCTTGAACATGGCACTTGTCCGCATTCGTGTCGGGTTGGGGACATCTCATCTCGTTTCTTCACTTTGCCTCCGTGGGTTTGGATAATCTCTTTTGACCTCTCCTCTGCTCATTGCCTCGTCACCATGACCTCTGATCTGTTGATGTCAAATACTGCCAAATCCACTGTCGTGCCATCAATATGTTCGAGAGAAGTTGGCCTCTGCAAATATCAACCTTCCTCTGTTTCTCATACGATCCTGATTCACAACAAAACATTATGTTCCTCTGTCTCGTGTCGATGATGTGGGAATCGTTATGGCCCACCTTCGATCAAGGTCACTTCCTGTCGACTTCAACTCATTATCCAGGAAGTTGGTCTAGAGACTCCTGATGGTACCTTGGAGCCTGCATGCCTCAATGGCAGGTTCGTCGCATTCGACGTGAGGTTTACATCATTGACCTCTGATCGAGTGATTCTGCGAGTGTTCGACGTCAACTCATTTATTCGCACACCGTAGATTGTACCTATAGTACCTTGAGGGCCATTGTCATTATTGGTGGTTCCTCTCGCGTCTGTTAACAGCTTTCATCATTGGCTGGTAATCAGACGATGTTCTTGCATGTTCGACTTCAGCTCACATATTCACATGCTCGAACTTGTACTTTGTTTGGGTCGAGATGGAGCGCAAGACCCCGGATTGTGTCTGTTGTAATCCAGGCTGCGATTGTGGATTATTATCATTATGTACATGACTCACTGATTGGATGGCTGCGACCATACCTGAGTCTATTTGTTTGATCTTAGTTGGATGGCTGCGCCCATACCCTGGATCCGCATTATAGCATACTTTGTTTCGGATGGCTGCGTCCATACCACATATACATCATGTGTACTCGAGATATCGCCTGTATCTTTCGCGCAGGTTTTCCGTCCCGCGGAGCCGCTGGACACGTTTCGGAAGGCAGCATTTCACCTCTCTCTCGGCTCATGTTTAGGGGGCATCTCTTACACGTTAATTTGTCACCGTCCCCGCAATTCCCATCTCGCCCATTGAGGACGTTTCTGTGACCAATAAGCAATGTCAAGCCTTGAAAATACCTTCATTGCATCCTTCATGACAACATTCCTTCGTTGATCATTTCCGAGCAGACCCCTGTAAACACCCGTTTTTGCATTGGCGCCGGTAGCCCGTTATGCACTCGCCAATGGGGGAAAATTAACATCGAGCCCCGCGCCATAATTGGCGCCCGTCCTGTCAACCGCGCCACTCGTTTATGGAAAGTTTTTTCAAAAAGGAGTGTTAAGCCGATTACAACAACTTCGTGGATGAGCTTACCGCAGTGGTTTCGCCTGAATAACCACGACCTTCCTCCTTTGGCCTCTCGTTTCCACCATATGGGGAACCTCCCAAAGGATAAGGCCTCCCTTCCACTATTGTAGGGATCCCAACCTCCTCCTCTCCTCTATAAATATAGCCTTCATCCATTGATGAAGGGGCTGAAAGGCTGAAGGGCTGAAAGTCTTGAAGTGCCGAAGCTTTGCATCTCCCTATTCCCAAGTGCCTTTGTGCTGTAAAGAATCCCTTCTTTCCCTTAAGGCCCATTCAAGCGAGGAGACCATTGTTACGAGACTCTGGAGAGGTTTCCCCTTTCCTTGGCGAGCTTTGCGAGACGTGGACGACCGGAGACCCGTTCGAAGGAAGCTGCGACGTCAGAACTTGGTTGTAACTTCTATTCGTTTATCATTTTAATAGATGACTATGATTATGGTTCCACTCCTTTTTCCATCATGCTAATGCGAGTAATATCTTTTCCGACCGATGTTTAGTTACGTATGCTGGTTCCTATGCTTGTATCTGTTCGTTTCTTCTGTGTGCAGGTGTTCATCCGCGGAGATCGCGGAAGGATTGTGATCTTCCAGGGCTGAAGGACGGGGACATATCTTCTTCAGATCTAGCGTTGGAATCCAGGTAGGCTCTTATCCCAAGCCTTTCATTTCGTAACTAGGAGCTTGCGTCATAGCATTGTTTGTTCGTTGCTGTGACCCCCGCCGCGGTAGGGATCGCCCGTTCGTTGCAGGGGATTTACCCTCAACACATGTTGTGGGTGTTGTGAATAGAGCTCTGTGGAGACTCTGATACTGGATGTAATATGTTGTAATGGAAGTTAATATAATACATATATGCTTATTGTTGTCATGATTTGTGTAATGATTGAATGACTTATTGTGTAGGGTGTTTTATGGGATTAATCAAAATTTTTTCTGATAAGCTATGTTTGGGGTATTCGATATGGTCGATCCCTTCTTTTAATGTTATGGAATAAGAGTTGTTTTATGCATAATCATAGTGTATTGATGTTAGATGATTGAGGATTAGCTTCACATTGATGTTGTGGTTTTGGTTCTCCTATCTCAGTAAGGTCATGACACGCCTCGGGTGAGACTCCTTGCTCTCCTTTGAGCAAGGTGGAAATGTCGGCATTGTCCTAGACTACAGCGGGATCTTGTTGGCCTCTAAGCCTGAACCTGGGTCTTTCCCATAAGTCATTATTTCGCCAACAAATGGTTCCATTTCTGGGACCTGAAACTATATCGGATAACTAAATCATGGTGTCAAGGATCTATGAGAGGGAAATACGAAGTTGGTGGGATAATCATGTAGATTGGTTCATATCACAAGTTGAGCTATGATATCAGAGGGAAATGAATATCAAAGATTAGATGTTGTTTTCTGAATCAACAAGTGACTTATATGAGATATTTTGGGGAAAGTTTCCATAGGAGCTCTACAATTGGTTGCGAAGGCTCCAGGTGAAAACAAAGTCTAAAGCATCAAGTTGATCCCGTCGCAACTAAACGCACTTAGATCTTGCATCATTACAAAAATTGGATATTGAGCTAACGAGAGTAGTAAATTGTTGGGTTCAGTCCACAGTAGAGGGGGATATTGTAGAATTTGTGATTAAATGTCATCAATCTTTTGCTAAAGCAAAAGATATCTTCAAGTGTAGGTTGCGAGGGAAGTTATTGAAATAAATTCCTTTCTGGATTAAAGCTCTAATGGTGGACGAGGGACTACTGGCTTTCCAAAGTCCTGCTATGGAAGCCTAAACACCCAGTACTAGGGGAAGGAATTAAGGGAGAAATGCTACAGAAGGGGGAAAGGGGGAACTAGGGAAATGGACGATGGGAGTTCTAGCAAGTTAAGAGATCTAAGAGCATATCGGAGGGCGCAAATCGCTAAGAAGTGGAGGGAGAGGGAAATACGAGAGTTCGAGAAGCAGAAGAAGAATGTACACCGACAAGAAGAGGCGTCGTGAATGACAGTGGAGAAAGGAGTTGAGATAGGGCCCACAGGAATGGAGGGGTTTGCCAGAGAAGTTAGACAGGTTCATAGGAGCCCATCCCCAGAGGAGAAGGGAAATATGTCCAATGGAGAGGAGGACACAAGCCCCGAGAATGATTCAGATGCTGAACTACACGTTGCGATGGAACGATTGTTTCAAGAAGTATCGATGGCCTCAATGCAAGGTAATCCTATTCCCCAAATTCTAAGTAGCATTTGTCCTAACCTTCCCCTGGTACTCTATCACCCACCAGATAATTTTTTGATAAAGTTGCAAAGGTGGAGTAAAATACATAATATTCAGTCTAGAGTGCAAGTAAACATTAGCAATAATGCTAGAAAAGTAATTTCTCAACTAGGAACTAGAGGGTTTGTACTACTTCCACCTACATAGACAGAAATGGTAGGGTCGTTTACCAGATATCTTGAGTTCTCAGGAAAAGGGAACGATGATGTGGAACATCACTGGTACTTATGCGAAGCAATATGGAGAGCTTGCCAAACACCGAATGTTGTTAAGCTAATTTAATTCCAAACTACACCCTGGGAAAGAGCACTACGGTGGTTCATTAAATGGTCTGAGGTACACCAAAATCTAGCCGTCGATGATGTCAAGAGGGAATTTGTGCAAGAGTTTAAATTGCTGCAGACTAACCAACAAGGGTTATCTGAGTTATGGGAGATTAAGCAACAAGAAGGAGAGACTGCTTGGGAGCTAATGAGAAGATTCAAGGATGCAATCGGGAAACTGAGTTACCCAATAGACCCAAATCATCAACGTGACTGGTTCATCAAGGCCCTTCTACCTCTTACCATGACACCATTTACACAGCAAAAGATTGACACATTCTAGAATGCGCTAGAACATGCAATGTGAATTGAAACAATGGTCATATACCCACAAGAATTCAGAGGAGGGGTAACCACCCAAGATCCTTCCATACTGGGACTACAACACCAAATTTCAAGTCTAACAGAGAAACTCAAGGATATGCAACCGACACGATCAACGCGACCCAATGTATGGTGCACACATTGTTTGATAGAAGGACATCTAGTCTCAAAGTGTCTTAGGTTGCACGAAACCTCTGTTGGAACATCATCAACAAGACTGCAAGGGCCGCCACCAGTGGGAGGAATTGTGCAAGTGAATACATAAGGCTTGTACCCTGGCCAAACACATTTATATGACTTTACGAACCAACAAAATACAACATCAAATGAATATTGAGAGATCTGCAAAGGATTTGCCCAACCCCCTTGATTGTGCCCCATTCTACATAAGTACTCCAACGTCCCAAACAATGTTTACTGTGAGTTTTGTGCCTCGACGACCCATCACATAGACCAGTGTAGAGCTTTGGATGCACTGGCTGATAGATTGGATAAAAAATCTTACAGGGTAAACGAGGCTCCGCGAGGACGAGGAGGGATAAGAATGAGAGGGGATAGAATGGGCGGAAGATGGCCCCTGATATGTTATAATTGTGATCAAGAGGGACATGTTACGAGAGAATGCCCATTACCAAGAAGGCCATGGTATTCTCGGTGCAGAGTAAACACGCATGCCACAGAAGATTGTCTCGAGTTAATAAAAAGGTGGGAAGAAAGGAACAGACAACGTGGTGCTAACTTGATCAATGCAGAGTTGAGATTGTCTGAGGCGTAGCCATCACCAAGTGTATCCATAATAACGAGAGGAGGAAAGAAGACAGGAGGAGATGCAAGAGAAATGTTGCCATTAAAGCTAATAAAACCCGCATCACCAAAGAAATAATATGACTCCGAACAACAAAACCAATATTTCAAAGAAGTCATGGAGACGTTTTCAAAATTAAGCACCCATAGAGACTTGTAGCAAATACAACTAGCAAAGGAAGGAGAAAATATTGCAATGACAGGTACGCCAATAGAAGAAAGGTTCAGATTATTCCTAAGTATCGTAAATGATGTACAATGTTGGAAATGCTGAAACAAAATTTGAAGATAGTTGTTTGGGAATGAATGGAGCATATAAACCCAATCAATGCTAATCTTCTAGAAAGGCATGTGCGAAGGGTGAAAAGAAACAAAATACGGACAGGAAATCAATTCTGAATAAATGTGCAAGTTTCGGGGTTCCAAATAAGGGATACAATGCTAGATTTAGGTTCATATGTTAATATACTTCCAAGAAAAACTTGGGAGGTGCTAGGAAAGCCTAAGTTGGTATTCTCTCCCATACATTTGTGTATGGAAAATCAGTATTGTATTGTACCAGTGGGAAGATCATAATATGTTGAGGTTGTTGTGGTAGGGTAAAAACTTATATGGATTTCGAAGTGATCGATATTATGAGTGGTAAAGACCCATACCAAGTTTGTTGGGGATCAACTGGGCATTTGAGAACCATGAAATCATCGACTTAAAGAAGGAGCTAATGATCTTTGAAGATGGAGAAGTCAGGGTAATTCAACCATTAGATCCATATCAAGGGCCTCAGTACACAAAAATCTTTGACACCAAAGAAGATCCACGACTCCTCGACTAACTATACCGGCTGATAGTAGGAAAAAGAGAAGACTATATTAACTCGACGACAGAGGAGACAGTAAGCTAGCACAATGTCCAGAGCTCTAAGGTGGGGTTTGAAGTCACTTGGGACGACTGGAAACAAGGAGGGTACGAAGTCAATACTAGAAGGTGTGCAACCATTCGTGGAGTCAACTGGATCAGGACAGAGGTAAGAGGGTACCATACTCTCACCTATATGGAAATTGTCGACATGTTATCAATAAAGTAAATGAAATTGTCCCAGAGGAGCATAAAGTTCCTCTAATGAATGTGGCATTACAATCAACTTTTGCGAGGTGGTTGGGAAACCACTGCAACTACCTTGATAACTGGGAAAATGTGGCAAGGGCTTTGAGAATGATATTCCCTGCATCGGCGAGACCACAACCTGATAAAAATTACAGGGGAATTTCAGACCCTTGCACGCATATCGAAGACTGTGAAGACCAGTGGGAACTAGAGGACTACCCAAAAAACTTGTGGGTGCATAAATTTGTGCACTTACTAGACACGATCCTACAAGCGTGGTATCTTACAGAATAAGAAAAAAAAAGAGACAAAGCAACAATTGGGAATTACTGGCTGATAGGTTTGTCGAGAGCTTTTCCTTCGAGGGAGACACTCAACAGTTAACAAACGCCTTGCAAGCTATGAAAAGTATTATGTTCACCCTAGGTCCTGTGGAGAATATAGAACAAGCTTCTTTAAATCAAATACCTGAAACAAGCTACCGGGAAGCAGTGGCTTGTGGTAAGGTAGATAAGGAAATGGATGATGATGATCTAGAGAACTTGAGACACCTGTTGTTTGAAGAAAAGGAAGGGGAGTGAAGAATTCAATATGAGCCTAATACAAAGGGAATACACTTATTGCCGCTAAATATCAAAAAACATAATATCGGGGGTGCCGAAAAACCCAAATTATCTTCCATTGGATACTATTGGGATGAAGAAACAACAAAAGATATTTTTGATCTATTGACGGAATATAAAGACCTATTTCCCTCTTTTGTAGCAGAACTGAAGGGCAGTAAAGGAGACTTTGGAGAAATGCGCATAATGTTGAAACCAGAAGCCAGACCGGTGAAACACATGCCATATCAATTGAACCCCAGAGTAAAAGAAAAGGTGAAGAAGGAGATAGACAAAATGATGGATGCAGGGCTAATATTCCCGGTGGAGGAAGCATAGTGGGTCAGTCCTATAGTCATACAGAATAAAAAGGAAAAGTCGGAGATAAGAGTATGCATAGACTACCAGAGTCTGAATAATGCATGTGTGCATGATCCTTTTCCTACACCATTCAATGATGAAGTGCTGGACAATGTAGCAGGGAATGAGGCATGTTCCTTCATAGATGGATTTTATAGGTATCACCAAGTCGGGATAACTGAGGAGGAAAAAAGGAAAACCACATTTACCACTGAATGGGGCTCCTATGCTTATCATGTGATGCCTTTTGGATTGAAAAATGCATCAACGATTTTCTCAAGGACAGTCATAGCAACATTCAGAGAATACATACACATATTTCTGGAGGCTTACATGGATGACTGGAATATATACAATCTGTTTAAGAAACATGCAAGTCTGCTCCGTATAGTGTTTGATAGGTGCAGGCAGCGACAAATCTCTCTTAACATAAAGAAATGCATTTTTGCAGTTCCCTTTGGAAAATTTATGGGTCACGTGGTGTGCAAAGAGGGAGTGTGTGTGGACTCCGCCAACGTTACGATAATTGTTAATATGTACCCCCCAGAAAATGTTAAGTAGCTGACGTATTTACTGGGGCATGAAGGCTACTACAGGAGGTTCATCCGCAACTATGCCTGCATCACTACCCCATTGGAAAATTTGCTAAAGAAGACGAAACAATTCACATGGAACGAAGATTGTAATGAAGCACTAGATGCATTAAAAGAAAAATTTGCAAGTGCACCTACCCTGACATACCCGAATTGGGATAAAAAATTCCATGTGCACATTAACGCTTTTGGCATTGCGTTGGGGGCAGTGCTGACGCAATCAAGGGAAACAAATGTAGATCATCTAGTATATTTTTCAAGTTGGAAATTGTCAACTGCAGAGAAGAACTACACGACCACAGAAATGGAATCTCTCGCGATGGTTTACTCCCTCCAGAAGTTTCGCCACTACTTTCTCGAGGGCTCCTTCAAATTCTTTACATACCACTTAGCATGAAAATATCTAGTAAACAAGTCAGTGCTGGAAGGTAGAATCTATAGATGGCTATTATTGTTCCAAGAGTTCACATTTGAAGTTATAGTGAAGCTAGGGAAGTTGAATGTGGAACCTGACCATTTATCAAGATTGGAATCGGGAGAGAACGGTGGATCGATCGATGATTAGCTACCAGATGCAAAATTGTTCCGCGTGGAGGCTATCCCAGATTATTTGGAGCAAATAACAACATTTTTGGCTTCAGGAAAGTTCCCGGAAGAATACACGACAGTCTAAATCAACCACTTAGTCGTTAGGTCATAGGATTACCAGCTCATTGCAAGCCATTTGTATAAAATGGGACTCAGCCAAGTACTAAGAAGGTGTGTATTAGACCATGAAAGACTAGATATTCTGTGGGAATGCCACAATGGAGTTGCGGGAGGACATGTTGGGGGAAAATGTACTGCAATAAAAATACTACAAGTAGGGTTATGGTGGCCCACGGTGCACAAGGATGCTAAGGAATACATAAATAAATGCGATGTGTAGCAGAGAACTGGAAAACCTTCACATAGGGATGAATTTCCATTACAACCCATCATAGCAATGAAGGCATTTGAAAAGTGGGAAATTGACTTCATCGGACCCATAGCCCCAGTTGCACGCCATTCCCAGGCAAGGTACATCATAACCGCAACTGAATATCTGACCAGGTGGGCTGAAGCAGCACCAACAAAGGACTATACCGCTGATACAACAAATTGGTTCATTTTTTAGAACATCATTACAAGATTCGGCTGTCCAAGGAGTCTGATAAGCGATCAAGGCACACATTTCATCAATTCCACAATAAAATCGCTCCTGCAAAGCTTTATTATACAACACCACAAAATAAATCTGCATCAGCCACATGAAAATGGGACCGTAGAAGCATTCAACAAAATTTTAGAAAGGGGCCTGACAAAAGTTTGTAGTGCAAACTAGGACGACTGGGACGAGAGGATTCCAGCTACGTTATGGGAATACATGACCACAGTGAAGAGATTGCATAATTAAACACCATTCATATGGAAAATAAGTGGTCGTACCAACAGAGTTTTTTATTCCCAACCTCTTTATTGCTACAACAACACAGATGTCCGATGAAGAGTCTATAGCAAGGTGTCTCCAACAACTTCAAGAATTGGAGGAATCAAGGTTCCTTGTGGATTTCCACCAATCAGTCCAGAAACAGTGCCAGAAGGCTTGGCATGATCGACATATTAAGAAAAGATATTCAACATTGGTGGTCGTGTACTACTCTATGATAGAAAGTTCCAGAAGTTTTCAGGGAAACTACAAATGCACTGGATGGGGTCGTTTTGTGTCATAGAAATCCATGATTTAGGAGCTATAAAGTTCGCACAGTTAGATGGAGTAATATTGATTGGTTGGGTGAATGGCGCACACCGGAAGCCCTTCCATGAATGATCAATTACAATTTTATTTAGAATAAAATATTGCATCATAGAGAAGTTAGTAGGTTATATTAATAAATAAATCTCTCGCACCCGAGAGACGTCTTTAGGTTAGGTAAGTCGATTTCCACAAGTCTGTTAAAATATCATCCGCTAAATAATGTCTCCGTTGCGAATACTCCACCACTGAATTATTGTGGCATTAGGACCATACTGCAACCAATTGTGGTTGGGGGAGTACTGTACGACTAATAATGTCAACCATCATTTCGTCATAATTACCCATCATTTAGGTGTCAGTTCGTAGTGTCAGTCAGAAATTTGGAAATATTTGTCATAATTAGAAACATCATTCCGTAATAATTTTTCCACATCAGGCCATAATAATTTCCCATCACGCCCGTTCAATTTTTGAGAACACCGTCATCAGCGTCAGAGCCCACCTCACCCAAATTAACCACCCACATGATTGTAGCCATGAAGGGAACCCAAAAAATTAATTAGTTATCTAGTCGCATCAACTCCCATAGTCCCAAAAATCCTACTTAGTCTGTATGGAGGAGGAAAAAACTAGAGTTCCAGAAGATAGAGCATTGGAGGATAGCGAAATTGCAGTAACGGTTAGTAACAATGCACTAGCAGAATTCGAAAGTTGCAGACCAGCAATCACAGTGGTATAATAGAGAAGAGGTAGCATGACAAAGACACTGGTATCAGTAGCGAAGCCAGATATCAACCAAAGAATTCATAATTAGAGCCACTGATAGGGAACTACGACAGTGCAACATTGGTAGACACATACTTCATAGATTCACTTCAGTTCCTAGCACTGAAGAGGCAGGTTTACATTGAAAACTACGTTAAGGAAAGTGGCAGCGAAGTAGCTCGGGTCCATCTGGATTTTTGAGGAATTTAGAGGTCTACAATTGTCCATTTGCGGAGCCTACCAATGTTCGACACACAAGGAGCAACAGAGTAATGCATGAAGTTGTTAATCAACAAAATCCACAACGGTTCCCTATGGCTTGGAATGGAGATAAAAATTCATGCAGAGGAAATTCACCATCTCATCAGGCTATCAGAGACGGGGAGCAATGTGGCCACGACATTCCAAACCACCTCCAAGAGAGCGAAGAAGGTGGGAGAGCAAGATTATTACAAGAAATATGACACTAAGAGAGGAGGAAAAGGGGTAAAGATAGACCTAATTAACGCTCCCAATGTAAAATTTGCATGTTATTTGGTTGCAGGCAAGACCACAAGGCATTATACAAAAGGGGAGTGCACATTGGACACTATCTCAGTTGCGGAGCACTGTATGCAAGGGGCACAACTCAACTGGTGTGCTTTCCTGTTGCAGGAACTCTTCGAAGCATGCGAGGACAACTTCAAAAGGGCCACAAGATTTATTTATGGGTATTTGATAATGGCTCTAGCCATGTGGAAGTGGTGCCCGCCAGGGAAGAGGCCAGTTGCAAAGATAAGTGAAGACCAACCATTAGCCCTTAAGTATACGATGTGGAGAGTCTCGGGGGATCCCAACATCAAGGAGATAAATGAAGAAGCATTTACAAAATGGTACATACAACTATTAGATGTTATACGTGCCCATCAGAGAATTCCCAAGGTGTTGTTGGATGAGTACTCCGAACAAATATGGTTTTGAGTCTTGCATGGTTATACGTGGCTCATACCCCACTTCATCGCGGAAGATACATTTCAAAAGAGACTGTTTAAGTTCCATTTAACAGAGGAGGCTTTTCATATGAAGGTCATGTCATGGCCAAGAGTAGCAGGGGAGATTTGGGACAAGAAGCACAAATATTCCTTCGATGCCATGGTTCCCCAACCGCTTCAAGGAGAGACACTGACGAACGCAGCTTATCGAATCTCGCAGATACACCCCCAACCAGTACTGCAAAAACTGGAAACAAGAGTGCAAGCATTCAACAGGTTAATGGAAAATATCGGAGTTGCGAGTACTCCCTTTCCTTCATTTAATGAATTCCAAGCTTTCAATATTATGTCATGTTTAATTACGACCCCGGTCCTCACCACCCTCCTCGCCACCACCCTCCATTCCCAATCTCAGTCGACAATCGTTCCCCTTCGCAAAACCAAAGCAACCAAGCCACCCATCCCAGGCCCTAAAGGAAAAAGGGACAAAATCATTAAACTTACCCAAGTTGTGGGTTTAACAGAGGAGGATCTTGTACCACAGATAATTATAGGAATTTCTATTGTCGAAGAACCAGAGAAGAGTATCCAAACTCCCTCCGCTTTGCCGCAACACAATCCTCCATCATCCCAGGGCACCCTAAACACCTCGAATTCATCCCTACACACATCCCATAATTCCAAGGACCCTTCAACACATGTCGCATCCACTTTCGCAACCATTTTTGATGCAATTCCAATAGGAACGATGATGGCGATCAAAATCGAGGTGGAAGTTAACTCAAGTACTGCCCAAGTAACTGCAGTTAACACATCCATGGTAGAGTGAAGAACTTTCCTTAACCTACTTATTCAAACAGAATTACCAATGGTTGAAGCTACACCAAGCGAAACCCCATTTTCGGAATTTCAGCAATCCCTAATAGCATTGTCTCCTCTCATTTCAATTCCTCCATCAACCCTCAGTCTAAACCCAACTCAAACCCCAATAATGCGACTGAATCAACCAAAATCCCCGCAAGGACAATCTGGCCAATTCATTGCTAGCGGCCAGCCGATCAGGGAGAGACATCCAAGTCCTGAGGCGATGAGCATCGAGGACCTTCAAGGGTGGACACCAAGTCAATTGTTCAATTTCATACAAGCAACAACACGGTAGAAAGAATCCCTGCACAATGATCTAGTTCAGAAGCATGAACAACAACATCAACAAGTATTGGTGCTTACTGAAGAGCGCAACCAGCTACAACAAGAAAGGGACACTCTCAGACAACAAATCGATCAAGTCATCGAGAATTTCCAAGTATTATGGCCTAAAGTATCAGGAGTAGTGGAGGTCGCCCCAACAGATATGTGGGCATGTGATATTTTGGAATGCTCCCTCCATGTTAGGGCAACATGAACAAACCTCAGTAATGCAAATGAGGAACTCCGGCAGGCCCTGTCAGCCAGACTGGAGCTGCAAGATCTAGCTACGGTCTACATGGAAAAGATAACTCAGAAGAAGGAGCAGATGAATTAGCCAAAGGAGACACTGAGAAGTACAATCACCGAGGCATATACTTTGGTCGAGAAAATACACGAATGCTCAAACTCACTAGCCATGAAAGCTCAGCCTATATCTGAGCAACTGCACAAAATTGTTACAGAAATCAATGGAACCACCGACCCAGCTACCCACAGACAACTTTAGATCAAACTGATGCCTTGCAGTTGTAGATTCAAACGATGGAGAAAAACTCTGTCAAGACCAAACAACTCCTTCGTGACCTCAAGCCTCCAGTCAAACAGAAAGCATAATTGATTCAACAACTAGTCTATGATTCAAAACCTCAATACAACTCAACGTTCGCAGACCTACCACAGCCAGTTGACACCACTCATGCATACAAAGTGGTACACACTACAAAAATACTGATGAAGACTTGGCAAGAGGATATCATTGACTTCCTCGATCTCAAGACAAAGGTCATAAAGAAAGTCCCGAAGTTGGGGCCTCTGTTTGAGGAACTGGAGCCGAAACAAGTGCAGTAAGGGAAGGCAACAGCGGAGTCGGACCAGCAAGAGGGCATAGTAGAAGACCACATGGAGACCGCACCATATGGGGAAAATTAATTCAGGACGAGTCAATAGCTTGTGGTCGGGGCCTCTGTTTTAGACAAAATATGAAACCAATTTTGAAGTTGCAGACTGTCAGTTGCGGATACGGCGAGTCGCGGAGAGCCGTTGCGGGGTGTAAAGAGTCGTTGCAGGTTGCATATGGTTGTTGGGAAAGTGGCGGAGTGTGGAAAGGAAGCGACACAAGTGGCAAGAACAACTGACAGTAAACAAGGAGAAAGACTCTGAGAAGCAGAATGAAGTGTAGAACAGAATCAAGAACGATAGAGCACAACAAGGCAGCTAAGCGGGAAGGAAGGAAGGACTGCCAGTGCGAGGGAAGACGGTAGATAAGAAGGAAAGAGAACAAAGGAGTTAGGAAGTCGTGTTGTGGTTTTTGTGAATAAAGATCTGCGGGGACTCTGATACTGGATGTAATATGTTGTAATGGAAGTTAATATAATACATATATGCTTATTGCGGTCATGATTTGTGTAATGAATGAATGACTTATTATGTAGGGTGTTTTATGGGATTAATCAAAATTTTTTGATAAGCTCGGTTTGGGGTATTCGATATGGTTGATCCCTTCTTTGAATGTTATGGAATAAGAGATGTTTTGTGCATAATAATAGTGTATTTATGTTAGATTATTGAGGATTAGCTTCACATTGATGTTGTGGTTCTAGTTATCCTATCTTAGTAAGGTCATGAAACGCCTCGGGTGAGACTCCTTGCTCTCCTTTGAGCAAGGTGAAAATGCCAGTGTTTTCCTAGACTACAGTGGGATCTTGTTGGCCTCTAAGCCTGAACTTGGGTCTTGCCCATAAGTCATTCTTTCGCCAACAGGGTGATTCCCAGAATCACCCTTTAGCCCCGACATAATGGAGGGTGATTCCCAAAATCACCCTTTGGCCCCCAACAAAACAGAGGGTGATTCTTGAAATCATCCTCTTGCCACCAACATGGCAAAGGGTGATTATGGGAATTGACCTGCCACTCCTGCCCAACTGCCAAGGGGCCGCAACCGAAGGGTGGGCGCCCTGGCCCGCGACCCCTTGGCTGCTAGGTAGGGTGGTATGCCGATTTCGGGAATCAACATGCCCTGCCACCCTACCCAGCGACCAAGGGGTCATGGGCCAAGGTGCTCACCTTGGCTCCCGGCCCGTTAGCAGTTGGTCGAGGGTGCCTACCCCCGCCTAGTCGCCAAGGGGTTACAAACCTGGGAGGGGGTGGCAAACCGATTATATATATATATATATATATATATATATATATATATATATATATATATATATATATATATATATATATATATATACATATATATATATATATATATATATTTTATTTTTTTTACATTTTTTTGTTTTTTCTTATTTTTATGTTTGAGTTTTCATCGGTTTTTTTTTTTTTTTGGTAGGGTTGTGTCGATGTTCGACTAACAATGCGACCCCAATATGTGTCAATTTGATAGTTGATTTTTCAGCTTTCATTACAATGAATCAAGTTCACATCCACTATGTGTTAATTTGATGGTTGTTTTTTAAGTTTCAATTGCAATGGGCCAAACACGCCCCACTAGGTGTCAATTTGATGATTGATTTTTAAGTTTTCGTTGCAATGTGCCAAGTTGTTTTAGGCTAAGATTTCAAAAGAATTGTATTTTTAGCATTTGTTATACGGACTTTTTGATTTAGGTATTTATTTTCAAGATTTAATTTAGTCATGATATTTGATCTCGAAATATGTTGAATATCTACGATTTCTTATAGTCATGATATTTGTTTTTAATTCCATGGCGGAAAAATATTGAAATTTTAAGGTTTTTTGGAGTCATGATATTTTTTCTTTAACACCATGGTTGAAAAATGCCAAAAATAATATTTATTTATTTATTTATATTTATATTTTTTATTATTTTATTTATTTTTTATTTTTTCAGAGTCATAACACCATGGTTGTAAATTGTTGGAAATTTTAGGTTTTTTTGAGTCGTGATATTTTATCTTCAACATGTTGTTGAAAACTATTAGAATTCTAATGATTTTTGGAGTCATGGTATTTTATTTTTAATGCCATTGCTAAAAAATGTTAGAATTTTAGCCAAAAAAAGCAACATTGATGTCGACCTTTTTTTTGTTTTTTTTGTTTTTACTGTCATTTTTAAAAAATGTTGAAAATTTACACCGGCCTCCCCCCCCCAACACAAAAAATGTCATTCCAACATACACAATTTTTGTTTCTTGGTTGTTTTTTCATGCTTTTTGGGGTTTTATTTTGCTATAGTTCGTGTTTTGAGGTTATAACTCTTGTTTGATAGGTTACTTTGTTTTTCCAATAATCTTGTCAAATATTTCACTCTTATGGTACAGATGAAACTGCAAATTCCTGCAATATTTGTGGATAGATTTATGTTCAAAGGACTAATGTCATGAGGAATATGACAAACAATGGAGGCATACCCATGATGGCAACCCCTATGAAAACACCCCAACTTTTGGAAATTGCTCAAAGAAAAATGCAACTAGGGCATTGAAGAAACCAACACAGTCTCGATTCTAAATATAACAAACCAATAAACCACCCCGGGGCTGCATGGAAGGATGGAAATCCAGAAATTATCATTCAAATTCAACTTGGAGAATATATCGGTGATATAATTAAGTATTTTAGCCTTACCTTTCTGAGACAAGGCATAAAATATACTTAACTATGAATTTCCATTTTGTCCCTGGCTCGACTTCTCATCCTTTAAGCTTGTGATCCCAGAGTTCCAGTGAAAATACTCCAATACTACCCAGCTAAACAATTGAGACTTGATATGGCGATCTTCACCTGATAAGGACAAATGCCTGGACACCTCCCAAATCAATTAGAGTCGATCTACAGCCCAATTCTGGAGCTCCTGAGAAGAAATAAATATTTGGAGGAGGGTCACTAACAGAGGGATATTATAAGAAAAATAACCCTCTGAATTAACATAATAACCCCTGTCATTTTGCATGAGCTCCATCCACTCGACACTAAATTTTCCTTGTCTCAATTGAGAAAATTCATCATTATTTGGATTGTGGAGAAATTCCAATGCTATAGTAGGTGGGAACTAATGTTTCGAGCATGCGAAACATAGATAAATGCCTTTGCATGATGATATATCCTTTACCTTGAAACGATCTCGAAAGATATTTTTTCCACCAAGTACATTGAATGAACCAAGTTGGAGATCTTATGTTGATAGCAAGAAAGGAAAAAGGAGGAGGAAGGCAAAATAAGAAGGATGGATTTATAATAAAAATTGTAATTTTCCAAACCATATTCCAATTCGAGACCAACAAGAAGTCAGTCCTTGTGTTCCATATTATGACCTTCATTAAGGGATGGGGAATTTGATTCTTTGATCATTAATCACCAAGTCAACTTCATCCAGGGAGCATGCTTGGTTAGCCATCATATCTGCTTCTGAATTATTACTTTTTAGAATGTGATAGGACTTTCCAGAGTTGAAACTTGTCATTAGTCTTCTGATCCTCTAAAGCACTCTTTCCATAGAGTTATCCCTTGGGGAATTTTAGTTGTTCAGGTATTGAATTGCGATTAATGACTCTCCAAAGATAATTATTTCCTTCACATCCTTTTCTTTAGAAATGACTAATCCTTGAAGGAGATCGTACATTTCTACTTGGTTGTTGGGTCTTCTCCCAAATCCCCATGAGAAATTTACATATTTTGCTTCATTGGGATTGATGAAAATCCCCCTCCTACCATCCCTGACACGAGAAAATCAATTAAGAAAAAATCAATATTTGATTTAAATTCAATATCACAATTATTTATACTTATTTAAAAAATTAAAATCAAACTAAATTGAATGTGTGTTTAAAATAATTTTCCACTAAATTAAATATTTTAATAAATATTATGACAAACATAGTTATTTTTTTATACTTTTCAGATGATGTTGTAATAGAATTAATTAGCTAACTAGCATCTAAATTTTGGTTAAAAAAACAATTAAACATAAGTTGCAAATAAATTTTCATAAAATATGAATATTTTAAATAATTTTCATAAAATGTTAATATTCTAATAAATGTCGTATTTTGTTTATTTTTTAAAATTTTGGTTTAAAAAAACACTTAAACATAAGTTCCAAATATTTTTTCATAAAATATGAATATTTAAAATATTTTTCATAAATGTTGATTTTTTTTTTCCCAGGAAAAGTTCATAATTTTATTAATGAAAACAAAATTACTGTTGCACAAGCTGATAATAGTGAAAGACATGCTAGTAAGTTACATCATAGAACCTTTAATACACGGGGAGAAAATTAAACTTTCCTCCCTTTCTTCTTTTCTACCTTGCGCCAAGGAGCTTGTGTTGGCATGCTGGAAATAAGGGCGAGCTGATTTTCGACTGTGATTGCTCCATTGTCCTTATCCGAATCCGAAGTATCTGAGTTGTGTTGTCTTTTGTTTCCTCCACTGTCTGGTGCCCCATTGTCCTTTGTCGACTGGGCCGCAGTGGTATGTTCAGAAAGATCTTGCATCTCTTGTTCTTGTGTCTCTGGTTCGGTAGTTTTCTGGTTGTTTTCATTTGGGATGGGTGCGTCCTCTTCTTCTTTTGTCTCATGTTCTGGTTCTTCTGAAGGAAATTTCCAGCCCTTGGTAGATTTTCCTATCTTTTTCTTTTTTCCGTTGTCTCTTTTTGCTGCTGGACATGTGTTTTGCAAATGCCCAATGTTTCTGCATATTCTGCATCTGAATGTAGTGTTTTCACAGTCGAGATGCTGAGTCCATTTTTGCTGTTTGTGATTCAATTGGATGCTCTCTGGCATCCCTTTGCTGAGATCCACTTCCACGCAGATGCGTGCAAAAGTGTAGATCCTCTCCTCCAAACATTGAGTGTCAGTTTTTATGTATCTCCCAATGGTGTTTCCAATGCTTGCAAGAACAACTTCATTCCAGAAATGAAGTGGGAGGTTGTATAGCCGGACCCAGACCGACATTCTGGTGACCTCCATGGTATTTGCGTCAAAATATGGAAACCATGGTGTGGTGAATATTCCGGTGGATCCCTAGAACCACAATCCAGCCCTAAGGATGTTGTCTCTGGCCTCCAAAGATAGGAACTTAACAATGAAAAATCCCTTTGAACAGAGATGGATTTCACAGTCCACACTCCAGTTGTTGAAAATCCAATGAAAGAGCTCCATTGGTTTAGGCCATAAACAATTGAATCTATAGATTAGTGCTTGTGATTCGAAGTTGGATCGATGTTCATCAATCTCTAGTATATCTATTTGCAGTTTTGACACATGATTTAGTTGTTCCACAATGTAAGGTTTGGGGGCATTCTCTACTAGTACAGTTGGGGATGATATTTTGTTTTTCCCCTGTGGTATGTTCTTGTAAGAGGGACCTTTTGAGTAATCATTTTTGGATGTGCTCGGTCCCTTGGGACCCTGAGGTCTGTTATGCACAGTTGTTCCACCTCTCAGTCGAAGATTGAGATAAATGGTGGAGTCAGGGAAAATGGAGTATTCTTTGAGTGTGTTGGAATCTTGTAAGGATCGCCCACAATAGATTAGGGACTCCAAATGGCATGGGTATACGGAGGATATCCAGATGTATTGCTTCAGGTCTGTAACTTCATCAGTATCCTGTATCCAAATAAAAAAACTATTTCCCATAGGGGGTTTTATGAAAATTTGAAAACGTTTTGTGCTTACCCGATTCGCCTTTGTTGTGACGCTAATGTCGTTTCCTATTTGTTTCTGTTCTGCCTACGGAGATAGGGACCAAACGAAAACCGATACCAGAGCTCGATAGCAATCAAGCGTTGAAGGCAAGGTAGTGCAATCCGGCGGATAACACTGTGTGTCGAGCTCTTTGCCTTCATGACCCGGAGCAAGCATAAAGAAACGTGGGTAGTTGTGTACCCAGTCCCATATGGTGACCGTCGGCTTCAAGTATACTCCTCTTCCACCGAGCCAATGAACCCATGCTCTAATGCGGAAGATTCGCAGAGAAAACGAACGCGAATGAGGAGCTGTCGAAGAAGTCCATGACATTTTGTCAAAACAGTCGATGAGTTTCCGCGGGTCGGCTGTAACGGGGTGTGAGAAACCCCAAGTCTGGGAATTTTTAACCACAGTCTCGATACCGTTGTAGGGGTGTGTGCAAATCCATCTCCCGAGTGTAGCGCCGCCATGAGAGGCTCCAGAAGAACGAGTGCAGAAACCTAAACCTTCCTTTTGCCGCCATCGCTTAACGATGAAAATGTTAAAACCTTTTATGTCGATTTTTTTTAAAATGATGTCGAGAGAGAATTTGTAAGTTAAATATAAAATTTTAATTAAAAAATAAAGATGATAATTATGGAAATTTTATTAATATAATTTAAAAAATTAAATTTAATATATAAAATTTGAATTTGAAATACTAGAGAAAGATGAGAAAATAATAAATATAAAAATTAACATTGAATTTAACCCAAAAAAAATTATGAGATAAGATAAGAAGAGATGACTTTCTTAGAATTTGAGTTCAAGATGAAGTGAGTAGCATGTTGTTATGAATTTATATCCTTTAAGCAAAGCATGTATTTGGGATTATGAATGAAATTTGATGTAAAGTGTTATTTAAAAGAAGAACCATAACTATTTATCATTTAAATACTATAAATTCTTTCTTTATACTTTTAAGTGTTAAGCATTTATTATCTTTCTAGAGGTGGGTGTTTTTATACACTATATCAAGGCATGTGCTCACATACCCTAACCTACTAATTATGACAATTTTCATTGAATAGTTCTATTTTATAGGGTGCATTGATTCATTTACTAGTCAAATGATCAAATTATGTCTTGAGAGGATTTGAACTTTGACGGGGTTGTAATAACGCCCTAGCTTTAACAACATAGCTCGCCTCTTATGGTTGGGTGCCCCTTTTAAAGTTTGCACAAGCCATATGTATCTTTCCATTTGTTTGAATAATGGGATACTAAGACAAGATGGCCAAGTGACATTAAATCTAGGCATACATGGCAACTTCTTCTGTAACTTATTAAACTCTATAATGAAAAGAGAAACATACCACTCCTCTGGATAATAAATTCATGATCTTCAAATAGACAATAATATCTAACTACAAATATCATAATAGTTGAAGTAGGAGAAAATGAAGCGTTATTTCGATTCAAGCTTCCAATTGTATATCTTGCATAGATTATGGTCATGAGATATGCCATGGTTGATCTCAACCCTTCATTAGTGAGAATGAATCCTAAATTGCACAAGATGAGAGCACAAGTCATGAAAGTTGGTCTTTGGAAATAATTTTAGAATAATATTAAAAATATTTTCAATTTATAAATAAGTATGATAATGACAATGAAATTAGAAAAATAGCCATTTTTAGTGAAATTCAATTGTACACTATATTTGATACACAAATCTACTCTATAATTATTTTACATATATCACTTTTAGATACTTTTAATAATAAAAATATTAAAAAGTAAAAATTACCAATACCTAAACTAAATGAAAAAATATATCACTTTTAGATACTTATAATAATAAAAATATTGAAAAGTGAAAATTGCCTATACCTAAACTAAATGAAAGAAAAATGTGGTAACCTTTGTCTACCAAAAGTGTATATATTTATACTTGATTAGATAAATAAAATGTATAAACACAAAACAAATATTAATATTTAATAAAATTGCAATTAAAAAAAATATTATAAAACAATATCATTATTATAAAAAAAATAAACTACAAAATTTACAAAAGTAATAATACTAAATATAATTATAAATAATATAACTGAAAATAACCACTCTCTCCACGCATTATACCAAATCAAACATCCATATATTATATTGAATTGAATTGGGTAATACAACCTTGTTAAAAATGTTATTTTTAAATTAAATAATTGAGAATTAATAATAAAACCATAATCCCTTCAAAATAGATAAAGCAACATAGTACTTATTGAATGAAATTTAAAATTGAACCCCATCTAGATATATATATTTTTTGCCTTATATGTAATATATAAATAAATAAATTGGCATAATAAGTTTTTCCACAATAATATATATTTAAAATCCACATTATAATTTTTGTTTCATATGTAATATATAAATAAATTAATGTATATGATAAGTAGTTAATTAGTTGCCCTTTTTTTTATTAACTAAGAAGTTTATTTGAAAATCATATTGTTTTTAAAATGTTAATAATTGTTTTTGAGGTAGTTTTTGTTGGGGTGATCAACTTGGAAAATTTGGGTATCGAGAGAGGAGTTCACTATTCCGTCGTCTTTTGAGACTATAATGAAGGGGTGGTGTGGCCTCCCCCCCTCAAGGAAGATTGCATGCATAAACCTCTACCTCACATGTTTATTAGCTGGTGCATTAACATTCTTATGCTCGAGTTGGTAATGGGGGTAAATTTCTATTCAAGGTTCCGAGATTTTGTAGCTCCAACATAGTTGAGATTAACCCTTTCCTTGGTCGGCTTGGTAACTCAGGTATTCCAACCATGAAATGGATGCTTATGGGATGAAATGCGTTTTTTCATGGATAAATTTGAGGATGGTTGTCTTGCTCTATTGAACCCATCCACCCCTCGGAAGGTTTTGATTGTCATTGAGTTGTAGACATACTTCCTAGTTATAGGGTTGAGCAATTTAATAAATAAGAGGATCATCTTCAGTCCAGGGGGTGGGGGCACCTTGTGAGAAAGTAAATAGTGGTGCTCTCGACGAGTCCAAGGCGCCACTGCAACAACAATCGCAAGGTATTTTCTACTCTAGGTAATTTCTTATGTCAATGGTTTCTCCTTGCTGAGTTTAGTGACTCAAGCAATTTTGGCTTTTCCTCGTGCATTATCTTGTATCTTGGTGGTCTATGTACTTTTATAAGGCATCATGTCTCTTGCTCATAGAGTTTCATTGTCTCAGCTTTAGTGTGTTAGAGGTATTTTGCTCTATTGGTTGCATTTGTGGTTCAACTAGTTCTTTTGGGAGACTTGTTGGTTAGACGATCTTGTTCCAATGATATTTTTCCATTGGAAAGGTTAGTTCAAAGTGTTTTTATGAGTTTGAGATAGGGTATTAGGTTGTAGAGGTTTGTCTCTCAAGCTTCAGTTGTGGCCCCCTCCTGGAATTTATTCTGGATGTTTGTAGGTCCTATTGTCCTTTGGTCACTATTTACTCTTGTTGTGGCCCATTATCCTGTCGTGGTTTCTGCATGTGAGAAGTTTGTCGATTTTTGTTAGGAAATTGTTGCTTTTTTGGTCCCAGAAGGGGGGTATATTTGGACTCTATGTAGGCCTTGGGGGTGAGTATCCGCTGGTTTGGTCTACACAGTGTGGGCCTTTGGGTATTGGCAGAGGCACTATGTTGTAGAAACATCCCTTTATCTTTGTGCCTGTGGTTGTCTTCTGGAGGTTGGCTTGAGCTTTTGTTGGCCAATAGGTCTCTTGTGGTTATTGTGTGGACGAGTTATGGTTTTAGTTCCCTCCTTTTTCAATTGCCAAACAACATATGCATTGTCAAAGGGGTCTGTTTGGGTGGGGTGGTTCTATTCATCTTGGTAGGCTCCATGTGCAATCTCAAACATTAGAGGCAACCTCTTGTTATCATGCATCAACATCCCCCAATGCTAGAGTGAACATTCAACAACTTGAATCACAAATGGCACGTGAATTCTAGACATATTCTAAGTCATAGCTTAATGCTAAAGTATCCAATTAACTTCCCATTCTTGGGCAAACTAGGGGACGAAGGAACCAATATTTGCATTCTATCGCTTTGCATGGGGAGATGAAGACTTTGCTTGATCGAGTTTTGAAGGAGAAAAGGGAAGACATGAATGACATAATTTCATTTCTCAATGATATTAGACGGATTTAGAGGCATCAAAAATATTTCTTGGAATGATTGGATGTTCGTATAACACTAGATTCATCTCCAATGTGAGGGAAAGATATCAGGCCCTGTTGAAACCAATGAATAGGATCTATAAGTGGTGAACTCGTCAGACTCCTAGTCCTCTCTCATGCTTTACCTTGATCTCTTATTGTTGGATTCTAATATGTTTTTAGTTGGGATAGTTATAGTCCTGTTTGGACCTCTTGTTGGTTGTTTTGAGGATGACATTATACCCTCGCTTTCTTTGTGTCAATTTGAAGCCAAAGTCCTAGTTTTGTGGGCAATTTGTGAATCTTGATGTATCTAGGATGTAATTTTGAAAATTGCAGGTAATAGAAATTTAACTTACAAAAAAAAATTGTTTTTGATGTAGTGATTGAATGTGTGGTTGCATCAAAAGCACTATGTGTAATAACAGTAATTAATCTTTCAAAATTACTAATTCTCAAGAAATGTGTACATATTCACGTGGCACAGGGTCAATTCAAGCTACCACTATAACCTCTAGGTAAATCGTAGGATTTGAACCTCAAATCTCATGACAGGTAACACTTCATTATCTCAATAATTTTCAATTAAATTACCCCTTAAAAACTATATTGATTATAATTTTTGAATCAAGAAATAAATCTATAAAATTAATTAATCAATGAATATTTATTTTAATATATTATTTATAATTTTTAAATGAAATAACCAATATAATATAATTAATTTTCCAATCAATTATACTTGAAAAAAAAATGATAAACTTATAAAAACTATCTATATGATTATTTTTAAATGATAACAAAGTCCATTCAATATAAATATAAAGAGCTAGAATTACAAATATCTCATTTATAAAATTAAAATAATAATATTTTGATGAGTTATTTTTTAATTTATAAAAAATAAAATAATGTTTTATGAATTATTTTCTACTTATAATTATTATCTATGTGATGGCGTGCATTATCTTATTATGTCATATTCATATATTGAAATTTTATTTTATTAATAATTTTTTTATATAATTATAATTTTATATTTATATTATAAAGACGTTTATATATATAATAGTAATGAGTACATTCCATTAAGTATAATTGGTAATTTCATAGAAATAGTTGTCACTATTTAATGGGTAAAATCAACATTTCATAAATGTCATGCTAATTGAGATACAAATTGTGAATCATACCACTTGAGCTAAGTTTCTTTGACAAAAATGTTAATATCTTTTAAAAAAATCTTTTTATTCATTTAATTTTTCCACCGTATTATTTTTTAATTGTAACAATTTATTTTCACCACAAACTTTATAATATCTTTAACAATCTATTTTAAAATAAAATAAAATATATATTGAATAATTATTAAAATACAACCATTCTTTAAATCATCTTTTAATAAGTGGCATATATTGACACACATAATATGAAGTTATCATCACAATGACCTAAAAAATACATACCCAAATCCATATAGAGTACTAATATTCAAATTCCATGGATGGTTATGTATTATAAAATTAACCACCTATGTGTACCACCTAAATTTATAAAAACACAATATAAAGACCACCTATGTGTACCTTATAAATTTATAAAAACACAATATAAAGATGAGGAATTAATAAAAACACAATATTCAAATTCCATTATTTGTTGTATATTATAAAATTGACAAACTGTATGTATTATCTAAATTTATAAAAACACAAAATAAAGATGAAATTTTATATATTTTGATCAGAAAATGTAACAATATGTATGAGTTATTCCAAATGGCATGATTTTCCTTGAATAACAATGATGAGTCAATCTGCCTTTGCCAATAGTAGTTAGTAATAGTTATCCCCACTCTTAATTTGACAATTGAATTATGATATATTTTCCCACCATATTAAAACAATATGTACAAATATTATTAAAACAAATATACTATAATTTAAATTTCAAAAATATTTCTTTTTTAATAATTGATTAACATTAAACTATTAAATCTACAATAATACAAATTTTCATTTTTCACACAACATAAAATAAATTTAAATATAAATTTCCAATTATATATAAATTTGAACTTAAATATAATTTTAACCTTTATTATAAATTTTATAACAAAATTTAAATATTAAATAAACTTACCATTCAATAAACTTAAAACTTAAAATTTTAAACATAAATTATATTCAATTTACTAAAATTTTAAATATATAACACATCTCATCAAAATTCAAAAAAGTTATCTAAGAAATATAAGTTACTTAAAGTTTCTCATAAAGTCATTCAAAACAACAAACTTGAATACACATAAAAATACAATAAAATTCAAAGCATAATCATCCACACCTTACCGTGGGAAGCAAATGTGAACTTGATGTCACTAAACTTAATTGAAGAATCTTTAGTACCAACTCAATGTAATTGTATTCAATCTTGATTTTGATTTCATTGTGTATTGGATAACATATTTAAACCAATATTCAATTTCACTATATACTTTTACCAAACAACTTAATGCACTTTTAACACTGAAATAACCTGAGGATTAGAAAGAAGGAAAATAAAGACTTAACGAAGGCTAGATATTTTTAAGATGCGGTTACGATACTTTCGGAATTTTCAATTTCAAGAAAGTTTATAAAATTCGTTTTGGCATTATAGTACCTAATGCCCAAAACAAATGGAATTTTAAGCCCCAAGGTAACTTACGTAGCTTTATTCCTCTAGTTTCTTTTGCTTAACAAAAAAAATAATAATCTGCTTAAAAAAAGGGATTTTATGGGCTCTTCATATGCCAATTGTGTTGCGTCAACCTTGAGCTTGAGATTGATTATTAAGCATTTGTTGAACAACTTTGAATTTCTTTATGAGCTATGGGACCACATGGTTATTCATTTGATAATAAGAATGAAACAAAAAACAAGAACTTATTAATCACAGAGGAATGGAGATCTATCTCTTTCTTCAATCCGATATTAAATAAAGTTTAACAACTCTTTCAAGGATGTGGATTTCTTTATGAGCTATGGTACCACATGGTTATTCATTTGATAATAAGAATGAAACAAAAACAAGAAGTTATCAATCACTGAGGAATGGAGATCTACCTCTTTCTTCAATCTGATATTAAATAAAGTTTAATAATTTTTTCAAGAATTTATCTTAAGGGAAACTTGGAAATAAAGGAAATGGAAAATATTTAAAAATAAGATAACTCTCATAGATTTCATCTAGCATTCTATCTTGAATAAGATCATAGAAATTGTTTTGCTAATCCCTTGAATCTCCCAAGATTAGGATTGCAATCCTTAGGAAAAGCACATTCTTTCTATATTAAATCTCCATCAATCCATCACTTGTCCTCAAGCTCCTTTGTATCTACTGAGTTCTTCAAGTCCCAACTATTGATCTCCTCCATAGACTAGTTTTCTAAACTAAGCTTTGATGGGGTCTTGGAAGGTAGTCCTGGATGAGCCAATTTTGGGGGTTTTTTTAGAACAAGTTTAGGTCACATAATTCATATTGACTTATGAGATCTCAAGATAGACAATAACAATGTTGTTGAATTATATGCTTTGGTTACTCATTGTGAGAAGAAACAATTTTGAAAAACTACTAATGGAAGGAGACTCAAAACAACAATTTAGATGATTAGAAAACTCCAATATGGCTCAAACCTATCTAAAGTATTGAATAGTTAGAGACTTCATAGTAGCTTAGCAAGGGTAGCAAAGCTTTTTGAAGGAGTTGTGGCTCCCATTCTATCCCATGTTGGGAGAAATAGAAACATACTTGTCGATAAATCAATTAATGAAGGGCGCAAATTTAAAATCAATACTTTGTGGGATTTGTGTTAGATTTTGAATACACTAGAGAAGATGGATAAAAAAAGTTTCAGTCTTGGCCAGGAACCTTCACTCTGTTTGAGGAAGATAAAAACTCACAACCACCAATCCAGGTGGACTCTCCTTCGGGCTAACATGATTAGGCAAGCATGCATTTCTATTATGGTTTTTTTTTTTTTAGTGGCAATGGTGTAATTTTGGTTGCTAATATCTGACAATATGTTTTTTATTAGTTATTCTTTTATTTTAGATGATAAACTTATAGTTTTGACAATATACAATGTTAAAATTTTAAGACTTTGCTAGTCGTTTGGTTTCCCATGTAGCATACTAATAGCTTTTGGACATCTATTATGTATCTTTTCTTCTACAAATTAATATAAAGTGACTATCTAACCTTACAAAAAAAAAGCAACCCAATGGACTTCATTCATATTCAATTTGAACACCATAATATAGTTTTCCATTCCTTTATAAAGATTTAACTCACATAAAACTTATCACTCTAATTATATCAATAAAAATGCAAATATAAATTTGAATACAATATTTTGAAATATTTAATTATTATTTAATTATTAATTCAAGTATGTTATTAATTTGAATTTTTTTATTCAAACAATATCACCCCAATATAAATATATGAAATATTTAAATAAGATCACATCATTATTGATTTATAATTATATTTAAATAAAATATTTGTATGAATGAAATTCAATTAAAAGAAAAAGTTACTTTAATCCATGATTTTTTTGATAAAATTTTATTATAATTAAAGATTTAGTAAGTAAAATTTTCCGAATAATTATATAATTTTAATTAATAAATATTATTAACATATATTTTATTATTGATTTTTTTAAATCTTACTGTTACACATATTAATAAGAAATGTATTATTAATTTATATAATTATTAAAGTTGTTTCCTTTGCCAGTCACGCTTATAGCATTTGAGTAATTTAGATGTGAAATATTTGGAGGACATATACTTAATTAAAGTTGAAGTGAACATAGGAATTTTGTAGTTTGAAACCAAGAAATATATATATACATTAGAAGGATGATTGCAAAAAAAAAAAAAAAGGTTGTTAAATCATTTTACGACATTTTTACAATTTTGAAATTTATATCAACCAAAATTTTGATAATATAAATCACAAAATTGAAGGTATAAAGACAAGGGCAAGCCCATTAGCACTTGGAGAAATTGCGCGAGCATAGCGTGACGAATTCCACCCTCTCAAGCATTATAATGATTGATAAATACAGTGACAACACTAATGTCAATGCACAACCAAATGTTTTAGGACCACACTATCGATTTCATAATTTAATGGCTTGAATTTGATATTTGTAAGACTCAACAAAAAAGTACTTAAGTACCAACATAATTATATTTTTCAACAAAGGTACCAACATAATTATTACCAATTTTTGGGATATTGATGATTTTATAATAAAGATTGAGTTAAAATTTTATGTTAAAAATATTTAAATATGGTTTAATAAATAATTCATTAAAAAAAGACTGGCACAAATTATTCTATAAATTAAAATCAAAATGTTTCAAATCAATTATAGAATCCTATGAGATCAACATTTTAAATATCTAAATAAGAGATAACTTCAAAATTATAATGGAATATAAAGACCACAAACTAAATATATGAAGTGATATAACTTTTACCAGTCATATATCCATTCTAATGAAGAATGTTGCATATGCAAAACTCCCCTAAAACAATCATAGAATTAGCTCATAATGTAGGATATAATTGTTAAAATAAGGTCACACATATTTTGGTTTTCCACCATCACATAAACAAAACTCAAAATTCTTAATCTTATAGATGGAAAAATATAAAAGAGAGTGCTTATAAAGATGAGTCGATAGTCAATCACTATATTTTAGTATAGATAATGGAAATAACAATTATAACTAGCAATTGCACCGAGAGGTGGAAAGTAACGCCGAAAGGATGAGTTGGGGAATCTGGAAGTTAAATGGATGAATCATGCGTCCGAGCACATGGGTTTTTGAATTATCTTCCTATATTGCATTCTTGAATGCGGTCATTATTTCCAATGCTGACTCCCCAAGCCAAACTAAGTTAATAGATGCATGCGTCTTCAGGTTCCCAAACGATTCCTGGTAATAAATGGTTTAGATGTCGGACGTTAAGTCCCACAAAAACTTGTAGATGTCGAGCAGTCTAAAGAGCATTCTTTAATTGTGAAGATATGGAAGCGAAAACAAAACACTTTCTCTTAAATAGAATGTGGATATTTATGTCATAATCATAACAACATTACAAATACCATATAACATCATAACACACATGCAAACATATCTGCGATCTCGAGCTCTCCTATGATTAACAAACCACTCTACATTAAAGTAGTATCCAGCACGCTTGCTCTATAAAAGACTAGGAAACACAACCTATACTAACTCTAGTTATATATTATTCTCATATTAGATGCATTCGCTGCAAATAGATCCAAATTCCCACATCACAACTTCCAAAACTCAAGGAATTGTTTTTTTTGCTCAGCCCTCCGCTAAGACCACCTCCAGCGCCGCTACCAAGGTCACCACCAGCACAACCGGGACCTCCCAAGCCACCACCTCTACCTCGAACACTACCACCACCCAAGCCGCCACCACCACCAAGACTAGATCCTCCACCAAAGCCACCACCAGTTCCCACGCCTCCACCTACACTAACCCCATCGCCGCCACCACCACAAATACCGGATCCTTCACCAAAGCCACCACCAGCTCCCACACCTCCACCTACACCACACCATCGTCGCCACCACCGCTGCCAGCACCAAGGCCTGAGCAGAACTAGCACCCCTGCCAAGACCTCAACCACCACCGCCCAAGCTAGAACCTCTGCCCAACCCACCGCCACCACCCAAAATCGCACCCCCTCCAATAGGAAAGTTATCAGGCTTATACACCACTCCCTTACTTTTAACATCCCTAAATGCATTCACTAAACCAACTAGCAAAGAAAATAGACTCAGAATGCCAAACTCCACACGAAACCCACCCATGGTTGTCAAAATACTTCCTTGACTACGACCTTCACCTCTCACATATATCTCGACCAAAGCGAAATTCTTTCACGACGAAGAAACTGCGGCCTGCGAGGAATTATATATATAAATATCCATTATTGGTGGTTGGACTTGAGTAAAATGAAATTTAGCTTTAGAAAAACATAAGTGTAACATATTTAATTTGCAAAAGGTATAAACTGTTTATACTTAGATCATTTTCATGATAATTATATTAAAGGGAATTCCTTTTTAACAATTTCTACAAGTTTTTGCACATGTGCTACAAAACATTTGGCAATACTTGCATGAATTTTGTAAAGAGTTACGGTTATATTTTAGAAAAGGAAGGTGATTGAATAATAATTTATCCAAACATTTAATACATAATTTGCATCCCTATAGTCTTAATTGTTTTCACAATGTTTGAAGTACAGAATGAATAAATCATAAACACATATGTAAAAGCTAAAATGACTACAAATATAAAAGGAACAAAAGAAAAAATCACAAGAAATGATCATTTCACATATTTAACTGTTTTCACAATGTTTGAAGTTCAAAGTGAATAAATTATAGACACATATGTAAAAGCTAAAATGTCTACAAATATAAAAGGAACAAAAGAAAAAATCACAAGAAATGATCATTTCACATATTTATATTTATTGGTTTGTTCACAAGGAGGCTTTGCTTACTATAATGTTATTGTTCTGCTAGAGTTTCTTAGCGGCAAGCGGCCAATAGACCAATCATTTGTAATCAAAGGTTTGAATTTTGTTGGATGGGTGAACACACCATTGAGGGAAAATAGGCTGGATTTTTTTTTTTGATACACGTTGTGATTGCACTTGCAAAGAAAGCATGGAGGATTTTCTGCAAATCATTGTGAGGTGCATAGCTTCCAATCTTGAAGAGCGTCCAACAATGAACCAAGTTGTTCAGATGCTAGAAGCAAAGACTATATCTCCTTGCCCTAGTGACTTTTATGTGTCTAATTCAGAGTGTCGGGATGAATTCAATCCCATGCTTTCCATACCTGTTTTGGAAATTAACTTCTCATTTATGGGCTATTCGTGAAAAACTCTTTACACCCTCGGTTGTTTTGTTCTGGTCTTCTTGTATATATTACCCATTTTGGAAACTAACTTCTTTTATGGGGGCTATTGGCCATAAACTGTTTACATCATCGATTGTTATGTTTTGTATGCTTTTATATATTTGGGAGCCAGTCGTTCCCTGCAGATAAAACACTCAGTACTCTTATAATGCAAAGCATTTCCATCACTTTAAATTAATGACTAGAGTCGGAGTTGAGCGCGAGCAAGGGAATTGTGAACCAGGTGTGACTTGAGTAGGAAAATGTGACCAAAGCAGGCAGTGAGTAGGGATAAACGGTTATGTTGGGAGGAAGAGGGCATTCGTTCTCTGCAGGAGATGGTGGAGGACGCGGAGGGCAATAATTCTAGGCAGGAGCTGGCAAAGGAGGCAATGTGACCTGCAGAGGAAGCGATGTAGCTTCCAGAGGAGGCGATGCGACCGACAGAGAAAGTGATGTCACCCGGAGGAGGAAAAACGTGTCAAAATAGAATTTGGTGGAAGGACGAAAAATAAAACATTTTGATTGGGAGGAGTAAACAATGTTTTCCCACCCTATCTCATAAATAAAACGCCTTTCCGAGTAAATATAACCAACACAATCAAAATACTTTGATCACTATACATCATTTACAAACAACATTGATCAATTACATCCGGGCCAAGAATCATGGGTTACATAATAGTGAAAGTTTCAATATGCCATTAAACCTTTTAAGTACAAGACACTCCATGCAACAAAAACTTTTAACATTTATAATGTATTACTTATTAAACCATTATTCTAGACATTTATGATGTATCACTTATTAAATCATTCATGTAGAAGTAACATGGTATATATGAGTTACAACTATAAAGTATGTTCCTTAATACTGAAGGATAATGTTGCAAAAAGGAGTGGTGTTACAAAGTGCTAGAGGTAATTGAAGACTAATGTTTCTTTGGTTTACACAAAATTGTGCCATAAACATGTAACTCAAAACTAAATTATACTCCAATGACATGGCTACAAGTTGAGTGCAAAACCATGATGAAAATCATTTTATATTCTATCATGCATCTTGAAGGATTATATTAATGTTTTTTAAAGTATTCCATTAGGTATAAATTGACCAAATCGACCATTTAATTGTTGATCCATTTCCAAGAGTGGTAATCATGCAAGGGTTGCCTATAATTGGACTGTAAAGCATTCCATTTGTTTAGGTTTTTATTTGTAGATAAGTATAATTGGAATGTAAATCATTCCATTCCATGTGTTTAGGATTTTATAAGTATAATTGAACTGTAAATCATTCCATTCCATGTGTTTAGGATTTTATTTGTAGATAAGTATTGTTGTTTGGTTGCATGTAATGTTTCAAAATTATGATTGTGTAGTATATTTATAATACTCATAAGTTTGTTTGTTTGTTTGTTTTTTTCTTTCTCTTTTTCGATATTGTTATCAAAATTTAGTTAGTAGTTTTAAAAGTGTTGGATTTGTAATAAACAGGGTTAAAATGATGACATGTAGAGTATCAATGCTATTGTAATATTTGAAGATAAAAATGCGTTGATAATTAAAGAAGAAGATAAATTTTTTGAAGACAATCCAATTAAACTTTGACAACTGGAATATCAACGCCAAAGGGAAAAATTCAATTTTTTGTCTTATGTCCAAATAATGCGTTGATGGAGCACACATCAACAAATGAGTGAAAATCCATCAAGAGAGCATTGATGAGTCAGAGGGTGATTTGTATCTAGTTCTGCCGCTGAGAGGTAACATCCAGTTAAAAAGTTATGATTGCACGAGAGATTTATATGTAAGCACCAAGTAAGTTGATAAGATGTTTTAATCATTACCACATTGTAAAATCATTTATTTTGAATTGTTAAACATGTATGATGATGGTTAATTGTTATGTGTTTATGCCGAGAGAAAACAAGTTGTTACTATCCCGAAGACCAAGGACTGAATCTCAATCCCGCTTCTAGTGCTACTGTTTGACGGTGAGAACTATGGGAAGAAGTGGAAAATTACACAGAAGTGAGCCTAAAGCACCCGATTTGCTCGAGGTTTATCCAGAGATTCGATAACGTTTTCAGGAAGTAGGTTGGGAGCGATTTTTATCTCGTTGTGCAAGTTACCACGACGAAGTTACTAGAGCTTTTATAGAGGGATTTGATGGTCAAAAAGTTAGTTTTGGAGGAGTTTCATTTTATGTCACTGAGGAGCTAATTGCAGAAGTCACAGGCCTACTAGAAAATGGAGAAAGAGCCTTCAAGAGCTATGTTTTGGCTCGCATTGATGTGCCATTATTTCTAAGGGACGAGTTTAAAGACAAGGATTGTCGTTCAGGAGTTCAGAGGTCCTGGTTGAAGGACGAGTGGCAATGTATCTGACAGATTAACCAATATTACTTCACATGTGAAGGATGCTACAATTAGGTGAATCTCTACCATTTCTGGTTCCTAGCTCACATAACTAGTCAGATTAAGATCAACACTCCCTATTTTCAGTTAGAAATTTTGAAGCATATGTCTGCTAGGGTTAGGGAAAGACCAAATGCTTCGTCTCATTTAATATATCACAAAGGTCTTATTAAACTATTAATTGGAATCCATTTGAGAAAGGTCAAGAGAAGTTTGGAACATTTTCTGTTTTGGGGAGGGTTTGAACTTCAAACTGTAAAACCAAAAAGGGGTAGAAATAAAGAGAGTAAAAATAAATTTAAGCAACCCCAAGACCTAGATCAAGGGACCTCATATGTGCAAATAAGGAGTCAACAAAAAGTAGAACCAGTTCCTCCCTTAGTTCTCGAATCACACAAGGTGTATACTAGAAAAAGTGATAGGCTGAGGAAAACAAAGGATGCCCCTTCTCTCGCTGTACCCCTACCTACAGACACAGAGGTCATAAAGTAGACAAATAAAGGCAAGGGAAAAATGATTGAGCCCGAAGCAGAGAAGACACCAGTTGACAAGGAACCCACCTTAACATAGATGTTTAAAGGTGGAAAAAGACCACACACCATACCATGGAATAAGTTGAGACTAAACATCAAACTGAAGCAGAATCCTAAGTTGGAAAAATAAGTCATAGATGTAGATAAAACCCCTTGACAAAAATATTGAATCATAAACCAGGCGGAGTCCACAAGCTCAAAATGATCCAATAAAATCAAAGACTCAAAGAAAGGTGTTGCTATAGAGGCCCAGAGGAACAAGAAAAAAATGAGAACTAATGTTGATATCCTACTGAAGGTAGCTAGCACACTCAACTAGCTGATTTTTGATAACACAGTTTTGATTGCCAACTATCTAGGTGGAATTTTGGTTGAAGGTTGATAATTAGCATCTCGACTATTTTTGTAGGGTTAAATTTTGAAGAGCCCTGACAATTTCAGTGTCATCTATTTACATTATGAAGATTTCGATGAGCGCTAATAGTTTTAGTGTCAACACAATTTTTCAAAACGATATCTATAAAGCGCTAACAACCAGCCCATCATCAATCTTAATCATTTTCTAGTTTTGAAAGGATATCAATGAAATTGTCAGCGCTGTCAGACCAGGAAGCTCAAAAAGAGGAGCTACATAACATATGGTATTTTTAGCAGGAGGACGAGGCATAAGTTCCATCAAATCAGGCAGAATATCAATCAACTTTTTTTTACCCAGATTTCTACCCAATGTTTAAGCACATTGTTATAGCTTGGATACAAATATGTTTGCGTTTATATATTATATGCATGTATTTGATATACACTTTTTATATTTAGCAATTTTTAATTAAGTGCATACGAGAAACTTGTTATAAGTTGTAATATTTTCTAGAAAGACAAGCTCTGTAGAATGAAGAAGGGTTCAATTTTTTTGAAAATAGGATCTGGTGTATATTATTTTTTATATTAATAGAACTTGTTGCAAGCAGTGTTACAAAAATTCATAGATTCATGTGTTGAAGGTTTCTAGTCAATCTCCCATTGTGTTTTTACTCCTTCTTAGTCAAAATTTGAATCCATAGATCTTCAATTTTTGAATAAAGGTTATGAATCAAAATTCTGTGTAAATGCTTTGTTTCAGGTTATTCATATTTCTCATGTGTTTTCCAACTTAAACGTCAATTGTAGAAATACATGGTTGCTCTGTTTTTCAACCTTTACTTCTACTGCCTCCTACCATATCTCGTTAATGATTTGTCTAAGAAACCTGCAACTGTCTTTCCTCTATTAGATTGGTTTGTATGACCTGTATTTAGTGTCTTTATATCAGAGACTCCATGCCCATTGGTTTTACCTTTCCTTTCCAAACCAATTTCGTATGATCCAATCATATCTAGCCATTGTTCTAAGTACATAACCAGTCAAATTTGATCAAGTTATAGAAGGGACGCCCCTTCAGATTGAAAGGGTTAGCTTTTGATTCAAAGATTGGTTAGAGGTTAGCTTAGAGTTTTTCCCCACAACCCCAGTTTTCTCTAGGCGATAACGTACAGAATGGTAGAGATGCATGCTACAGAAGGATATTATTTTTTTCTTCTTCTATAAGTTGTTTTTATTTTATTTATAAGAAGAAAAAAAAAATCATGTTTTATGAATGATTTTTTACTTATAATTATTATTTATTTTAGGTATGCATTGATATAAAAAAATTATTTTCATCCCCCGATCGGGGTGCATTCGGAGGAATCGCCCCAATTAGGCTCACAATATATATGATATGGCAATAATTCATGAGGGAGGGAGGTCGTGGTGAGGGAACGACAAGTTTGACAAAGGTAACATGAGGCAAAGGGATGCAAGAGAGGGTGAGGCAGCACATGCCACGATTTAATTAGAGAGCTGGTAAAAACCATCATCTGTTGGTTGCATGACAATTTGATGTGTATTGTGAAGATTAAGGAAGGAGGAGGTAGGCTTCAAGCTCCTCTATTGCGGAAAGGGTGGACACGAGCCTCTAATGGGGAACGCGTAGAGGAGCGAACTCTCAGATGACAGTAAAAGGGTATGTTTGGTTTCCCTCCCACACATGTAGCATGGATTCAAGTGAAGTTAGGAATGTTTCTCACAGAACCTTTACCATCCTCTGTAAATGGTTGGTGTTGAGAATTTACTCATCAAAAAGGAATTGGATCGACCCAGTTAGCTACAAACAACTATCTATTATATTTGGTATTTTATTGTTCAGAATGGGTATGATGTGAACAAGAAGGTTTTACCATGTGTATAGTAAATTTCTCCACCGTGCATGACATGTCTGGTATGTATGGTCCTGTATATGGTTGATGTGGCCCTTGTATAGTACATCTAAGGCGTCAGTCTGGAACCACTGGTATATGAAATTCAAAGGGGAGGGTTGGCCTGCGAAACAAGGAGACAATTCTGTCCATAGGGGGACACAGACCCAACATGGGTGGTCTTACCTCTACGCGATTATTAAACTGGATTTACTTGTGGCGGCAAGAAAGAAACACGGGCATCTGGAAGCCTGACTGTATTGCATTTTTTTAAGATTTGATCTTATTTATATTTGCCACACTTCTCTTTTCTGTGTTATTGCTTCAAGAGATATCAGTTGGAGGAAACATCTAGCTAGGAAGTGACTGTCCAATAGAGGCTCGGTGGTTCAGGGGAGCACAATGAGGATGACACGCTCAACATGGGTAAATAAAGAAATTAAGGCTGGAGGGAGTGGCCACAAGCGTAAATCCACTCCTTGGGTAGAGAAAGGAGGCTTGACATCACAACCCTTGAAACAGGATGGCATGAAATCGCGCAACCAACATATTAAAACAACTGCCCAAGCATACATGACAGAGACCCTTGCCTAGGTTCACCAATTGATTGTGGGATGGGAGGCCGACCTCACCCAGCATGCAGAGTAGGATATATAGGAGGAGGAGTGGATTTCAATGGTTCCAGAGCCCGAAAATACTAGAGGCACGTAATATAAACAAATGTTTCACCTATACTGGATGATGAGAAACATTCTGGCCAAGGACATTGTGCACTCAACTAATATTGTTAAAGCAAACCTGGGCCTTTAGGAAATCTAGAAATATTTCCAACTTGTCCATTTTCAAAATCAGCAGCAGAATGTCAGATTGGGGTGCATTGAAAAGAAAATCAGATTCACACCTCAATCAAAAATCCCAGGCTCCAATGCTAAGGACCTGACTCTAGTAGAGTCCTCAGAGGACTAGATTTGATGTGTATCTTCAGTTTCACTATTTTATTTATTTATTTTATTTTATTTTTTATTATATATATATATATATATATATATATTTTGGTTAAATTTTGATTATGTATATGTCGCTAAGTAGAACATGTATAACTAGTTTATCCGTTCAGTCTTTAGAGTTCCCATATAGTAAAGCCTCCAAGACTAAGTTAGATAGACTTATATTATTCAGATTTTGGATGGCATATAACTCTTATAGATGACCAATAGACCTGGTTTCCCAGCTGGGCAGGTTGAGGGCACGACATGCTTACTTTGACTGTAACATGTTATCTATAAATGAATGAAAAAGGAGGTACTACTAAGGTTACAAAAAAAAATTATTTGTTTTCATTAATATTTTTTTATATAATTACAAAGTTATATTTATATTATAAATATATAATGTTTTTTAAAATATATATATATATATATATATATATATATATTTTTTTTTTTTCATTTTTCTTTCTTTCTTTCTTTTTTCTTATCCAAGCATACCATTTTTAATCATAATGATTTATTTTCTCCACAAACTCTTTTTTTTTTACTAGAAGAATCATCAACTGGGTCAGGCTTGTACTCGTGTGACACGAGGTTAATTCCATTGGCTACTACTACTACTATAATCTCCAAGGCCTACGATAGTCCTTCCCTCTGTAGACCAGATTATTCCGGAGAGATATGAATCTTGAATCTCTTAATTTACACAATACTTCATATCCCGACGATCATCAAACTTTAAAATAATTTTAACATTCTTTTTTAAAATTATATATATAATAATTTTAAAATACAACAATTTTTAATTTACTTTTTGATAAATAACCAATATTATGAACATACTATGAAATTATCATTAATATGACCTAAAAAATCTAACCATAACTTAAAATAAACACTCAAATCCATACATAATACTAATATTCAAATTATACCAATTGTTATCTAGTATAAATGTGTACCACTTAAATTTATAAAATAACAATATAAAATTTATGAAACATTTATAAAAACACAATATTCAAATTCTATTAGTTGTTATCTATTATAAAATTGACAAATTGTAGGTACTACCTAAATTTATAAAAGCACATTGTAAAGAAATATTTATAAAACAAAGATGGAAATTATATATATTTTGACAAATTGTATGTACTTCCTAAATTTATAAAACCACAATGTAAAGAAAAATTTATAAAAATATAATACAATGAAAATTATATATATTTTGACGTTAAAATGTAAAAAAAATGTAAGAGCATCTTTTAAACAAATATACTAGAATTTAAAATTTAAAAGTAAATCTTTTTAATATTAATTAACATTAAAATATTAAATCTAATTATAATACAAATTTCCATTCTTGACATAATACAAAATAAATATAAATATAAAATTCCAATTATATATAAATTTGAACGTAAATGTAATTATAAACTTTATCATAAATTTTAAAACAAAATTTAAATACTAAATAAACTTATCATCCAATACTATTAAAACTTAAAATTTTAAATATAAATTATATTCAAAACCTAAAATTTTAAATATAAAACACATCTCATCAAAATTCAAAAGCTTACACAACAAATATACCTTACTTAAAGATTCTTTTAAATTAATGCAAAATAACAAATTTGAATGCATATTAAAACACAACAAAAACAAAATCTAAAGCATAATCATTTACATTTTTGTTGAAAATGTAGCAAGAAATTGCTAATTTAATTTTGCCTTTGTTTATATTAGGAGAAAATCGAAATTTTACATTAGTAGAGAATTTGAATGAGTTAACTAAGTTATTATCACTTAGTTAGCTTAGTTAATTCGAGTTGTAGCATGAGCTTGAGTTTTTTTTTTCCACAGAAAAAAATCGAACCTTCTATTAGATAAGAGGGTTACATAGCATATGCATTGCATTCCTTTCCCTTTTCCAGAGAAAACCATACGCAGCTGTGAGTTTGCTTGATGTTTTTAAGCAAAAACCACCCAACAGCTCTGTCCACAAAAGCTGAAGCAAAAAACCAAAATCTGGTGTAAGCGATCCCCGGCTTCCATTTAGGAAAAACGCCGAAACAAGATTTGCTCAACACCGCATCTGTCCAAATACCAGCTAGTAAAAACTGTGCTGGCTGAAAGTACTGTTTTGACAAAAATATACAACAGCTCAGGCCTCCGAAAACGGAAAAACAGCGCTGAGATTTTTAACAGTTATGCCTTTTTTCCTTGTTTTTCTTTTTAGAACTTATACAAAAAAAAGATTAAAATACTGAAAACTATATACAGGAAATAAAAACAGTGAAAGTAAAAGAGCTGTAGGCAGCTCCCGAGCTAAACAAAATCAGGGGGAGCGAGTCTCCTTGCTCTCCCATCAGCTACTTCTTCAACTGACCATGAATCCAAAACCTGCTCAATGCCTTTTTTAGAAAGGCTGTCTACTTCTGTGTTTCTTTCCCTGTAGATATGAGAAATATTCAAATCAGCAAAGCAACTTTTAAGACGAATAATTTCAGACAGCAAAGGAATTAAGAGAAAGTTCCTGCAATGATGTGAGCCATTTGCCCACTTGATTGTGTTCAGAGAATCCCCAAAAATCTGAACCTCCCGCTCATTACGCAACAAAAGCCAGCACAGAAGCAAATTTAAGGCTTTAAGCTCAGCAAAGTTATTTGTACCAGTACCCAACCCAATGGAGGCTTTGAGAGACAATCCAGTGGGATAGTAAATGACCAGACCTGCTCCACAATTTTTGTTAATATCTGAGGCTCCATCAAAATAAGCCCACGGGATGGAGCCCTTAATTTCTTCTACCTGAACCGGTCTATCACTCCGAGCATTTGAAGGAAGTGGAATGCTTTCAAAAATGGCTACTCCTTCGGCTGCTAATCTGGCAATGGGAAAGAGAGAGTCTTTGAAAACTCGGTGGTTCCTGGCAAGCCATACTCCCCAAACAACCAGCAGGGGCATCATTCTGACTTTGTCATTGGGGGCCTGCTGCCACCAATTATTCCAGGCTTCGGCTATATCCTCCCCCTCCCAACTTTGGGGGACCTTAGATAGTCTTAACATTTCATTCCAGAGACTTTTTGAGAAAGGACAGGCAAGAAAGATATGTTGAAGAGTTTCCTCACTCTCCTTACATAAGGAGCAACAGCCTGGACCTATCTTCCCCCTTTTTTGGAGGGCGTCCCAAGTAGGTACTTTCCTTTGAAGAACACACCAGAAGAACAGCCGGGTTTTTGCTGGCCCTTTCAGCTTCCACAAAGGCTTTGCCCACCAGTTTGGCTCCCCCCACCCTTTTTGTAACATGAGCCATTCGTATCCCATCTTTGGAGAGTAGAAACCTGTTTGGGAGTGCACCCACCTCAGCTCATCTGGCTCGTTTGAAATACGGATATGGGAATTCAACAGGCCTGCACGAAAGGTCCCCCATTCATCGTGCCACCTCTCTTCTAGGGCCAGATCGATCGCTGAGAGCCACTCCTGCCTCCAGATTGTAGAGTTTGCATTATCAGCTATTTGACTGAGTGAGAAAAAGCCTCTGTTATTTAAAAGCTCAAGCAGGCCTCTTGAAAGGGCAAAAGAGTCCGAGCAGCCCACCCACGGGTCCCTTCCTAGCCTTATTGAGCTCCCGTCTCCCACTCTCCAAGCCAATCCTTTTTCAATAATCTGTACAGCTGCCACCAATGCTTTCCAAACCACAGAGGAATTCCTTGTAGATTTAACAGGCTGTCTTATCCATTCTTGAGGCGAGGCTGGGTCAATATACTTCCTCCTAGTCACAGCAGTCCAAAGGTTTTATGAAACAATCAGCCTCCATGCAAGTTTAGCTGCTAAAGACTGAGAGAAAGGGAGCAAATCCTTTATCCCCCACCCCCCCCATTTTTTCGGACGGGCAATTTTATCCCAGGCAACCCAGGGAGAGACATAGTCCTTCTTCTGGCCAGCCCATAAGAATCTGCTACAGATTTTCTTTATTTTCATCAAGATACATTTAGGCACCCATATGAGGCTGGCCCAGTACACTGGAATGGCCAAAATCACAGATTTAATCAGCACAAGCCTGCATGCCCTTGACAACCATTTAAAACTCCAATGTTTCATTCTGTCCTCAATTTTCGCCAAGAGCCAATTCCAGTCTTGAACCCTGTAGGAGTCAGGTTTCAGCTTAAAACCAAGGTATTTGAACAGATCCGAAAGAGACTTTAATTCAAAAGAGAGAATCTCCTTTACTCTGTTAGCTTCAAGAGGAGAGAGCCCTGCTGTTGTAACGGAAGATTTCTGATCATTTATGGCCAGGCCCGTAGCTTTAAGGAAGAGGTCTAGGAGCCTTTTAAGACAGCAGCAGTCCTCCCGACTCCCATCACAAAAGATAAGGATGTCATCAACAAAAAGGAGATGTGTCACCCATAGGTTCAGACCAACTTCAATCCCTTTCATATCACCCTGTCTCTTTGCCGATTTGATCAATAAACTTAGTCCTTCAGCTGCTAGCAGAAAAAGTAGAGGAGAGAGAGGGCATCCCTGGCGAAGACCCCTCTGCGGGTTGAAGAAGTCCGAGGCAGCACCATTTATCAGAACTGCAATCGAAGTAGAGGTGACACACGCCATGATCCACCTTACAAAGTCATGCCTGAACCCCAAGTGAGTGAGGAGAAGCCTTAGATACATCCAACTGATTCTGTCATAGGCCTTAGAGAGATCAATTTTAATGATAGCCCCTTTTTTCCTGCTTCTTTTTAGGCTGTGAAGAGTTTCCTGGGCCACTCCTACAGCTTCATGAATTTGTCTCCCATCCAAAAAGCCAAACTGTTCCTCAGAGATGCTTTTGGAGAGGAAAGGTTTCAGCCTGGAAGCGACGATATTTGCAATAACCTTGTATAAACATGTGCAGAGAGAGATGGGGCGAAAGTCATTAAAAGATGAAGGTTGGTCCGACTTAGGAATGAGGGTCAGAAAGGTGGCATTAAAGGGCTGATAGACCAAGCCTGAAACCCTTGATTCTTCCACCACCGCAGTCAGGTCATCACCCAGAAATTCAAAGAAGTGTAGAAAAAATTCCACAGTCCAGCCATCCGGGCCTGGGCTTTTCTCTTTTTGCATCGATTTTAGGGTTGATTCCACCTCATCCTTGGAGACCGGTGCCATCAAAAGATCATTTCCTTCATCTTCAATGTACCTTGGGAAAAATTGGGCTACCCTTTTACTTCAGCAATTGAAGCTTCCGCAGGAGCCTTAAAGAGGTCTTTGAAGAAGGCAACTCCAAGGGAGGCAAGCTCTTCAAAAGACTGAGCCTTTTCCCCATTTGCTTTTGGCAATTCCCAGATGGTATTTAAATTTTTCCTCCCTTTAGCATAATTCTGAAAATTTTTTGTGTTGTCATCCCCCGCTTGAAGCCAGATGGCCCTGCTCTTTAAACGCAAACTTTCCTCCTTTACTTGAAGGAATTTCCTTCTGGCTGCCTCCAATTCCCGAATTCTGTCTCGAGATTCCACTGTGGCATATCCCCTCCCATCCGGAGCTTCCAATAGCTCAAGCTCAGAGTTTATAGCCCTTAGTTCCTCCTCTTTGAGTGATGCCTTGTGAGAAGCCCAGATTTTGGTTTCAGCTTTCAGAGTCTTCAGATTATCCATAAAAGCCTTACTTCGACTGAAAACCCCCTCCTCACTTGGCCCATCCCGCCTCCAAGTGGAATGTACCAAAGAAACAAAAGAATCATCGGACATCCAAGAGGCATTGAATTTGAACGGGGTCCCTGGTTTTTTGAGAGTTCCCTTTGCCTCCAGCAGAATCGGGAAGTGGTCGGACAAACCCCCTTCCCCCACCCAGTGACGAAAAATGGCTAGTTTCTCAGAAAGGGCTTCTCCCAAGAGAAAACGGTCCAACTTCTTCCCAACCCAGTCATCACCAACTCTTTTGTTGCGCCAAGTAGGCCTGGCCTTAAGCAGAGAGAGGTCGATCAAATGGGATGAGGCGATCTTTGAGATAAAAAAGTCAGTTAGGGGGTCCGCTCTGGCATTTGCTCCCCACGATTCAGAAACCCCAAGTGAGAAGTTTAGATCTCCTCCAATGATCAAATTTTGATGGTTCAGAAAAGACTTTTGGAAGAAAGAGGACCAGAACTGCTCCCTTTCCTGACAGGGCCCGTAAACATTTAAGAGAAGAAAGGGAAAACATAACTCTTTTGAGTAGAGCTCCACCGCCAGAGAGTGGTCGAACCCCCAGGAGGAAATTTCTTTAAGGTTTCCAGCTCTAAATCCGGTGACCAAACCACCAGAACGGCCGTCTGCATCAATGGCCCGAAAGAGCCAACCAGGCATCGATTTTGAAAGAAAAGCTATAATTTCCTCCCCTTTACCAAGGGTTTCTTGAAGCATAAGAATATCCGGATTATACTGTCTGATTAAGTTCCTGAAAGCTAGTTTTTTGGGTTGACTAGCTAACCCTCTACAGTTGAAGGAAAGCAAAATCATTTCAGCGAAACAGAGGGTGGCTTTGCTGCTCTAAGCACCCCAGTCAAGGATTTTTGTTTCCCATCAACTATATCTATGATTGCCTTCTGCTTGGCCTTGGACATGTTGGATTTCCTACCTCTGGATTTCCTAGGCCCAATAGGCACTACGTCCTGCTCAAGACCACCGGGAACAATCTCTTTCCCAGTACGAAAAGCCAAAGATCTCAGGTTATAGGGAGGAGCAGACGAAGGAGGAGCAGGATCCAAAGGAAAGCAGGGGGGGTCGAAACAAACTTGGAGGGCGGAGGGTCTCCAGAGGGCGAGGGTACCGATACGACAAGACTATCAACCAGAGGTAGATTCAGATTTAAACAAGAAAATTCCATCTGAAGTTTCCCAGAAGAACAAGGCATCGAAAAAGCAGAGACAGGATCCATAATAGAAAAGCATAAGGAAGAGGGGGAAGAAAGAGGCATACCCGCCTGTGGCTCCACCACAAACCCAACAGTCGGAGTAACCTGAGAGGCGGTCTGCGCATGGAGGTGCTCGTTCGACCGGGCGGAATTGATCTGCTGCAAAAGGGCTTCAGAAGTCACATCCTCCGACCCATCCTTTACATCCTCCTCCATTGGTTCCTGTGGGGGATCCAAACCAGCATTTGAAGCAGGAAACACCACCGACTTTCGGGGCACCTTGAGAGGGTTCCTTCGACGGCGATGGCCCAGCGGGCATTCTTTCGCCAGATGCCCATAATTATGGCAGCGATGGCACCGAAAAGGCAGATTTTCGTAGTCCAATTTTTGCACAAATTCCAGCTCCCTGTACTTTAATGTCATTGCTTCTGCAAGCCCTTCACGGGGGTTAAGACTTACTAAGATCCTCGCCACGCTCAAGTCATCTGTTTGCTCAAACGATTTATCAAAATCCAAGAACTTCCCCAAAGTATTTCCAATGGACTTAAAAACCGAGTCAAACCAGAACTGAAGGGGTAACCCTGGCAATTTTACCCAAACAGGAGATTCGTTCAACTTCTCGGTCTGGGCGTCGAACAAAGGTGTCCATCGTTGAAGAAGGACTGGTCGCTGACCAAAACTCCAGTTCCTGTCGAGGACCCAGTTTACATGATCTTTGTGAGCAAAGCGCAGAGTGAACCATCCTCTCTCCATCTCTTTGATCTCCACAGGCTTTCCTGGAGCATTTTCCCATTCCAATTGAACCCATTTTCGAATATAATCAGCCGAAAATTTTCGCCCTCGCACTCTGCCTACAAGCCTGGTCTCAGAGGTTGCCATAGCCTCCTCTACTCGAATGTCCACTCCTAAGGTGCAACAAGGCTGGGGCTCCTTCTTCCTTATAGGACCCTGCTTTTTTCGTTTCCCGCCCACCTTAATAACCAGCACCTCGCCTTCTCCAGAATCAGAGTGGTGTCGATTTTCAGGCGCCTCTACCCCTTGCGGGCCCTGGCTCTTCTCCTCCAAGCCCCTATGCACACAAGAGTCACAACCCTTCTGTTTCTCAAGCGCTGAAAGCTTTTCAGGTTGGGACTTTTCTTCTTCCCTGACGCCTCCAGGTGCAATCTCCCCTTGCAAGCACCCCTTCAATCCCTTATCCAACAAGACCGACTCGTTTGTGTGCCCACCTCCGTCGCCCAACACTCCAACCGAGGAGTCAGTCAGAGGTAAAGCACAAATCTCCTCCGTCGAGAGCCCAATGTCACTTTTGGAACCTAATTCCAAATTTTTCCTTTGAACAGGGGCCCTAAAATCGCTTCCAAAAGCCCATGGAAAGCCTGCTTATGAAACAGGCCTTTCCTCAGTCTTTTCCTTCACGGCTATGGACCCTTTCGAGCCATGCAGGCCGCAACTGGCCACCACGTCCTCTAACCCTCCAGATAGGGGAGGAAACCCTATAAAAGCAGAAGGATCTGGCCCCGATTTAGTGAGAAGAGGCCCAGATGCAGCAGAAACGTTCCTAACGGAGCTTTCACCTACAGAGAAGAAACCCTGAGAGGGTAAAGCGACACAATCGAGCTTTTTAGACTTTACCCCTTCAAGAAAAGTCGATCTGATAGAAGAACTAACCGCCCCAGGCTCTTTGGAGTTAACCTCTTGCTTCACAAACCTCTGAGGGAAAAAACGCTCCAAGTTTTGGACTGAGACATCGTGGCCCCAAACGGTTAGTAGGTCCTCAGGTGCCGGATCCAGATCAACCAATTCACGTTCAAGGCCCATTCCTGCAAAGTAAAGACAAACCCTAACCCGACGCCGAGAGAGCTGGAAACCCGTGAGGGGGTAAACTTCGCCGATCCGGTGAAAAAAACGAACGGAAAAAAGACAGCTTACAGATTAAGATTGAAACCACAAAGTCCTATCTCGGTAAACGCACGCCCTGACAGGTAAGGACCCCTGTCCCATCACACCTTCCGCGTGGCCTGAGGCAGGCCCAGCCTGCGAGCGTTACAGGTCCACCATTACAGTAAACCCTAGCGTTCCATCTCCACCATTCTCCAAGCTATGTTATTGTAACAAAGACAATTTACAGCATGAGCTTGAGTTGTGTACAATGATTCTTAAATTTTAGGAGCCTAGGTTGAGTTAATTTTAGTTATAAAAATTTAATTCAGTTAAATTGAGTTAAGGTCAGTTAAACTAGTTCCAACTGTTGGAGACACTAGTGGGAGGTCTAGTAGTGGGGTGCATATTCAATGTTTAACCAGTTAACTGATCAATCAACCTAAATTAACTCATGCATGCAGTCAAAGGAAGGCCTAAAGGAATTGCACAATTCATATTGGGAAATTTCCTAATTAATAGGGGACTAATTCCTCAAGGAACAATGCAAGGAAATAAGAGCTTGGAGGCTTGGAAAATTGACCACGTATTGGCCAAAGTCATTCAGTCAAGTAGAGGATAGAAGATACTTGTTGAGGTTGATCTCAAGGTTGAGCAAAGTATATGGTATTCATCCAGATTATTTGATTAATGCAATACATATAGTAATGGTTCTGAGCAGTTGTCCCCCCCTAGATATATCTCTGTGTACGTGTGTTGAATCTTGATGCATGTTAATGATTTGTGTTCTCGATCGTGAATTTACTTTCGCAGATTGGTAGAGTAGATTTGAGTCTTATGTTTTAGTAAATTACATGAGTAGTTTTGAATCTACATTAAAATTCTACGTGGTATCAGAGCTATATTCATAGTAGAGAAGAGAATTCGAAGTTGTCATTGCAGGAGGTTGGAGGTTGCAGGATTTCTTCAGGACTGAGAAGATGAACTTCAACGGACTAAGGCTCGAGTATGTCCTTGAGAGAAGCTCTAATTATGTTGCATGGAGGGACCAGATGGAGGTAATACTAGAGGATAATGGGTTGAAGGAATACATTGATAATGATGTTCTGAAACCAAAAAATGATGCTCAAAATCTAGCACAATGGAAGAAGTATGTTGGTAAGGCAAGGAGAGCCATATTGGAGGGAGTACGAGACCATATTGTCTCTAATATCCATGGGAAATAGAAATTGTATGCATTGTGGAAAGAAGTGACAGATTTGTTCCATAATAGTAGTGACCACAGGAAGTTGGCACTCAAGGACAAGCTTTGAAACATAAAGATGCAAAAGAATGAACCAAATTTGTAGTACCTGAGCAGGTTTACACAATGTTGTGATGAACTTGGCGGGGTCGATGTTACTATTCCCGAAGAAGATTTAGTAGCTCTAGCTCTGTTGGGTCTTCCCAAGAGCTGGAACAATTATCGAGATTCCGTAAACGGTAGAGAGAAACTACCACAGTGGGAGTAATTATGGTCCGATCTATTGTAGGAAGAAATAAGGCAAAGCAACAAATATGGGATCTCATCCAAGGTTGAGGATGAGGAGAATTGTTCCTTGGATGGAAAGGTAAAGAAAGGGAAAGGGAAGAAATCCCAATCTAAAGGAGAATCCAGTCAAAGGGGTAAGAAAAAGTACTTGTCCAAAATCAAGTGCTTTCACTATCATGAATTTGGGCACTATGCCATGAAATTCCCACAAAAGAAAACAAGAAAGAAGACATCAAGAGGAGCGGTAGGTGAAGCTCTAGATTCACAATTCGAGCTTGATTTTACCCTCATTTCATGCATGGAAAGCACAGTGATGGGTAGTGTTTGGTATCTCAACAACAATTCCTCATTCCAGATAATGAGGAACAAAGATTTCTTTAGTGACTTGGAGGAGAAAGACCTCTAGATGCACATCGATATGGGAGATGATGGGAGGTATAACGTGACCTATATCAATACAATTACTTTTCAGAGGGAGTCTAGATACCCTCTCAGGCTCAAGAATGTGATGTTTGTTCCGGGTTTAAATAAGAATTTGGTTTCCATCGCGATGTTGGAAGATCATGGCTATGATATGATATTCAACAAAGGAAAGGCATTCCTAAGGCACATCTCCATGGGACAAGTGAAGCATATCATGGTTCGGATAAAGAATCTCTACAGGTTGGATATGGAAGACTGTGCTGCTTTGAGCACAAAGGAAGAGAAGGTGTAGAGCCAAGATGTCGGTGAATTATGGAATAGAAAACTTGGGCCATTTTACCATGGAGCTTTGAATAACACACAACAAATCACCACAGGCCTCCCCAATGGAGCACTAGAGAATAGAATACATGCAAAAGGTGTACCTTGGGGAAGTACACAAAAGCCACCTTTAATGATCGGGATAGCAGGGAATATGAAATCCTTGAAAGGATATGTGGAACTTTCTCAATAGCCTCCACGACCAATCACATGTATTATGTTATATTTGTAGATGATTTCTCACGTAAGTGCTGGATTTTATTCATGCAGAAGAAAGACCAAACATTCTCCAAATTTGTTGAATTTAGGGCACTTATTGAGAAAGAAACTGACAACAAAGTGAAGTCTCTTAGGAGCGATAACGGTGGTTATTATGTGTCAAATGAGTTTAAAAAATTATGTACAAAGGAAGGCATTCGACGGGATTTGAAAACACCCCATAACCCACAATAAAATGGGGTGGATGAGAGGAAGAACATAAGTATTGTGGGAGAAACATGGGCGATGTTGCATGACTAAGGCCTACCTCTTCACTTGTGGGTCGAAGCATGCAACACAACATTATATGTGCAGAACAAGGGTCCTCATCGGATTCTCGGGATGAGTATATGGAAAGAAGATTTTTCAGGGAAGAAATCAGATGTGTCACACTTCAGGATCTTTGGATCATCAATATATTTCCATGTTTCCAAGGAATCAACGAAAAAGCTAGAGACGACAATGGAGTTGGGAATATTTGTGGGGTACACTGATACACCTCACAATCGGGTGTATCTTCCATCTCTCAGGATGATTGTTGTTCATAGAGATGTGAATTTCAATGAAGGGAGGGCAATGAAGTTTTCCCTTGAGAGGGAGATTCAGTTGCATTTAGATCATGAGCTTTTGAATCCAAAGGAAGAACCTCAAGAATATGTGGAGAATCCACATGTAGAGGAGTAGAGAGTGGAGATAGACACTCAAGCAGAGACATCCAGGGAATGAAGGAAGCAAACAAAGGAAGCTGACAAATTATTGCAGGATGTTAGAGAGAATGTGGGAGCACCAAATCACAAAGTAGGCATAGGAGTTCATCAAAACGGTAGACACGATAAATGGATCTGATGAGCGAGCTAGTAGACGCAGAACCAACTTCATTCAAGGAAGCAGAAGAGAAACCAATATGCATTGATGCTATGGCAGAGGAATATGATTCCATTGTCAGAAACTGTGTTTGGGAAGTGGTCCCAAGACCTACATACAAGTCAATGGTGGGTTCGAGATGGCTTTACAAGGTAAAGCATGCAACAGACGGAAGCATCGAGAAGCACAAGGCCAGATTCATGGCCAAGGGGTACTTCGAGGTAGAATGTATTGACTATGAAGAGACGTTTTCTCATGTAGCAAGGTATTATTCCATTAGATAAATTTTGGCTCTGAATGCACAGATAGGGTGGAAAATCCACTAGATGGATGTGAATACAACATTTCTTGTTAGAGTGATTTAGGAGGATGTGTACATCAAACAACCTGGAGGATTTGAGACCTTTGACAGAGAGTCACATGTGTGTCGACTCAAGCGAGCGTTGTATGGGATGAAGAAAGCACCTCGTGCTTCGTACACGAGGATCGATAGCTACTTCACCAGGTTGTGCTTCACCAAAAGTGAAGCGGATGCAAAACTTTACCACATTCTGGTAGAAGGTAAATTGTTGATTATAATATTATATGTTGATTAATTGATTTTGACTAGTGATGAACAACTTATCAGGTCTTACAGGGAGGACCTTGCAAGAGAAAAGACATGGGGCTGATGCATTATTTCCTTGGTTTGGAAGTATGGTAGAGAGAAGGGGAACTGTTTGTCTCTCGGGGAAAGTATGCCAACGAGATACTTCATAAGTTCCACATGGAAAAATGCAAACCCATGGAGACTCCTCTAGCGACCAACTGGAGGAAAGAGGATGCCACTTCACATGAGGAAGTGGATGCTACCGTGTATAGACAGTTGGTGGGTTCTCTCATGTATTTGGTGAACACATGAACAAACATATGCTATGTGGTGAATCAGTTGAGCCAAGTCATGGTTCGACTAACCAAATTATTTTGGAGGGATGATAAACATGTACTATGGTACCTTAGAGGCACTAATTAGTTTGGACTTTGGTATAGACAGAAAGAGGGAGTGAATATGCAAGGCTTCAGAGATGCAGATTGGGCGGGAATTCCATCAGTCTATAGGAAGAGCACTTGAGGAGGGTTTTTCAGTGTTGGGTCAGCAATAGTTTCTTGGTACATCAGAAAGAAGATATGAGTTGCACTCAACTTAGTAGAAGCACAGTACATGGATGCCAGTGAAGTAACTTGCGAAGCTATCTAGATGAGAAAGATTCTTGTTGGGTTATTTGGTTATATGATGTATCCTATTACGATTCACTGTGAGAATTAGATTTGTATAAAACTCTTTGAGAATCCATTTTTTTATGATCGATCCAAGAAAATTGATATTTGGTACCACCATCTATGAGCTTGTAAGCAAAGGTGGATCATGTTGTTGAAGTACATTCCGACAAAGGAACATGATGTAGATATTTTGACAAAGGCCTTATCAAGATGAAAATTTGGGTTCCATAGAAGTAGGGTTGGGATATATGATAATCCCTTTCTTGCTGAGAGAGAGAGTGTTGAAAATGTAACAAGAAATTCCTAATTTAATTCCGTCTTTGATTAAATTAGGAGAAAATCAAAATTCCACATCAGTAGACAACTTGAATGAGTTAACAGAGTTATTATCACTCAATTAGCTTAGTTAATTCGAGTTGGAGGGTGAACTTGAGTTATGTACAATGATTCCTAAATTTTAGGAGCCTAGGTTGAGGTAATTTCAGTTGTAACAATATAATTCAGTGAAATTGAGTTAAGGTCAATTAATCTAGTTCCAACAGTTGGAGGGACTAGTGGGAGGTCTAGCTATGGAGTGCATCTTCAGTGTTTAACCAGTTAACTGATCAATCAAACTAAATTAACTAATGCATGCATGAAATTCGAGTTACCCAGTTGAGATTAGAGTTAAAGAGTAGTGTACTAATAACTGTAGAATATTCCAAGTTGTACAGGTCATGCATGCAGTCAAAGGAATGCCTAAAGGAATTGCACAATTCTCATTGAGGAATTTCCTAATTAATAGGGGCTTAATTCCTCAAGGAACAAAACAATGAAATAAGAGATTGGAGACTTGGAAAATTGACTAAGTATTGGTGAAAGTCAGTCAATCAAGTAGAGGATAGAAGATACTTGTGCAGGTTGAGCAAAGCATATTGTATTCATCCAGATTCTTTGATTAATGCAATACAGATAGTAAGGGGTTTTGAGCAGTTTCTTTCCCCTGGATATATCTCTATGCATGTGTGTTGAATCTTGATGCATTTTAATGATTTGTATTCTCGATCACGAATTTACTTCCGCAGATTGGTAGGGTAGATTTGAGTCTTATGTTTTAGTAAATTACATGAGCATTTTTGAATTTACATTAAAATTCTACAATTTTTTGTTTTTGTTTTGGTAGTTTAGACTAATCCTAATCACCCACGGGTTTCAAAATGGTGACCTTGTAGAGGGAGTGCCTTAACAGTGCACCCTATCACCGACTACTCTACACCACGTGGGCAAAATTCTACAACCTTACCTTGGGAAGAAACTCAATATAATTATAATCTTGATATTGATTTCATTCCACTAGTATTAGATAATGTATTCAAACTAATATTCAATTTCATTATATACTTTCTTTTAACATTTTAATGGACGTTTCATACTAATATAATCGTAGAATTGGGAAAAACGAAAATAAAACCAAATAATCTTTAAATATTTTAAGATGGAGCCACAGTACTTCAGGAATTTTTAGCCTATAAAATCAATTTGGGCATGATAGGATAGAATGTCGAGAACAAATAGAAGAAGCTTTGGAATCTTAAGCTACAACCTAAGGTAGCTTTAATCCTCTAGTTGTTTATGCTTAACAAACAAATAAAGTTGGATAAGCTTCAGAAAAAAAGGTTTGCATGGGCCCTCTACGTGCCACCTTTGTTGTGGCAACATTGAGATTACTAATCCCCTGAAGAACTGTGACTTTCCTTCTAAGCTATGGGATTACATGGCTATTATCTTTTGACAATGATATTGAAACAAAATCAACCTATTATCAACCATATAGGAATGTAGATATACCCCTTTCTTCAATCCAATACTAAGTGAAGTTTAACAACACTTTCAAGGATTTATCTTATGGAAAACCTGGAAAGAAAGGAATTACAAAACATTTAAAAATAAAATAGCTCCCATAGATTTCATATGGCATTCTATCCTAAATAAGATCAAATAAATTGTTCTACTAATCCCCTGAACCTCCCAATATTAGGATTGAAATCATCAAGAAAAGAACATTCTTTATGTGTCAAGTCCTCAAGCCCCTTTGTCTCCGCCAAGCTCTTCAAGTCCCAACTATTGGTCTCCTCTCATGACTATTTTTCTAAAATTAAACTTTGATGGGATCTCATAAGGTAGTCGAGGATGGGCCAATTTTGGGGGTTTTTTCAGAATAAGTCTAGGTCACATAATTCATATTTACTCAGGAGATCTCATGATAGACAGTAAGAATGTTGCTAAATTATATTCTTCTGAATAAGGATTACTCATTGCTAGAAGAAGCGATTTTCAAAAAATGGTAATAGAAGGGGACTCAATACCAATAATTTAGATTTAAAAAAAACTCCAATATAGCTCACACCCTCCCAAAGTTTCAAGTAGTTGGAGACTTCATAGTAGCTTAGAAAGGGTAGCAAAGATTTTAGAAGGAACCATGCTTCCCATCATATGCCATGTTAGGATAAATGGAAACAGACTTGCAGAAAAATCAACTAATGAAGGGCTCAACTTTAAAATCTATACCTTTGACTGAAGTTGGACTGAAGTCATTATAGACTCTCTAAAAAGTATATGTCAAGAGATTGAAAATCAAGAACTTATCCCCCATGACGGATGCCCAAGTGCGGGATTTGTGTTATATTTTGAATAACTAGAGAAGTTGGATAACGAAGTTTTAGTCTTGGAAAGGAATATGGTAGGCATCACCTTCACTTTATTCAAGGAAGAAAAGGACTCACAACCACCAATCTAGGTGGAATCTCATTCCCGATAACATGATCAGGCGATCTTGCATTTCTGTTATGGTTTTTTTATAGTGGCAATCATGTAGTTATGACTGATCTCGCAATATGTTTTTATAATTATGCTTTTACTTTAGATGATAAACTTATAGCTTTGGAAATATACAATGTTAAAACTTTGAGACTCTATTTTGGTTTAGTTTCCCATATGACATACAAGTAACTTCTGAACATCTGTTATATATATTTTCTTCTACAAATTAATATAAAATGAACATTACAAAAAAAAGCAACCCAACAAACTTGATCTATATTCAATTTAAACACCATATAGTTTTTCCGTTCTTTATTTGCAGAGATTTGGTTCACATAGAGCTTACCACTCTAATTATATCAATGACAATGGAATTATACAATTTTGAATAAAATATTTTGAGTTTTTTTTATTAATTTAATATTAATTCAACTATGTTAATACTTTTATTTGATGAATACTTTCGTTGCAATTTTAAGGTGTTTTATTGAGATTGAGGTAATTAATATCACCCCAATCTAATGATATGAAATATTTAAATGAGATTTAATAATTTAATTTAATTTAATTTGCTACACCAATTGCATTTATAACATTTGAGTAATTAGATTTAAAATATTTGGAGGACACAATCGAATCAATGTTCAAGTGAACAGTGGTATTTAGTAGTTTGAAAACAAGAAAAATGCATATGTATTAGATGGATGGTTGTAAAAAAATTATGCATATGTATTAGATGGATGGCTGTAAAAAAATTAAGGATTAATTTTTTAAATCATTTTACAAATATTAAAAGTACACTTTTTGCAACTTTGAAATTTATATCAACCAAAATTTTAATAATATGAATAACACACTTGATGGTACAAAGACAATGGTGGACCCATTAGTACTTAGAGAGATTGTAAGAGCCCAATGTGATGAATTCCACCCTCTCAAGCATTTTAATGATTGATACATAAAGTGACAACACTAATGTCAATGCCACAACCAAATTCTTTAGGACCACACTACAGATTTCATAATTTAATAATTTAATGGCTTGAATTGAGATTTGTAAGACTCAACACAAAAAGTTCTTAAGTACCAAAATAATTACTATTAATATTTGAGATATTCATGACCTTATAATGAAGATTGAGAAAAAAATATTATGGTAAAAACATTTTAAAGATGGTTCAAGAAATAATTCATTAAAAAATACCAAACACAAATTATTCTATAAATTAAAAATCAAAATCCTTCATACCAAATATTTGGTATGGAATTTTACGAGATCAACATTTTAAATCTCTAAATAAGAGATAACATGAAAACCACGGTGGAAGATAAAGAGCACAAATTAAATATAGGAAGTGACATAGCTTTCACAATCATATATCCATTCCAATGAAGAATGTTTCACATGCAAAACTTTGCTAACACAATTATAGAATTATATTATAATGTAGGATATGATTGTTGAAATAAAATCACAAAACTTTTCATTTTATATTTATCATCGCATAAACTTAAATTCTTCCAATTATAAATATAAGTCGACAACAAATTATTATATTTTAATATAGATAATGAAAAAAATAAAAATAAAAATAAAAATAATATATATATATATATATATATATATATATATATATATAGTTAAAAGACATAATTACTATAGCTTGAGCACAAATGCGTTGTTGGAGACCTAGGCGCAGGCACAGCCACCCCGACCCCTGCTTCAACAGCCTTTGTTGTTTGATTCCGGCTGCATGGCCCCTCCAGAGGGCATCCCAGAGGCGGCCGCTCCTCTTGATCATGCTTCGGCCTTTTCGACACTGATAAGTTCATTGAATCCGCCTCAACCAAGGCCTGCAATCTCCAAGTTTGTCAAAAAAAATGGATGGGATTCAGGAAGTCTCTCTGCCTCCTGTGATCCCTCGAATTGCTGCTCTCTCCCTCGCTGAGAAAGGTCTCATTGAAAAATTCACAGGCCTCTGGCCCTCGCTAAAGACAATCCAAAAATGGGTGGAACGCAACTGGATGGAAAATATCTATCAGATTCTGTGGCAGGGGATTTTACACACTCCACTTCGAGACAAAGGAAGACAAAGACCTGATATTCAGGAACGGACCATATTTCATGGACACCAGAGGGCTTTATTTAAACAAATGGACTCCAGAATTCGATCCGGAGCTTGACGTTCCCAATGCTATCCCAGTTTGGGTCCGTATTCCTCATCTTCATCTTCACTATTGGGGATACAATTATGTAAGAGAGATTGGGAACATTGTTGGAAAGTTTATTGACAAAAGCGAGCCGAAGTATAACATGCAAGCTTATGAAAGAATCCGCGTTGAGGTAGATATGGGGAAAGGACTTCCGAAGGCGATCAAGCTAAAGGTGGACAACTGGACTCATATTCAGCAGCTGAACCACGAACAAATTCCCTTCAAGTGTAAGGTATGGCACGAATACAATCATTTCGCTAATAGATGTACAAAATTTATTGAGCTTGAAAATTCAGACCCTGAAGCACAATTGGAAGTTATAAGAAAGAAGAAGTCTGTGCCAAACTCCAGAAACACTGGTGCTCCATCCGCCCATCCACCCTCTCATTCTGCCAACCCCTCCATTCATTCTCATCCAGATCTTTCCATAAAGTCTCTCCAAACCCCTGATCCTTCCCTTCTCTCATCCAAATCCTTCTCATCCCTTGCCTCCTCTTAAGAGGATCCTCCTCAACCTTCCATCCACTCTCCCCATCTGGATCCCATCCTTCAGCCCTCCCCTTCCAAGTCATGTCCTTCATCCTCCTCAAATGAGCCTTCATCAACTTGGATTGTCACTAGGAACACAACTAAGGAGCAGGGGGATGTTTTGGAAACTCTTAAAAAAAAAGGCGCTCAAAGAAAATTAGCCAAACACCATCAAGATGAAGTAGCTCATATGGATATTGCCCTTGGAATGCAACACCCAATAGAAACCTTCATTGGAGTGCTTATAAGCAAAGAAGTCAATCAACATGAACGAGGAGGGAAGATAGGGTCACAACCTGCATTCCTAAAATAATGAAATCATTCACTTAGAATTGTAGGGGATTAGGGCACCCCTCTAAAAACATTTCCCTAAGAGACCTTTTCAATCAAGAAAATCACGACTTAGTTCTCATCCAAGAAACCAAACAAGGAGAAAAAGACATGGGGAATATCATAAGAAAAATGAGGAATTACACTGGCACCATGGTGGAATCCAGAGGTGCTTCAGGAGGAATAGTCACTATTTGGAACCAAAATACTTAGAAAAAACTGGCAGTTGTAAAGACTCATGACTGGATTAAAGTCAAACTACAGAGAATGCAAGAGGATGTTATGATAACTGTGTACAATATATATGGCCCAAACCATTACAGAGGCAAAGAATTTTGCTGGAGTACCATGAAAACTGACATAGACAGTGAGGATAATATTAATTTCATCATTGGAGGGGATCTAAACTTGATCCTGCATGCCAATGAAAAAAGAGGAGGCAGCTTTAACCCCAATCCTTCAAGAGAGTAGTTGGAAACAATTATCCAAGACCACGACCAGGTGGACATCATTCCTAAAAACCGAAAATTTACTTGGAGCAATCGAAGAATAGGGGCTGGAAACATAATGGAAAGGCTTAACCGATTTCTAGTTGCTGTTTCCCTCATTTCTCATTTTTATGTTGCAACCTCTACCATTCTACCATGTTTTGCCTCTGATCATTATCCCGTCTCCCTTGTCTTCAGTGATCAGTCCTCCCTTGGGCTGCTCCCTTTTCGATTCAATTCGCTTTGGACTGATATTTTAGAAGCTATACAGATAGTGATTAGCACATGGAAGCAACACGTAGAGGGTTCCCCAATGCACATTTGGGAGACAAAGTTGAAGCTGGTGCACATTGCTCTCAAAGGATGGGAAAATACCCATTATAGATAACCGGACAAAGTCAGACATGACACCAAGAGAATGATGGAAACTATCCAAATAGACATCGACACTCATGGAGCGAACAAAGAAAAGCATGATCAGGAAAAAGAGATTTATTGGAACTTGTATAATGCAAATAGAAAAGAAGAGGAAAAATGGAGGCTCAAATCGAGAAATCTCTGGTTGCAGGTCGGGGATAAAAACACCTCATTTTTCCACAAACAAGCCACTGTCAGAATGTCAAGGAATAATATCATAGTTATAACATATGAAGAAGGAAATATGCACACATATCAGGAGGCTATTAAATCAGCTGCTCATAGCCATTACAAAATCCTAGCTGAAACTGTAGAGCTGGAGGACTACAGTGATTTCTTGGCTCATACGCCCAAAATGATTACAGACGAGATCAATTTCTCCCTCACAAAGGAAATCGAGGAGGCTTAAATTCTTAATGCAATATGGACTCTCCACCCCGACAAGTTGCCGGGCCCGGATGGATTCACCATTAGTTTTCTTAGGACCTTCTGGGATGTCATTAAAAAATACCTCATCAAAATGATCCTATGGGTTCAAAGTAAAAAGAAGATTGGGGGGTTCACTAACTCAACGTTCCTTGCTCTCATCCCCAAAGATAACCGCCCCTCCACCTTCTCCAGATTCAGGCCTATTTCCCTTTGAAACTCATCGTACAAAATCATCACCAAAATCCTTGCCACTCGTCTCAAATCTCATCTCCCGAACCTCATATCCGATAATCAAGGAGGTTTTATCTCCAATAGACAAATCACTAAATCTATTCTATTAGTTCAAGAAGCCATTATTTCTAGCATGATGAGATCTGAGAAAGGATTTATTCTGAAACTTGAATTAGCAAATGCGTTTTATAGAGTGAGACACTCCTTCCTCCTTTGGGTTCTCTAGAAAATGGGATTTGAAGCAGACTTCATATCCCTCATCCACACCTACATATCCAATCCTTGGATCTCTCCCTTAGTCAATGGAAGACGTGGAAATTAATTTCAATCCTCCTGAGGCCTTAGACAAGGTTTCTCCTTATCTCCCTTTCTCTTCATTCTTATGGCAGAGTCTTTCAGTAGGGCCTTGGATCACAAGTGCAGAGTTGGGCTAATCATAGGTACCAAATTTTAGCAATGGAGTCAAAAACATGAATCACTCTAAGTTTGCTGATGATACCCTCTTGATGGGAGGAACGACCAAAATTATAGCTCAGAGATTTAAATCTCTTCTTGACAACTTTATGTACTATTATGGAGGGCAGATAAACTACCATAAAAGTTGTAACGGGTGGAATGCATGAATCAACACCATCCAAAATATAGCTCAAATCTTTGGGTCTCCTACAAGTGGAATTGGACTCATTTTAATTACCTTGGGATGCCTGTTAGTGTAGGTCATTTGAAAACTGAGGTTTGGAATATCACCATCAACAAAATGAAAAAGAAAGTTCAGCAATGGGGGTCATATTGGCTCAATCTGGCTGGGCACGTAATCCTCTTAAAATATGTTCTCTTTGCCTTTCCTATGTATCATTTTTCCTTGCTACAGGCTCCCATCATAATTCAACACAAAATTGAAGCAACCTTAAGAAAATTCTTATGGCAAGGCGGTAAAAATGAGAAGAAGAAATTCAACTTGGTCAAATGGAGACAGGTAATCCAAAATTATGAAAATGGTGGACTTGCAGTTCACATTCCTAAGCTATCGAATATAGCTTTGGAGAGGAAATAGTATGGCGGCTAATAACGGGACAACAAACTTGGTGGAAGTAAGTGCTGGGGTCAAAATACTTCTCCACTACAAGGCAAAACGTTTTAGATCAGGCTATTCCCGACAAACTTTGCTCTCGAATTTGGGCTCTTTGTAAAAAATCCATTCCTTTCATCAACAACAACAACTCCAAAGTTCCGCAGGGAGGATGTAAGATAAATATTTGGGAGGATAAAATTATGGGGCATCCCCCTCTCTTAAACAATCCAAGCATACTGCGCATACAAATTCTTTGGAGCAAATTTCCAGTTGGGAAGAGAGCACCAACATCTAGAATGGCTGGACCTTTCCTATTATGCCACCCTCCTCGAAAATGATCAAGCAATTCTGAAAGGAATGCTCCATGGTGTAGCTCCTCTGTCAAAAGGAAAAGAAGATAGCTTCAAATGGGATCCTTTTGGATCTTCCTACACTGTTAAAGTTGGGTATGAGTCTCTTCTCAAAGAGAAATTCCTCACTCCTCCTTGGGCCATCTGGAAACAAATTTGGAAATCAAAAGCACTTCCAAAGTTCAAAATATTTATCTGGATCTTACTAAAAGGGAAGATATTGACCACTGAAAACTTAAAAAAAGAGAGGCATCCATGGTGCTTCGAGATGCCCCTTACGCCTCAAGGATGAAGAGATGATATTCCACCTTTTTGTTGGGTGCCTCTTTTCCAATCAGTGCTGGTATTCTCTTAAGGATCCATTCCATATTGATATAGGTGCAATCAGCTCGGTCTCAGACCTGATTACAAATTGGAAAAAGAGCTACCCATGGGGCAAAAAGAATAATAATTTAGCCAAAAGAGTCTGGGACACCCTCCCCCATGTATTAATGTGGAACATCTGGCTTACAAGAAACAAGGCTATCTTCCAAGATCAAAAACCTTGCATAAGGAAAGTCCAGACTAAGACTTGGAGTCTCACTATTGAGACCGTCCTTTCCGGAAATAACAACCACCTTAATCTCAATGACCTGCAGGCTGAAGAAAGAATCTTTCTTGGTAGTGCCCTTGATAATCCTCCAATGTACAACAAAGCTCCTGTCAATCAATATTCTCACAAGGATCAGTTGAAGATCAAACTCAAAGAGAAAGAGTTTATTGAGTGGCTTGATGGACTCAAAAGGCCTGCGTTCTTCTTTGATGGTGCCTCAAAGGCAAACCTAGGAATAGCAGGGGCAAGAGGTTTCATTAAGGATGGCCAAGGCTGCATCGTGGCTTCCTTTGAATGGGGGCTTGGTTGTTTGTCAAACAATAGAGATGAAGCTTACGTTCTGTTGAAAGGCCTTCAAATAATTAAAAATATTAAAATGCAAAAGGTTATGGTATTTGGTGATTTGCAATTATCATAAACATGATGAAAAAATCAGCGCAAACCCCCAACATATCTCTAAGCAGACTTATTTCTAGATGTCGCATCTTGAGTAAGGATATTGAATATCTCTCCTTCTTTCACGTTCTCAGGACAAATAATAATAAAGCATATACCCTGGCTAACAAATCTTGTAGTAGACCAGCCGATCAACTCCTTTTCCAAGAAGGCATAACCTTTTCTCCCTTGCCATGATTCATCCCCCATGCGCAATCTCTGCCAGTCCGATTCTTTGCACCTATATGATCCTGTCAGGGCAGGACTGTCACTCCCAAATCTCTCTCAACACCATTCTTGTGACCTTAGCTCTTCGTGAATCTCGCCTTGCCTCTCCTCCCAATCCATCTGCTACCCGTGCCTCCTCTATTTATTCAACTTCTGTCTTCATTATGAATAAAAAAAAATATGCAAAGCTGGTTTCTATGTGCCCTCTTATCTCCATACTCCTATGCATTCTGTGATCCTTCGAACTCGCCCTCTTGGGCCTTGCCTCCCTGGGCACTTATTTGCTGAGAATCCCCTTGGACATTCCCATTCTGATTTGTCGAAACCTCACAACCCTACCTCTCGCCTTTCTTCCACTCTCCCGCAATCTGTCTACTTCTGCATCAATCCTGACTCATATACTTTGCCTATCTTCCAGCAGTGCATAGTTTTCATCAAAATGTCCGCTTCCATCAGTGCATAGTGTGCATCCCTTCACAGTCAATCAATGCTCCTACTTGCCACTCGACTTCTTACTTATTTACCAGCATTCCTATCCTCTCCTCCCTTTGATATCATGAGGAATGAAAATTGTTTTCATTGTGTTGATCTTCAAGCCGAGATGGAGTTGATAAGAGGTCAGTTAAAGATTATGGAAGATAAACATCAAGTTGACACCGCCTTCCTTCAGCATCAAGCACAATCCTTCTAAAAGCAGCTAAGGGGTGCCACTAACCACTGTGCTCACATGGAAGAATCCTTGCAGATCTTGCGCTACATGCTAGACAAGCGCTCATCACCTAGCTCTATCTCAAACAATGTCACCACTATCAATCCGAAAAATAATCAAGACAACATTGATGCTTCAAATGGTCGGAAAAACAATAAAGAATAATCCTCACTCCTCCATCTTTCTATTTCAATCACGTCATTTAAATTTGCACTTATGCTATCGTAGTTTGTTAGAATATATCAAAAATCTGTTATGCAGTATAGTAGTAATAGTCGTCACAAAGGAGGGTCAGTATTTTTCCACATCACCTCTCCATAGTTATCCTCTCCATCAGTTGAATGTAACAAGGAATTCTTTCCCCTCTTTTTTTGAATATAAAATAGCAACTGAATCAATTGAAAAAAAAGACATGATTACTATATATATGATTTACATACAACATTGATTAATTACTATCACAACCCAACGAGAAATCATATACCACATAATAATGAGAGTTTCAATATACCATTGAGCCTTTTAAGTACACAATGCTCCATGGCATAGAAACTTCTAACATTTATGATGTATTACTTATTAAAAAATTATTTCAAACATTTATGATGCATTACTTATTAAACCATTCATGTAAAATTAACATGGTATATATGCGTTACAACTATAAAGTATGATCCTTAATACTAACGAGTAGTGTTACAACAGAGTAGTGTTACAAAGTGATAGCGTTAATTCAAGACTAATGTTTTGATTTACACGAAATAGTGCCACAAACACGTAAATCATAAAAAAATTTAGAGTTACAATTATATGGTTACCAATTGAGTGCAAAGCCATGATGCAAATATTTTTATCTTCTATCATGCATCTTGTACAACAAAATCATCTTAACACATTTTTAAAGGACCATATTAATGTTTTTACGTATTCCATTAGGTACCTGGCCATTCTCGAGCTCAACACTTTATTGACTTGATTGAAGTGCATTATGTAGAGATAGACTCTTTCATTGTTGATCCATTTCTAAGGGTGGTAATCATGCAAGGTGTTGATCATAATCAGCTTCCTATTAAATTTTCGTAAGCAACCCCGTTTAAATCCTGCAAATCCCCTCTTCCAGCCTTAAAAATTCATTTCTATGCCTCTCGTTACCAATTCCCGCTCCCAAATTACACTGTAGAAGGCAGAAAACCCCGCGTTTAAATATATTCAACGCTTAGCCCCTTCAACCCTAGCTCCTCTGTCCTGTTCTCCATGTAACCTGAGCACCAGACCGAGTGCTAAAGCCGGAGGCGCTTATCACGTATGTATATCGGGCGCGCCCTCGGCCGTTGATCTGTACAGATCGAACGACATTCGTGATCCTCCATTCGTCGCCCAAAACCGCATCTCAGTCGTCCAATCAAACTGTGAAATCTACGGTTCGCAGCCCGCTGGTCCCGGTGGTCCCCGCGCCCAAAACAATGTCCAAAACCGGGTGGTATGTATTGCACCGCCTTTCAGCGGTAGGCGGTAATTCTCCTTGGGCCAGTGATTCCATACATCGCCCGACGCGTGTACCCGCATACGGCCCCAAAACTGCTCTCCATCACGCATTATTGTTCGGTCAAAGTCATGCAGCGATATTCACCACAACCGTCTGATCTGAGGGCCTTCATCCAACGATCATCGCACTCCAAAGCTGCACGGGATTTAACGCAAGCAAATCACATCCCTGGCCCACTGTCCATCGCCCCCGATGCTCTTTCAACCGTCGATCTCCTCCTGAGATCGGACGGCCAAGATTTCATCATCCCCGCTGTTGACCCGGTCTTCCTCCACGTCATCATCCCATGTGTTTATCGCATTTCTTTCTCCGTCATTTATACATTACATTCATATGTTTATTTTAATGTTTTGCATTATAACTCTGGTCAGCCCTTCCGCCATTATTTCCACTGCGCTTTCTTCGTCACCACCCTGCATATTTCCGCCGCTTCATCACGTCGCTCCACTACACAGTCGCCTCCATTGCATTGCCGTCCCCCATGCATTTGTTTTCTTCACAACTTTGTGTGTTTTGCAGGTTTAGAGCGACAGAGAATTATCATAATTTGCAGCATCCATTACAAGAGCCGAGCACACGTCAAAGGACCATTTTTCAGAGTAGAATTATGAAGAAAGTCCTCGGAAGCCAAATCGACAAGACTCCAATTTAAGAGGCAGGGTTCAAATTTGTCAAACCCTACAGGGACATTCAAGGCACCGATTTCACAGATGAGAACATTAATGGAGCAACAGGGGAAGATCAGTGAATGATTGAGGAATTCAGCGTTCGGCGTTTAAGAATTTTAAGCTTAATTCAGGATTGGGAAGGCAGAGGGTACGATGCACAAAAAACAATACCCTCCAGGTTTTATTTCAGCAGAATTTACCTTCAAAAAAGAACAAAATGTTGATATGGTTATCCCTATACCGTGTCCCTAGAGAGATTTCTACCCAGTGCATTTATTTCAGTTAGCAGGCTACAGAGTACAAACAACACAACATAGTCATTCAGCAGTATGGGCGCGAATTCTTCCGCCATTTTGCCTTAATTATGCAAATTAAATGTTCATCACCTACCTCTTTTACTAGGTTTTGGTTTCTCCTATAAAAACCATGAAGAAACGCATTGTAAGGGTTCCAGATTTTATCAGAAAATTATGCAGTGAGAGGTTTTTTGTATACAGTAAAATTGTGAATCATCCACCTGGCGACTCCACAATTCCTGAATGATTAAAAGATTCCACTAGTGATCAGTAGGCCGCTGATTATCTGTGTGTTCACAAGACTCCACTGGGATACCATGTCGCAGTACAACATCAGCCATGATAAATACCCAGTCACTTCACTAATGGAAGACTTTGAACAATGTGCCGAAATACATCCAAGCCTCATGGAAGAGTTTCAGCATGGAGTTGCAAGTATACTGGAAGAAATTGAATGGGAGGACCTTCCAAAGATTTTCCTTATCATCTCAGGACTTGATACTCTCCCAGTGCTTAAAAAAATGTTTCTAGATTTGGTGGTTGAGAGATATGAAGCTGAGATCGAACTGTTGAACTCTCAAGAAATATCATATCAGTTCCGAGACCCCAGAGCTTTTTTGGAAGGTCTCCCACCCCCTAAAAGAGAAGAAATTCCGCTACTGTTCTATGTGCAAGGAGAAGATGATCCGGTTCTCAAGAGTCGCTTTGAAGATGCAGTGGAAGATGAAAAAACCGAAGCTGCCCATGATGTAGACAGCCTACCATTCATGGAAGGCCAAAAAGAAGAAAGCGTACATCATCTGTTCATCGATCCTGTGGCAGAATACATGGAGGCCCTGATTTTCTCAAATGCTCCAGCGTTGATCCTTAGCACGGGCCAGTTTCATCGGGAATGGTCACTACTGATGGTGACCTCAGTTTTGAAGAACCACACGTAGAGCACCCTGTGGTTATCTCTGACAGGCAGTAAGTGCTCATATCCTTTTTTGTTACTGCTTGATTGGTTGCATTGGCATTATTGTATCACCTAAAACATCAGAGATTTCCAGTAGAGTAGATTAGGTAGGTAAAGATCAATAAAGCTCAGTCCATGAGCATGTAGTTAGTTGTTTTTAATTTCTACAAAATCCAGCAAGTTAGACAGTCTAATCCTGGCTTGACTGATTTTCAATTTCTGTCTTAGAATGTAGAGAAGAAATCTGCTAGACAGTTTAATCCTAGCAGACACTAGATTAGGTAGAGAAGCTATGAGACCAACAGTCTAATTTGGTCTCATGGAGTAATAAGGGTAGAAGTAGAATAGGTTATTTTCCTGTTTGTAAAAATTGATGATATAAAGGGTCTGCAAGTGCACCCAGAAAAAAAAATGTTAGGACTATAGTATGGGTAGGTAGTTGTTTGGGAGAAATTTTACTGCTGATATGATGTCTTCATAATTTGTGGCAGCTGATCAAAGAGAGAAATGAATGAGTCAAGCACCAGGCATCTAGCCTACACCAAAGATCATCTTCTGAATTCTTGACTCCTTCAAGAAGAAGCCATCCCCATGTGGAGCCACTGTTAGCCCCCTATAAATTTTTTGACAAGAAAACAGGGGGCTAAAATGTTGTTGAGCCTTCGAGGAATGAATTTCCCTTGAAAACACATCATCCTTGAAGCCTCCTTGTGCCTTTTGTCCTTGGGTGAAATCCCCTCTACTGATTTCCATCATAAAGCTTTTCTGTTGTGAAGAAGAATGCCCAAAGGCCCTTTTCCCTCTTATTTCACCCCTACTTAGCTTCTATTTTGTTCCCTTTGTCTCCCCTTCTATTTCCCTTCTTACCCTTCAAATCCCCCCAAAATCCCCTTTAAAATTCTTCCCCTACCCTTTGTTGGCCATTTTCCACTTTTATCCCCCTATCGTTACCTTTTCCTAACCTTGGAAAGTGTTAAAATGTGCAAAAACCCACTTTCCTACCTTATAATAAGGTCTAACCCCTTCTTCCCCCTTCTCCGATTATAAATCGCATTGTAAATCATTTCAAAACTAAATATGCAATTTGTAAACCACTTCCCCGACCATACCCCTTACGAACCTTATAATAAACAATGTTAACGTCTATTATAAGTCCCGCCCCTAACCACTTCCCCTTTCCATACCCGTGAGCTTTATTATAAAGTTTCATTTTATATATATCTCCGCTGCATAACCCAATGTCCTTAACCCGCAGTACAATCACAAATCACAAACTTTTTTGATCGCATGTTTTATGTGGAACGCTCCGATCTCGCGTCGCAAATATTTTCGATGCGATCAATCGCGTCGCAAATATTTGCAATGCAATTGATCGATCTCAAATCCCTCCAATCATCGCATCGCAACTCCGCCCAATCGCGCAATCGCAAGTCCCTTGCCTCCTCCTCCGATCGCTCCATTCCTCCGATTGCCCGATCGCACCATCCCCCAATCCGCCCGATCGCAAGTTATTTCCTCCGACCTCTGATCGTGCCATTCCCTCCGATCCTCCGATCGCAATGTATCTCCCGATCGCTCCGGTCGCAAATCCCCCCCGATCGCGTCCCCCTCCAATTGATCGCATCGCAACATTTGTCAAACCCGTTGCGATTACTCCCCGCTCCGATCTCCGATTGTGATTTGATCCCCCGGGCCCCACCACTTAATTCTTCCGCCAGTCCATATAATAAAGGGTTTTTCCTTTGTAAATGGGAAAATTGTTATATTTTCACTTTTACAAAGGATTTTCCCAATCGCATCGAAAGTTTTGTTATGTATCACTCCGCCCTTCTACCTCTCCCGATTTGCGATTGCGATTCGCTTCCCGCTCCAATTGCGATTGCGATTTCCGTATGGGTCCCACCTCGTACGATCCCTCCTTCACATTTCATTGCATTTCACCGCATTTCTTTGTATTCCCATTTATAATCAAACCTTCGCATTTTTCATTAAACTTTAATGAATCGCCCTCTGCCATGACCGGGTCCCACGTCCGTGGTTCCGCTTCATTGTTCTTCCCTGTTTCCCTGTGTTACCCGCCCAAGCGTTAATCTTTGGGTTTTTACACTTATAACCATTTCCTCCGCCACTCTTTATTATTTCCTCTGCTCTCGACTGTTCCGTCACCATTCCTCTGGGCCTCCGAAGCATTCCTCCGCCACCACTGCCCAAGTTTATAACAGGTGTATTTTATTGTGCAGACAACACAGAGAGGCTATTTCAGCATTTTCCAGCGGATCGGTAGAAGGAATTCAAAGGGGGTTGATGCCTGTTATTAATGTAATTAATGTTTGACCCTGCATTCAAATGAAAAGGCACAGTTGGAAGATTTAAGCACACTGTCAAAGTTCCATAAATGCTTCCAGCGCCAGTAGGACATTTTCTCCAGACGGACACCTACAGGAAATGAGCTCCATGCCTCCTCGAGCCCAGGGAAGTTAAAGACACTGACAGAAAGATTCTTGAGACTGTCAGAACTACAGTAATGAAGCATGGAGACCTTGCAATTTTTCCTCCAGTTCAATAATTCTAGAAGGCAGCGCAGAAGGCCTTACATCCAGAAAGGACTTCAAGAACATATAAGAGGTAAATCTCGGCCTGACAGAGTCTCCTAGAGCGGCTCTCAGAGTACACACAGCGATGCAGACTGCCATTAAGCAGAGTGGGCATTCGACCTACCTCCCCTCTGTCTTAATGGGATCCATTCAATGTTCATCTACCTCTATTTTTCTCTTCCCCTATTAGAATTCCCAAGAGCGATATTGAAAAGGTTGTTGTTGGGCCGTTGTTGTTCGGCTGCTACCGTTGTAGTTAGAGGGATTCAATTTGACTATTAGAACAGTCTTGGGAGGGAGTTGCAGAGTAGTTGTTATGTAGTAGGCTGGGAGGATGAAATTTGGATTGTATTTCAGCCATTGAGCTCTGATGTATATGACTAGTTTTGCATCATTAATCAAGCACGTTTCACAGGATCGTGGTCTATTACTATTGGTGATGTTTTCTAACTCTGTTTATTACATTTTCATGCTGTTCATTTTCTACTGGCTTGCATCAGAAATATAACATAGGATTTACCCTTGTTAGGTACCGTATGTTGCTGCTCTCCTTGCCTTTGATGTTTTCTGCTAATTGTGAATCTAAGAGGGAATTCAGTTAATTTAACCAGTGTAGTGGTTCCATATGCTGCTAGCTGATGTATGAATTATGGAGTTTGCTGCTTGGATGTTTCCTGCTGGTGTCAAAGCATTGAAGGTTCAAAGTCCTTCTCTGATCTACAGACCTTGGCTACGTTAACTTATCTCTGTTTCTTTCCCTTGGAGCATGCTAAAGCTGACCTGGAGTTAAATGACCTCTGGTCTGATCTATAAGCTGCCCCTTTGTTCCTCCTTTGATAGTTTCCTATGAGTATGTCCAAGTAGGTCTGGAGTTAAATGACCTCTGACCTGATCTATAGACAGAAATTAGGTTGCTTTCCTTCTTTCACTTTCTTCCTTAATGTTCCATCCCACCATCTAATCTAAAACATCCTTTAGTATTAGATGACTTTCCCTTTGGAAGACTTGGCTAGTTGTTGCATGTAATTCCCTTTCATGACTCCATAGCCCAATGGATGGCACTTTCTAGACCTATCCTCTTGGCTGAAGCACCCTATTGTTTTGTTCCTTTCTTTCCAATGCTTTCTCAGTCTATGATCTCGCAACCAACCCAGCAACCAACCAACCAAATCATTTAAAAACCCCTCTTTGTGCTTCACACCTAGCCTAACATCTCATTTTGAGCTTCAAAGATATATCATTCTTTGTTTTATCGGAGAGATCCCTCTCCGGGTCCAGGAGGGCTAGATCCTAGGGCCCCAAAGTGGTTTGATGTTGTCTCATCTTTTGGTCTTGCCAATCTGGCCAAAACATGGGAAGCCCAACACAATACACCCTTGGCCCTATTGTTTCTTCTCTGATATGTTGGCTTATCATATTTCCCCAATACGCACCCCTTGCAAACATCATCCCGCTTGGTGCTCAATTCTAGAACACCTGCGATAGTCTTTTGGAGAGTTCTCAACACCCCATGATGCAAATTCCCCATTCTTCTATGCCATATCTAATTCATATCCGTTTCATCTGCGCTACCAACTAGTGCCATTGGGGAATCAAGTTGTAGTTTATACAACTTGTTGCTTCTTACCCTGATTTGTGACTTCTTCTTCCAACTAGGGTGCTTGACATAAACTTTATTGCCAATAAAGTAGATATCATATCCTTGGTTTTGAAGCTGTGACACTGAGAGTATATTCATCTCCAAGCCTGACACATGCAGTACATTAATGGCCCAGATTCTGTTCCCTGCCTCAGTCTGAAAAACTACAGATCATTTCCCAATGGGAGTGCACTTTGCTTTATTACCCATGGTTATTTTTAAATTCATCTGCTCTTCTTGGTAGTTGAAAAAATAGTCCCATACTCCCATCATGTGGGAAAAGGCTCCACTGCCAATATACCAGACATCTGAGGACGTAGTACTTGATACACAAGCAAAGTCTTCCTCTGATCTGGATGCCAATATAGACACATCGTGATCCATCCGTTCTATCGTGCTTGCCCCCCCTCTTGGAAGACTGCATGAACCCTTCTGCATTGTTGCCCTGGGGAAATGAATAGATATTTGTTCACTGATAGATGCTCCCTCTTTGTTATTCATTTATGGCTTTGATACCATGTGAAAATTCTCAACCAGTTGTAGTGATAGATTTATTTCTCCTACTTATTATTTCAATAATTTATTATTCAGAAATATTCCGGAAAATATCGAAATAAATACTACTGTAACATTCACAATTATATAAGCAGAGAAATAAATAGTAGAGAACATAAGCACAAGAATCAATCACATGTACACAGTTATTTTTGGACAAATGTCCTCGAAAAAACACAATGTGGTAAAACCGGTGCAGCAGATGACGGTTTTATTATTTCTTCAGAAAATGATATCTTTACAGGGAAATATTCAGCAGATAAATTCTGAGCCACCTGAGACTATATGCCTAGCTTACTCAGACAAATTTCTAACACCCAGATCAACCCCTACAAGCCCCTGTGTCAGTCTGCGCGATTCTCTGCGCAGTCCCAGAGCTGGACTGCGTGAATCTGCATGGAGACTATGTGGGGTCTCTGCGTTGTAGCCACAAGCTACCTTCAGTGACCCACTGCTACTCTCTGACCCTGATCTCAATCACCCCTGACCTCCTCCTACTTATGCAACTTCTCGCCCTGCACCTGTCCCGCTGAAATCGAATTCTACATCAGAATGGATCTCCTTCGGGTACTGAGTGTGTGCCTGGCTCATTTTCCAAGTGACCTCCAAGCCTTCTTTTATAATCTTCCTGTTGGAGAACCAAAGGCCTAGATTAAAATATTAATCAATGGCTAAGATTAAATCTTAACTTGATCCATGTTTTCTAGAAGATTCACACTCTGAGTTATTAATGCCCTTTAATTATTTCCTTTTCAAGTTTGGACTTAGGGTCTCCATTAAAATAATTAATTATTTTAATAATTCTTGATCCAAGTGGAAATTCCACAAACTGTTTCTAGGTTCTTTGGAATGCTATTTTCCAAGCCTCCCTTCAATGTTTGAGACTTGGAACACTTCCAAATGCTACAGTAATCAACATGGTAAATACGTATTAACAAGTGGATTTGATGTGGGTGCAACATGTTGAACCGGTTGATACGAGTTTACAACCGTTTATGGTTGGATAGGCAGAGTGGGCTGCCATTGATAAAAATTCATTTCAAAATTAGGATGAAAAAAAAATGATGGAGTACTGTCAAAATGGGAGACTTTAGGTTTCCCCCCAGCATGAGGAGTGTAATAAGACGGAAAATATTTCTCTCCAAATGCAGGGAGTCTAGTTGAGATTGAACTGGGAGGAATATACCCAGATGGAATAGCTTGATATTGGCTTGATGATGTATACAAAGGATCAAGCCATTCAGTACTCACTATAGGTTTACTAGTTATAATACCAGACGATGACATTGATGAAGTCCATGGGTTTAAAGATGCACTAGAGAAAATTCCAGATAAAGATTTATAACCTGATGGGAGCAAAGGGCCACCATGTAAATATGATTCTGGTGAAGTTGTGAACAACGGAAGAGTAGCGAAAGTAGGTGTTGTCACTATTGGATTTGATGGTCCAACCGAAGATGTTGGTTCAGGCATGGTTACTTGACCAGACGTATACCCTATTGGATCTACATAAAATTGAATAGGCACAGGATCAAAAAAAGCAGAGGCGGGTGATTGAAAAAAAGACTCGAACATGTAAAGCCCCGGTCCAAAATGAGTTGGATTTAAAGGTGTTTCATCTTGTGGTATTTCTTCAATTGAAATTAAACCAGGTGCAAGAATTTCGCTGTCCGGCCCAAATTATATTTCAGGAGGTTGACTGCGTGATATGGGAGACTCAATGGCTACAATAGATTGTAGGGCGACTGATACAGGGACAAATTCTAATCATTCGACTTCAGGATTCAGATGTTCTGGCAAAGAAGAGACAGGATCTGGATCAGCTTCCAGTTGAAAAACATCGATTTCGGGAGGTATGGTCTCACTGATTGGATGGATCGTAACCACGAGTAGCTGTGAAAACTCCATCTCGACAACAATAGATGAACCAATATTTGTAGAAACAACTTGTGCCGACTCTGGTATATGTGAAGATTATGCTTCACCAGAGGTACTGATAAAACTGGTTTCGATAGAGTGATGTTGCCTTTGTCGACCAGAAGTGGCTTTTGGTGGTAAAGGTGGTTTCAATGCAAGTCTACACGATTGACGGGGAAAGGGATTTTCTTCTTCCACAATGAATAATTTATTTTATGACCAAAACCAAATAAAAAAATAAAAGGGTAATGCTAGGAAAAAGGTTTACCAAGAAACTCTGAACTGCAGAATACCTCCTGGCGAACCAAGAAGTACGGGCAAGCAATCTCCCTGAATGTTGTGTTCGACGTATCATAATTTACAAGGGGGTTGACTCAGTTCACTATGGATGGATAGCAACCTAAAGTTGTCCTCCCAAATATACCTGAAGGTATGTGGAGGCCCAAGTCCGTATTAGCGATGTCTAATGTGAAACCGCACAGTGAGAGCACCCCTTTATACTTTTCATACTATAACACCGCCCGATATACTTGAAGGTACGTGGACGAGCTACGATATACTTAGGTACATGTAGTGTGGTATCACACTCGGAATGTATTGCAAACAATTAATGATAGCTAATAAGTTTAACGACACCGGAACACGTCTCTAGCCTAGACCTTCTAAATGTTATCGTTATGGTTCCAATGCTTTTTTGGGTAAATTGATGTAAATTTTAAGTTGATCTTGTTTATCAATTTTCCTTTTAAGGTTCATTGCGTGATGTAATGGAAATTCATAAAAATGCAAACTAAAATGATAAGAAAACTTTTCAATTTTAGTTTTTCAATGAAAATCCCAGCTACTAAAGGGAAAGAGAAATCAGTTTTGAGAGCAAACAACAAAGAGCACAAACTAATATGCAACTTTCCTAACTTGTTCCTATGCAAAACACACCACTCACTATATGAAAATGCAGGTTTTTATTTTCAGTCCCTTTAATGTGAATGCAAAAAAGGAAACTATAAGCATCAAATCAAGAAAAAATAAATGTTTTTTTTTTGAGAAATGATGAATTTAACAACAATTTCTCTTTTAGGAAAAACAAAGAATGGAACTACAATTTCTCCCTTAGGAAATGAAGAATTTAACGACAATTTCCTTTACGAAAGAAAATGGACCTAATGCAGAAATAAAATACTTTGAATTTGATTTGTCAATGATAACGAAAATCACTTAAAGAGACATTGAAAAAACTTAGTTTTCAAAGGAGGAAGAATCAGGAAAATTCACTGGTCTCTATGAGGCATCAGAAAATTGAAAACACAACAAACAAAAGGCTGAGTATGATGGCAATGACAAATTCAAAGGGAATTTGGTTGGCTTAGGGGGGAAAAACAGTCTCTAAAGGGAGACAGTGCGTTGCAAAGCACCCGTGAGTGGGAGATAGTGCTATGCAAAGCACTGTGTCTTGACCAACAATACATTGGGAACAACATAGATTCAAAAATCAAGCTACTAAACACACTTATAATGCAATTTTTTGATTCAAAAGTCTAATAATTGACAGTAGATTCTACTGGGTTGGTAATCAGAGGCAAAAACACGAAGAATGATAAGGAAACTCCCCAATATGGTCGCCAATTTGTTATGAAGAATTATGAATTACAGATAAAACAAATTCCATAAATGTGGTGCTATGCATTTAGAACAACAGATCAAAGACTTTGCAAACACTTTCTCTAAGAGTAAATAAACACACAAAAAGAAAGAGGAACCTACTTGTGATCCAAGCGCTTCCTATTCTCCTTTTGTTGCTTTTGTTGTAGCTTCCAATCCAACTTAGATCGCCAGACTAGTTCCTGCAAGTATAAACACTAAACAACAAAAAGATTGCAATATACAGATGCCTGTTTATATTAATCAGTTAAATCGATTAAACATGAAACATATATGTCAATTAAGAATCCATTGCATAATAAATAGATACATAAACAGATACATATATGGGAAAATGAACAACAATCTTTATTAATGAGTAGAAGGGGGAGGTTAAAACCAATGATCGATTTGATGTCACTAGCTCCAGCATCATCCCAGCCTCATCACAACCAACATCTCACCAGCAACATATCACTCCTATCACTCTCTCAATTAGGAATCCAACATCATTTCTTTACCAAATTTTTTCCTTTCCGAACACTAGGATATGTGCTCAATTTATAGGGAAACTGAAGGTAGTTTCTTAATCAATGACTTTCTAATAATAGGCAAGACATGTTCCCAAGATTAGAGTTGTTAGATGGACACATGGATTCGAAGTTTGACACATATGGACTCTTCTAGAAGGCACTGGCCATGTGGATATTCCAAAACAACGAGAATTTTGCTCCTATTTGACCAACACACTCTTTCATGTCGGGAAGTGCTTTGCAAAGCACCCTTGAATGGAGGGAGATGCATATACAACACAGTTAGTCCCTTGAGAGGCAGCGTTGGTGAGCTCATAAGTGATATGACATATACTTAAAACCTTGGAAACCTTGCAATAGAAGTCATGAATATTTTGTTATTCTTTTAGGGCATGTAGCAACTGAAATGATAGGGGATGATAGACCCTATTTCATTTCTCCTGGGGATGATGTCTAGTTTGTCTAAGTCATTGGGAATGATGCCCAAATTGACCTATAACAGAAGGTAAATTATTGATCTTAGTATTATATGTCGATGATTTAATTATAACAGGTGATGAGAAGATGATAAAATCTCGCAAAGAAGATTTGGCAAGAGAATTTGAGATGAAAGACAAGGGGCTCATGCACTATTCCATTGGTTTGGAAATTTGGCAAGGAGATGAGGAACTGTTTGTCTCTGAGGGAAAGTATGGAAACAAGATGCTGAATAAGTTTCACATGGAGAGAAGCAAAACCATGGAGACTCCACTAGTAGGGAATTGGAGGAAGGAAGATGCTACTTCAGGCGAAGTGGTATAAGCTACCATTTACAAGTAGCTTGTGGTTTTAGTTATGTACTTGGTGAACACACGACCGAAAATGTGTTATGCAGTTAACCAACTTAGTCAAGCAATGGTTAAGCCAACCAAAATCTATTGGAAGGAAACCAAAAATTTGTTGAGATACCTCATAGGCATCACTCAGTTTGGTATTTAGTATAGACGGACAGAGGGAGTGAAGCTACAAGGCTTCACATATGTAGATTTGGAAGGAGTCCATTAGATAGGAAGAACACATTAGGAGGAATCTTCAGTATTGGGTCAACAACTGTTTCTTGGTACAACATAAAGCAAAGATCAATTTTACTTAGTTCAAGAGAAGCAAAGTACATGGTTGCTAGTCAAGCAACTTGTGAGGCTATATGGATGAGTAAGATCCTTGTTCGGTTATTTGGTCATGTTGTGCTATTCAATAACCCCCATTATTTTAATATAGTTACCTTAGGAAAATAATGGGGAACATTTTAATTTTTTTTAGAGTAGAACAAATAAAACAAATAAAACCCTTAAGTGATTAATTTAAATAGAAATAGGAATGAAATGGGTTAAAAAACATTGAATTTTCATTTCAAAGATACGAACGTTAAGAAATCGCAATGTCGTAATCACAATATCGCATGAAAGAAATATGGCTCTTAAAAATCCACTCAACACAAATTGCGATGAAAAATACAACAAAGCACTTTAACAAAAGAAAAATGAATTTTCCCAAATAAAATTCTATGACAAATAAAATGCGGGACCCACTTCTGCCACATAGTCAAATCACAAATCACATTTCATAGTTTTATCTCGACGATCTTAAAGTCTTCCTCCACATATCCCCGATGTGATATACTCTATCGCATCATACTTTCACTACATGACCACTCTTGCCCTTCATTCATTTTCGCTGATATTGCAATTGCGATATTGTAATTGGAAAAAGGTAGCCGATTGACATTCTATAAATATTCACACACAAATAACATCCACAATGCGACAGATCTCGTTTAAATGCTGGAATGATTGTGTGGGAACATCAACCCATACTGTCCATTAATGCCATAACTTAAATGGTTTTATAGCCCATGCTTCCAAAAATGATTTGACTGCAAGAAGCATTGAATTTATGTATTAACTGCGTGCCAAGTTTCATTCGATTGATTGTTTCCATTATTACGGTACTTTCTTATTTGTAAATAAAAATTTTCCTCTTTCTACTTATCATTCTTCATTGTTCATAGGCAAGTCCAAATAAACATAGCTCTTCAGAAATGTCGAAAGATATGAAGAAAGCTAAGAAACCTATGGCATCCACAAATCCTACAACTACTATAAGTGAAAGAACAAAAATGCTTCCTATATTCACAAACACAACATGTAGGCCGCAAAGTGGTTCTTCCTCCTCAGAAGTGATGTATAGGTTATTTGAGGACAAGATACCCCATAGGGTTTAATGTAAAGCTATAGAAGAAGTTTCTAATTATTTTCTACACCGGGTTATTGCGCACCCAAAAATACTACCATATATTGATATGGTAAGATGGATAATCGAAAACCTCAATATTGGGAACACAAATTTATTAACCAATAGAGGAAAAATGATAGGTTTTGTTAGCACTGCAATTTTTCAAATATTTTCAAAGTCTAGTCATCATTCTCCAAGGAATCAATCGGCCTTTTCAGTTTGGTTGTAAGACTAAAGTGTCATTGTCAAAGTGTATTGGTGTTCAAGCGAGTTAGAGAAGAACTAGACAGTGAGATAAGAACTGTACAATGATCGAATAGTTCTAAATATGAACTAGATCTAAGCTCAAGAGAGACTAGCGCTACAAAATACCGAACAAGCTCAAGAGGGTTACGTCGTGGAGAAAAAAAATTAGTAATTAAGATCATTTATTCGTTAAGGGAATATATGCTCTGTGTATGAAACAATGTTCATTATTGAAGAAATCATACAGATTTCTTGAAGACAAAGAACTAGCGTATTTTCCTTAAAAACTTAAGAGTTTTGGAGGAAGTGTAAAGGGGAAAATAGATGGTTAGGATCAAACCTCTAAATTGAAGCAGAGAGATGGATGGCCGAGATCATAGCACAGAAATGCAATTTAGATGGATGGAAAAAATTAGATCATGAGATCTAAGTCAGAGATAGGCAGTCGAGAATGGATATAGAAAAAAAATATGCAAGAGAGTTAATGGATCGGAGGTTGTGAAGAGTGGCCATGTGTGGACCATACGTTCCATCACATATCACATTCAGTAAAGGATATAAGTTTGCAATATGGTTAAAATTTTGAAGTTGCGATGCGATAAGATGTGGTTCGACGATGCAATGTGAAGAGCGGTAAATTAAGATCTGTGCGATGCGGTAAATATCGCACATCACATGCGATAAGGTATAGCGGCAATTGTGAAATTGCAATAAGTTAAAGTTGTGAAGCTGCGACGAGGTAATTTTTGCAATGCGCGATGAAGCACTAAAGGAAAGGGTTTGCGGTCTTACGGTTTTCCCGATTCCCCGATTGTGATGTAAATAGGCCCCATCGTCTGTCATGCCACGCCACCTTCCATTCTCATCGCACATTGCACTTCACGAATTTTAACCTTTAACTCCCGTTCCTCACAACAAAACTACCAATTTGTGATTTGCGGTATTATCTGGGCCCCACTTCCCTGCCTCGTCAACTCTTGTCTCTTCGCACATCGCAATTCACGAGTTTTAACATTTAAATCTCGTTCCTCACAAATAAAAAAACTCCTGATTCCCTGATTGCAATGTAAATGGGTCCCACCGTCTATCATGCCACGTCACCCTCTATTCATCGCACATCACAATTCATGAGTTTTAACACTTACCTCCCATTTCTCATAACATAACTCTCGATTCGCGATTTGCGGTATTGTCTGGGCCCCATGAACTACTTGCCACATCATCACCCCCATCACAAATCGCATTCCCTCCCGCTTGTGTCTTATGTTTAAAACATTTTGACCCTGATCTATGATTGCGATATGTAAAGGGTTTTATCCTTCCAATCATCTAATAATCTCTCCCGCTAATAAAATGAAACTCCACTATCTCTTTTAATCCGTCTTCATCCCTATCTCGACAAACAAGAAACCAAAGGAAAGGAATAACAACAAAATTTCTTTGAAATAGATTTCTACCATTACTCTCAGCACCGACACATTTCTTCGAGGCACCAGGCATCCACATCACTTTCACTGTTCTTTAAACTTTTTGTGGAGTTGGTTACACCAAAACAGAGGAGGATTCTTCCTATAGACAAACACATCATACAACCACTTCAAATTGTTAGCCTTGATGATGTTTATTTTATTTATTTCATAACACTTTGTATTAAAGTTTTTGGATAAGCCTCATCTCTTGCACGAGATGGTAATAACTTTTAGGAACAAATTTACTCCTTTTTTGGGGGTGACAACTTTATATTTTTGTATATATGTGACAAAATGCTATGAAGAGAAGGGGAGATGGTTGGTGGCACAGGGCCGAGTGCCATGTCGTTGATTCTCATCTAATTCCTAAATAGTGTATTGTTGAACACATAATATATTCCAGTTACACTCTAGAGGATTCACAAAATCATATGGCGTGTGTATTGTTTTCCCTTCTGTTTTTACATACTTCATTTTTCTTTACAGATTTATCATAAACATTCTATCTTATGTTTTTATAAGTCTTGTGAACCTCCAATACATATGGGTATGTTTTTGTAAGTATTTTTCCAAGCTTTCCTGATTCAGTATGAATTGAAAATTGTTCATAAGCATTCCTTGAGATGGAATTAAACCATGTTTCATGTTTTTATAAGTCTTTTGATCTAGCATGCATGTTAATCTGTTTTTTTCAGTCTTGAATCACCAAGAATTCCTTATTCATGAGGTCATGTTAGTCAGAAGAATTCCTTGAAATAGGATTCTTAAAATGTAGAATGAGATTTTTGTAAGTATTTTTTAAAACCCTTTTTTCATTAGACATTATGGGTCTGGAATTTGTTGCATTTTTTCCTCCCAACAGTGGATTTCTGTCCTATAGACCAAGTGTCTTTCTCCCATTTTCTAATCATTGAACTACAAATTTTTCTACCACATCATATATACGAGTGCCCTGATATGTGTTCGATATTTTTATCTGTTCAACGCTCCTTTCAGAATGCTTGAGATCAAACCACTTTCCAAAAAACCCAACCAAATAATAAGAATAGCCCTCGAGCTTAAGATGTGTCTGGTCAGGCGCTTGATGTAGTCCAAGTGCTGATTCCAATGCCAATAGGTTCTTTCAAGGCAGAAGACTTGAAGTCAATGTATCACATTCCATACCCAGAGAAGGTTTACGACAAAGAATTTCTGGCGCAATTCGCTAGTGAGAATGCATTGAAGTCAAATCCTATCAAGAAATGGAGAAACCCGAATAAGCATAAAAATGATGATAAGGGTATGTATTCTACTGACTCCCTTGCTAGTCCCTATTTTTATGTTGCTACAATGACGTCTAGGCTCTGCGGTCAGCCCGATACCACCAAATTTTTCAGTTTAATGGGTTACCCTAATGGAAGCAATCATGGATACTTATATCATGGACTAGGGAGCCATTTTGTCCAACAATATCGTAACTTATATTCTGGAATATAGAAAACATTATTCTATTTCATCCAAGATATTTCCTCCATTTTACATGAGTGCTTATATTATGAATGTTGTATGTTTCACTTCATATTTTCCAACCATGGGTTTGAAATGGAATACCCATGACCCTCTCCCCATTCATGTCTATTATAGCATGTTATGTGCATCAAAATATGAAAACCATTTTTATAAAATCTTCCATGGAGTTATGCTCCCTTTATTTCAAGTTGTGTTCAATGATAAAGCCCCTAGGTTATCTAAGCAAGCTCAAGTTGACTTCTCCTCCATTGGAAAATGGTTCGGAGAAGAATTATTCCCCTATGTCAGAGTCTTTGGGAGCCTGGCTTGGCCACACATTTTTCCCATTATATGTTTTGGAGAAGATTCTCGCAAGAGACTCTAGTTTATCAAACTGTCGGCAATGGGTTAACTAAGTTTTTGAAGGAAGCCAAGAAAGCTTCATGGCCCTCCTTCCCAATTCACTCTGGTTTCTACGTGTTAGAAAACTATAAGTACACATGATTAGAGGTCAACCAAATTGAATGGTTGAAATTGTTTACAATTTCAAGCATACAATGTGACTAGAATCAATTTGCCAATGATTTTACAACTCAAGTAAAAATCAGACCTTTTTTGCATGAAGAATATGATTTCGATGACTTATTTGATTCATTCGACACTTATTCCACAGTTCAGAAGTTACCAACATCACACCTCAATCCACAGAAGTTGTCAAAGTTCAAGCAATATAGTAACAAAATATTGGAAGGGATTCCCTTAGAAATGATAGAGGTATCACAACCCATCACACAGAAAGAACATGAAAAAGAACAAACACCTAAGGATACTGAAGTCCTTAGTAAAACTGAAGAGGATAAATCTGTTGAAGTTTGAACCATGGATTTAGAGTTCCAAATTAATTTGAATGATGTCTAGAAGGAGTTTAATCGAAAACTCCAAGGAGACCAAGAAGTGATGATCATTCGTCATCAACAAATAGTGAAAACACATCAAAGCAAAAGTTAGAACCTGTTTACTGTTGGGCCATATGGCAAGTTAGTTAGCACAGAACAAGTGGAATTCATCCTGACCTTCCCTACAAATAAATTATACTGAAAATTGAAGAAATCCATCCTCTGGACATATTTTATAGTCATAATAATAAAGTTGTGATGAGCAGGAAAATAAAAAGGAGGGTAGAGCAGTCTCAACTCCTTGTTCCAGGAGATGTTCCAATGGAGGTAGTTTGGAAAGATTCACAAGCAAAACCTTCTCAGGATCTAACTCGTCTAATCCAATTCACAGGATCCTATGCATATGCTACTATAGATAAGGCCTCTAAACTTAAACAGTTAATCAAAGAAAAGGATGAAAGAATCATCCAATTAGAACAAGAACTACATGCATAAAAGTAGAATGTCAATAAGAAACTACAGGTACAAGTATCACAACTCCAAGAGAGAATTGATCAATTGAAACTGCAACACCAAACTGAAATTGGTGCTAAGGATACTCAAATTCATCAATTGATGTTTACTGTTGAGAAATTGAAAGACAATCCAAAAATAGATGAATTTAGGAAAGAAGCACTAGAATTGAACACCCTGTTAGCAAGAAAAAAAGTTATTTTTTTTTCAAAAGCTGTCAAGTATAATTGAATTATGTGAGAAAAGTGATTCACTGATGAATCAAATAGCAGACCAGAGAATCATCTTCAATAAGATCGACGATAAAGTGTCACAGTATGTCACTTGGAAAGATACTACTGATGGTTGAAAGGCTAATATTCCCAGGATTGAGGACTCCAAAAAGGAAATTTTATATACTGATTGGGACATACAATTGAAACAAGCTCAAAGGGCCATTTGCAGAGCTATAGACGTGGCTAATAATATTGTTGAAACAGTTAGCCAGAATCTCATTGCTGCCAATCTTATTGATAGATTCCCTCCTGGTTCTCTTCCTATTGTTAAAGATTTGATAAGGCAATGGTAGGAAGTCTCCAAGGTAAATGAGGAAAGCATCAGAAAATTGGAAAAGCTATACAGAGATAAGTATTGGAAATATTTGGTAAAGCCACATAGCTAAGGGCTCATGTTGCGTTGTCTTACAGAGACTTCTTCCTATATGATGCCTCCACTTTTAGATGCGCATCAGGCCACACCAACCTCCCGAGGTTAAGCCTATGCTAAAAATCCTTCAACTAAAGGAACGAATGGCTGATGAGACAACAGGGAAATATTCAAGCAAGTCACACCATTAAATTCCATTTCTGTTCTTTTTCACTTAGTTTAGGGAGAGTTGTTTAAACCTCCTCAACTTTTATTGTAATTGCTACTTTTAAACTTTCTATTTTATTATATAAACCCCTTCATGTATTTTTAGAAGGGGTCTTGAAATTTGAAAGGAAGAATTTACATAAGTCACAATTTTGTACTCTTAAAGTTTTCTTAATAGAAACGACTAGACCAAATACTATTTTTCAAATGAGAAGAGTTAGCGTATACATGGTACTTTTATCTTATATGTTAAATTTCTATTCCAAATGAGAAATGGTTAATTTTTCTTATGGTGTTTTGTTTTATGTATCTTTTTTAAAAAACAATCAGGCATTAATTCACTTTTGAACATGTTTGATTGCCATATTTTGGTACATAGTCAATACATGAAATATACAAATGCAATATAGGATTATTAAGTTGATTTAATTAACTATTTAATTAAATAAATAATTTCAAATTGTTTTCATATCTCTAAGTGTTTGTATAATCTTTATTTTCATTCGCTAAAAGATAATATTTTTAAATCGCACAAAGAGATAATTCATCCTAGGATATATATATATATATATATATTTACTTAGAGCTTGTTATCACTCACATCTATCAAGTTACAATCAATTATAATACCGCCCATCCACCCAATTATATTTCACTGGGAAACTGGTCCCATAAATACAGTCGGAGCCACCATATAAAACAGATAAAGGACGGTTTTCAAGTCCCCAACCGAGTGGTTTTCCCCGATGTTGTTGCACCAATTTTTGAGGCCTCAATAGTTCAGTAGATGGATCCTACAATGATTTACTGTGACAACCAAAGTTTCATCAAACTCTCGATGAATCCAATTTTTCATGATAGGTCCAAGAATATCGACATCCGATACCACCATATTAGAGATTGTGTGCAGAGGCATATCATGATGCTAGAGTACATTCCTACAGAGGAAAAAGATGCAAACATATTGACAAAGGAATTTTCAAGAGGAAAATTCAAGTTCCATAGAGACAGGATCGAGGTATCTGATAATCCCTTTCTTGCTGAGAGGGAGTGTTGAAAATGGCACCAATAAAGATTCTAATTTAATTTTCCCTTGAATTAAATTAGAACAAAATTGTAATTCCACATCTCATGACATTTTGTACGAGTTAAATAAGTTATTTTGACTTAGTTGGTTAAGTTAATTCGAGTTGAAGGTATAACTTGAGTCATGTAGAGTGGTTCCTACTTTTTAGGAGCCCTGGTTGAACTTATTTTGAGTTGTAATTAATTAATTCAGTTTAACTAGTTCCAACTGTTGGAGGAACTAGTGGAAGGTAAAAGTGTGGAAGTGTAACTTGAACCACACTTAGTAATCAACTAGAGAACTGATAGATCAACCATAAATAACTCATGCATGTGTGAACAAAGAGTTACCTAGTTGATATTGGAGTTTAAGGACAATGTACTATCAATTGTATAATAATCCAAATTGTATAGGTGGTGCATGCAGTTAGAGGAAGGCCCTTGATGTATTTCAAAATATTGGATGTGTATTTCCCTATTTAATAGGGGAAAATTACCCAAGGAAACAACGCAAGGAAATAGGAACTTGGGAAAGCCAAAATTTGGTTAAGTATTGGCCTAGGCTTGTCTAGGAAGTAGTGAGACAAAAAGAGATAATGTAGAGGTTGTTCGGGCATGAGAAAAGCATTTCAATATTCTCATATTATTTTACTAATTCAATATAAATATTGCGAGGTTTTTAGCTATGGATTTCCCCATGAAATCATTGTGTAATGTGTTGTTTGAATTATTTCTCTTGTATGCTTTGTGATTTCGTGATTGTTTAAATTGGTTTCTGCAATTGGTAGAGTAGATTCAAGTCTACTGTTTTAGAAAATTAAAATTAGCAGTTTGAATCTCCAATGAATTTCTATAGAGGTAAGGAGGGAGTAATGAGGCTTGAGACTATATAGTGCACAGTTCAGGGAGGCCTAGGAAAGATAACTACGCAGTTGAGGGGCTTAAGGAGGCAGTCTTGAGTCTTGCAGTTTCCCACTACACAACATATGAGAGGGAGATACCTAGGGATTGCATAGTTGCATAGTTAAAAGAGGAAATCTAGAAGCTTGAGGCTTGACATTATGCAGTGTGCAGAAGAAGGTTGACTAGGAGGATGATATGCACAATTGTGGAGGTCAAGGATGAAGTATTGAGCCTTGAGACTGAGTAATGTGTAGTTCTAGAGGGGGAATGATTAATGAATTGTGCAGTTGCGTAGTCTAAGGACTTATGGAGATAGATTGATGACTGAGACTATGCAATGCACAACAAGGGACTGGCTTGGTGGAAGGATTGCACAGTTTCCAAGGACATGGAGACAATCCTTGATCACTATGACTATGCAATGTGTAGTCCTTGGAGGTAGTAACTTCACATTGCATAGTTCCATGAGGCAAGGGATGAGCTTGATTGTTGAGACTACACAATGCACAGTTCCAGAGGGTTAAGTCAAGTTGGTTAGGCAGAAATATTTCTTAGGATTTGGCTAAGTGCGGGATCAACAAGGTAGAAGTGAGGCCAGGATGAACTTATGATTGATCATACACACTCAGAAAAATTGACGACACAACATTGAACATTCAGTACACAAGAACAACATGATCCCCTCAATGTGATGACAATACAAAAACTTCCTCTTAGTGCGACACTTAGGGTACACTTTGCGACGACAACGATGACACTTGTACGACAATGCTTAAGAATTGGAGAATACATATGATTTATTTACTTATGATGAGTGGGACACAATAGTGTAGGAGATTACATCATAACTTCCCTTTAAGGATGTACAACTTACTCCCTTCGACTATGTGCGACAATTAAGATACAATTTACGACAATAATACGATAATGCATAAAAATTTGGGGATGGGTCTAATATTACATGTCTATGTGGTAAATAGGACCCATTTGTACCGAATTTTCCTCTCAAAATGAACCACAATTCTGCTTATGCGATATGCGACACTTCCCATGCCAAAAAAATGACATTTGCGATGTTAAGAGAAAAGTGCAAATGACACTCAAAAAATGTGAACGACATTGAAAGTGACACATGCCAAAGCGAAGATAACATGAAAATGACACTTATTAAATTGAAGGAAAGAAAAAGCGAAATTCGTAAACATGAAAGTGATACTTACGAAAGCGAAGGTGCGCAAAAGAGACAGTAGTAAAACTCACAAAAATAAAAGAGAAATTGAAACCAAAAGTGAGAGACTTCCAATTGAAAGTGCACATTGACTATCAACATAGATTGAACATTGCACAAGAACTGCCTTGATGAACTGTGCTATGCATGTTCAAGCTTGCGTAAAGTAATGCACACATGACTTGTTACAGACTAAACATGTATGAGCAAGTGACTTCAACACTCAAAAACCGAGAAGAAGACTTAAACACTTAGTATAACATTAATCAACCATGAAGTGAATGTGGAATGGAAAATCGTTAGATCCTTAGTAGGCTCCAAAATTCACGTGTAGAAAAAAATTTGGAGGGTGTTGATCATAGCGTCAACAAAGACATATTTCATAAGTTTTATGAACTTCCTTACATAATCACTCATGAACATTCCATTTTGTAGGTCACAAATTTCATTGAACTTACTTTCATATTGTTGAGAAATAAGACACCTCCACTCAATATTTCTTAAACTACTTCTAAGCAATCTCCTATTCTTTCATCTTCTTAAGTTGGGAGTGATATTTCCACCATAATGGAATATTTTATTGTCATATTATAAATTACCACTACAACATGAGCCCAAAATTCTCATTGTATTTTTGAATGTTATTACACGGACATTAGTTTATATTGAAAATTTATCCCATTTTTTGCCAATTTTTTTGTTCATAACTATTTTGATCCAATTTTCTACCTAGTTTTCAACTTAAATAATATTAGTTAACATCAAGGTTGACATATTTATCATTACTATAGTAGATATTATAGTATATATGAAAACTGGTATATAATCAATATTAGGTTTGAATAGTGAGTGGAAACATGTGACCTTGTAAGTGTTAAACATAAATGAAATATATGTTGCAAATTTTATTTTCACATGATATACCTCACAATATATCACTAAGATAATTTTTTCTTTAAAATTTAAATTGTTAATGGAAAACAACACAATTTCCTCATCTATCAAAATTAGATCCAACCTTAACAGATGACAAACAAGAAGAAGAACATGCTTCTAGTGAGGAGCTCGTATAGAGTCATGAAAATCCTAGAAAAGGAGATTGTCACGTCGTGTTCCACTTCTTATTGCTCCAACTCTGAAGATAAGTCATCAACATTCGATATTTCCAACAGCCAAGAAGGCCAAACTATAGATGCGGACTTGGGGATTGATCTATTTTATCTGTTGGAAGCTTCATATGATGACCTCGACATTTCCTTGAGCCAAATCTTTGACTTGAAAGAACAAGTTTGACCATATCCCAAGGAAACCTTCGAGGGTTTGTGGGAGAAGTAAGATGTTAAGTTTAAAAAAGCAGCGTTTTGGCCTAGAATTCGGCAAATATTTTGAAAAAATTCAGAAATTTTTTTATCAGAATCTTGTTTAGAGTTGTTAAACTTTAGTATTTTGAGTGCCCTAAGGGTTTTTGATGGTGCTGAATCCATTTCCACTATCAACTAGCACAATCCCAATGTGATTGATATACGCCGATAGGCTTATATGAAATATATTTACAACCACATTCACCAATGTGGTTGATATACACCGATAGGCCTATATCCACTACCCACCACATATATTTCACCAAAATAAATATTATATATTTATGATTAAAATCACCAAAATAATTTATATATAATATTTATTTATAATATATTAATAATATTGACTATATACATAATATATATTAAATTGAAATATATATATATATATATATATATATATATATATATATATATATATATATATTATTCAATAGTAAAATATATAATAAAAATATATTATTAAATTATTTCAATACATTAATAGTTTTAACTCAAACTATAATATAATTCTATTATAACATAATATTAATATTTTATTAGTATTATAATAAGTTTATATCTCTTACCAATATCTCAAGGAATTATTAATATTTTACACCAAAAGAACTAATAAATCCAAGGTTTAATATTATAAACTGAAGTAATTGGTGAAGCAAAGGATAAATATTAATATTATAAACCAAGAAATAAAAAAACCTTAAGAATAAATAATTTAATCTCAAGAGATTAAAAAACCCTCAGAAATAATAATACTTTAAACCCAAAAACATAAGAAATTAATAAACTCTAAGAATTAATATATTAAACTAAATAGATTAATAAAGAATATGAAATAATATTTAAAAATAAAAAACCTAAGAACAAATAAACCCAAGGGTTTAATATTATAAATCGAAGTAATGGGTGAAGCAAAGGATAAATATTAATATTATAAATCAAGAAATAAAAAAACCCTAAGAATAAATAATTTAATCTCAAGAGATTAAAAAACCCTAAATAATACTTTAAACCCAAAAAAATAAGAAAGTAATAAACTCTAAGAATTAATATATTAAACTCAAGAGATTAATAAAGCATATGAAATAATATTTAAAAACAAAAAACTTAAGAAATTAATAAACCCTAACAATTAATATTTTAAACTCAAGATATTAATAAACCCAAGAGATTATTAATAATACAAACCAAAAGAACTCATAAACCAAAGGTTTAAATATTATAAACCAAAGGAATTGGTGAACCCAAGGGATAAATATTATAAATATAAGGGATCAATATTAAAAACACAAGAGATTAATAAACCCTAAGAATTGATATTTTAAACTAAAAAACCTAATAAATTAATAAACCATAAGAATCAGTGTTTTAAACATAAGATATTAATAAACCAATGGGATTATTAACATTATAAACCAAAAGAACTAATAAACCCAAGGGTTTAATATTATAAACCAAAGGAATCAGCGAACCCAAAGGATAAATATTATAAACCTAAGGGATCAATATTAAAAATAATAGAGATTAATAAACCCTAAGAATTAATATTTTAAACTGAAAAATATAAGAAATTAATAAAGCCTAAGAATCAATATTTTAAACTCAAGAGATTAATAAACCCAATGTGTGATTAACATTATAAACCAAAAGAACTAATAAACCCAAGAGTTTAATATTATACACCAAAGGAATCGGTGAACCCAAGGGATAAATATTAAAAACCTAAGAGATCAATAAGGCTAAGGACAATATTAAAAACAATAGAGATTAATAAAACCTAATAATTAATATTTTAAAATAAAAAACCTAAGAAATTAAAAAACCCTATGAAATAATATTTTAAACTCATTAGATTAATAAACCCAAGGGGTTATTAATCTTATAAAACTAAAGAACTAGTATACCCAAGGGTTTAATATTATAAACCAAAGGAATTGGGGAGCCCAAGGATAAATAGTTTAAACCTAAGGGATGAATACGACCAACTCATCAATATTAAAAACACAAGAGATTAATAAACCCTAATAATTAATATTTGAAACTCAAAAACCTAAGAAATTAATAAACCCTAAGAAATAATATTTTAAACTCAAGAGATTAATAAACTCAACGGATTATTAATGTTGTAAACCAAAATAAGTAATATTATAAACCAAAGGAATTATTAAAATTATAAAGGTAAGGAACAAATAAACACAAGCATTTAATATTATAAACCCATGAAATCAGTAAACCCAACGTAAAAATGTTATAAACTTAAGGGATAAATATTAGTATTATAAACGAAGAAATTCATAAACCCTAAGAAGTAATATTTTAAACTCAAGAGAGTAATATACCCTAATAATATACACAGAGCCCCCTCTGTAATCACTGGTCCAACTCGCCTAATTTGTGTCCCTCTGCTCTGCGCGAATGGCCTCCCCTGTTCTTGGACTCTTCCATTGCTCAAGCCCCTCCCATCCCTTGCAATTCTGCCCATCGCACCATGCCTCGCCTCCGACAACGTATGCGCTGCCGAAGAGGCAACAGTCGAGGACATTTCACTCGCCCTCCCTCCACTTCCTCCACTGCCACTTCGTCCCCTTCCTTTGATGAATTCACTGGGCACTATCTGGATACCGGAAGTTGTCACGGGCTTGGGCGTGGGCGTGGGCGTGAGCGCTCTCAATTTGAAACGGGCTCTCCCCATATCCCCGCGACTTCCGTCACTATCCCTGCGCATCATCATACTGCTCATCTTCACTTCCTATGCACCTTGAACAGGCCCACCATCGTTGCCACCATTTCCATTGAGTTCAAGGAGGAGCCTCCCAATTCGGTTGTTGAGGAATTGGGTCGGGGGGAAAAAGGCGTAGTCGATACGCACTATCCTCCTCAATGTGCCGGTCTGAAAAGAAAGGTCCCCATCAGTAGTGAGACTTAGGATACTGGACCAGGCGACATCTCGGGCGACATCAAGAGAGGCTGCTCCAGCAACAAAGACACCAAGCAGAAGTAGGAAGAGGATTTGCTTGCTTATGGCTACCGAATTGTTGAGGAACCACCCACCACTTCTCATGACGCCTAATAAGGTCAGTAGTTGCAGGTTTCCCCTTTACAGTCTTATGGCTGTTTTTTCTTCTATGCTTTTCGTGTTCACCAGTTCTCTGTTTTAGTTTTTGGACAATATGTTAATCTTTTATGGCTGGTTTCCCCTGCGTGGGCGGCGTGATACAGTTTGTCTAAATAGGGACAGTAGTCCATTTTTTGTTCTTCTGGGATGTCAAGTAAACACTTTTAAGCCAACTATGCAGTGTAAGAATGCCACTTTCATGGGCAAGCTCTGTTAAGGCTAGAGCCTCTTTGTAACTTTTTTTGTATCATAATAGAATAGTCAAATTCAGAAAAAAAAAAAAAAATATACCCTAATAATAAATAGTTTAAACCCAAAAACCATAGTATTTAGTATTTTAAACTCAAGAGATTAGTAAACCCGAGGGATTATTAATAATATAAACCAAAAGAAATAACAAACCAAGGGTTTAATATTATAAACCAAAGAAATTGGTGAACCCATGGGAAAATTATTAAAAACATAAGGGATCAATAAGGCCAACAAATCAATATTAAAAAAACAAGAGTAACAAACCCTAAGAATAAATATTTTAAATTCAAAAAACTAAAAAATTAATAAACCATAAGAATCAATATTTTAAAATCAAGTAATTAATAAACACAAATGATTATTAATATTATAAACCAAAAGAACTAATAAACCAAAGGAATTGGGGAACCCAAGGGGAAAATATTAAAAACATAAGAGATCAACAAGGCCAAGGGATACATATAAAAAACAAAAAAGATTATTAAAGGCTAAGAATAAATATTTTAAATGAAAATGAATGAGAAACTCACATGATTAATAAAGAGATTAATAAATCTTAGGAATCAATTTTATAAATAAAAATCTTTGATAAAGTCACATGATTATTAATATTATAAACTGAGGGGAATAAACATGGTTTACCATGCTTGATTTAAACATTGAGACAATTGTTTTCACAATGCGACATTGGACCAACTATGACGATGGCTGGCCATGGGCGATTTTCATATTGAGACAATTTTTATCAGAACATGACATTTGATCATGGATGACATTGATCGACTATGGGTAATGCTAATTAAAAATGGTTTCCCATGGTTGATTTTCATATTGAGTCAGTGTTTTTCATAATGTGAAATTGGACCATGCATTAGTATTAAACTCCAGGACTAATATTTAAACCCCGATATTTGGATTTAATAAACTGAAGGGAATAATATTACGAACCGAAATAATCCAAAAAATTAAGGGATCAATAAGACCAAGAGATCAATATTAAAAACACAAGAGAGTAAGAAACCCTAAGAATAAATATTTAAAATTCAAAAACCTAAGAAATTAATAAACCATAAGAATCAATATTTTAAAATCAACTAATTAATAAACGCAAGGGATTATTAATATTATAAACCAAAAGAACTAATAAACCCAAGGGTTTAATATTATAAACCAAAGGAATTGGGGAACCCAAGAGAAAAATATTAAAAACATAAGAGATCAACAAGGCCAAGGGATACATATAAAAAACAAAAAAGATTAAAGTAAAGGCTAGGAATAAATATTTTAAATGCAAATGAATGAGAAACTCACATGATTAATAAATCTTAGGAATAATTTTTTTAAATAGAAATCATTGATAAAGTCACATGATTATTAATATTATAAACCGAGGGGAATAAACATGGTTCTCAAAGCTTGATTTAAACATTGAGACAATTTTTGTCACAATGCGATGTTGGACCAACTATGATCATGATTGGCCATGGCTGATTTTGATATTGAGACAATATTTGTAAGAATGTGACATTTGATCATGGATGACATTGATCGACTATGGCTAAAAAAATTAATAAACACTAATAATTAACTCAACGTATTATTCATATTATAAACCAAAATAACTAATAACCCAAGGGTTTAATATTAGAAACCAAAGGAATTGGTGAACCCAAGGGAACACATTTAATCATGGGACCAATAAGTGAAGGATCAATAAATTACAAAAACATCGTTGAAGAAATTAATAACACTAATAATTAAATCAAGGATGATTCATATTGGTAAATTAAAGAACTAATAAACCCAAGGGTTTAATATTAGAAACCAAAGGAATTGGTGAACCCAAGGGAAAAATATTACCCAACAAATTAGTATTAGAAATAAAAATTATTAATAAACTCAAGTGATTAATAAAGTCAAAGGATCAATAAAATTAATAATAAAAAAATATAAAAACCAAAGAAATTAATAAACACTAATAATTAATCCAATGTATTATTCATATTATAAACCAAAAGAACTAATAACCCTAGGGTTTAATATTAGAAACCAAAGGAATTGGTGAACCCAAGGGAAAAATATTAATAAAGTAAGAGACCAGTAAGGCGAAGGGAACAATATTAAAAACACAATATATTGTTGCAAGATCGAGAGCGAGCGCTGAGGACGCCTGGTTAGGGTTCTTGTTCTCTCCGTCGGTGCCAAATGGTCTCCACACAGTTTGAAAAACACCCTTGCTTCATCGATCACGTCCCTCACATGCCCTGAATCTACCTTCCTTCTAATGAATCCTCCTCCAGGAGGGGCGGGAACCACACCCCATCCTACCAACCCGCCATCTGACTCACAGGCCTCTGTCAATACGGCCGCCTCTATCCAAATACCGAACTTGGCCTCTGCCCAAATCTCGTCCACTTCCAATGCAGGTGGCACAGTTAAAGACGAAGAAGCGCCAAAGGATACCAACACTGCCAAAGAAGCATCTGAGGCACTGCCAAAATCCTCATTAGCCACATGCATCCCGATTGCAGTAGAAAGAATCAAAATCGATCTTCCTAGTCACCGCATCAATGGCCACATTCAGTTCATGAAGGACCATGCCATTATAGGAAAGTTTATAGGCCCGTGGCTAACCAGAAAGGTGCTTCAAGGTTGGACATGTGACTCTGCAGCTTCGACCTAAAGGGTTCTTCATGGCGATCTTCAATTGCTTGGAGGACAGAAATCACATTTTCAATGGCGGACCATATTTCTTCAACTCCGCAGGCCTCTATCTCCATGATTGGATAGAAAGATTCAACCCGGATAAGGTAGAATTCAATTGGGCACTTGTTTGGATTCACATGTACTCACTCCTGCTGGAATATTGGGATGAAGAAACTCTCAAAGACATTGGTAATGGATTGGGAGAGTTCATAAAGATTGCTAAAGAAACCAAACTCATAAGGTACACCTCCTATGCGTGGATCTGCGTCTACATGCACTTAGCCAAAGCTCTCACAGACTCGGTAAGCCTTTTTCACGATGACTTCGAATGGATTCAAACCATAGATTATGAGCATGGACCTTTTCGCTGTAGAAAGTGCCATGAGCACGACCATTTGTATCAGGACTGCCCTCTGAACCATTCTCCTAACAATCCCTCTTCCGAAAAAGGGAAATATGCCGAAGGCTTCACCAAAGTTACCAACAGAAAGAAACACAAAAAAAATCCCCTGTCACCCCCACTGCTCCCAATATGCCTTCCACCAGCAATAGCTTTGATGTCCTAGCTACCCATGATTCCGAGGAAGGCAATCCCGTTCAACCCTCTGAATCTATCCTGCCCTTTGGCACCCCTAAACCTAACTCTACTCCCCCGACTTCTGAATCAGCTAAAGTTGTCTCACATGCCTCTTCCTCCCAATCCAACTTGGACAAATCCATCGTTCTCAGAGGTTCATAGATGGATATCGATGGCACTCTCACCCTTGTTTCTCAGTAAGTCAGTACTAATGGAGAACATAATACTCCAAATCACATGGAGGAGGAACTTGAAAGCATTGATCTAAGGGATCTGGATATTCTAGCTTTAGAGACGGCCTGCTACCAAAATGCCTATGATAAAATTCCCACTTGGAAAATCGAAAGCCTGGAATTCGTTCTCCTATGAGCTCAACAAAGTAACTCTCTAGGCATTCAAGCGGGTAGTCTTTTGGAAGGAAAGAAAATAATGAAAGAATCTAAAAAGAGAGGGCGCAAGTTAGATCTGCAAAGAACCATTATTGTTGGCGAAATGCTTGTGGAATCCGGAAGGTATCCCAAGTTGACCACATTTTACAGACTGCTACCCCACATTTCCTCATGAATCTTATCTCATGGAATGTGAGAGGGCTCAATAGCCGCTCTAAACATAGAATGTTCAAAATAATGGTACATAACTTCAAACCAACGATTTTCTTCCTATAGGAAACCAAATGCAACAGCAAAGCTCTTGAATCTATTCTCACCAAGACCTGGGCGGGATGCAGATCTGTAACGGTGGATGCCTTTGGAGCCTCATGCGAGCTAGCAATAATTTGGAATCCTCAAATTATCTCACTATACGATTTACATGCCTCCCACCATTTCATCCAAACCACGTTTCATCTGGTGGGCTCCAATTCTCATGGAAATCTCACTAATGTCTATTTTCCACAAGAGGCCCAGAAAAAAATTGCTCTCCTATCCACTCTAACTGATCTCAACTCTTCTAGACGTCATCTGCTTTGGATCTATGGCGGTGATTTCAATATGATCACTGCCTTAGAATAAAAATAAGGTGGCAGAAACAAACTTGAGATGGATAGCATTGGATTTAAAGAATTCATTCAAAGCAATTGGTTAATGGATCTCCCTACCTACAATGGAATCCACACTTGGAAAAAAAGAAGAAGGGGATCTCAACATATAGCTTCTTGTCTTGATCACTTCCTATTGTCCGATAATGCTATTCACCTAGGAGGGGATTTTCATACTTCCATCATGCCCTTAGCAGGTTCAGATCACTGGCCCATACTTATGTAATGGACTCGCCCAGGTACAAATAACAAAAGGCCGTTTCGGTTTGAATCCTTCTGGCTCAGTCATCCTGATTTCAAAGAGGTAGTCATCAATGCATGGAACAACTATCGACCCCCTGAAGGATCCAAAATGTTCCAATTCCAACAAAAACTCAAGCACCTCAAGCACACTCTCAAGAAATGGAACCAAACAAGTTTTAGCAATATTTTCTCCCATCAGAAAGAACTAGAACAGAAACTTCACACACTACAATAGCGCATCATATCCGAGGGCAGAACAGATGAATATGCAGCATACGAAAAAGACCTCCAATCCAAAATGGATGAGCGATGCTAACAGGAGGAAACACTTTGGCATCAAAAATCCAGAATATGTTGGTTAAAAGATGGGGAGAAAAATACCAAGTTCTTCCACAGATCTACCATACAAAGGAGAATGCACAACAACATTGTCTTCCTTAATAATAGTCAAGGAGAACGTCTGGAGGATCATGCAGATATTGAAAGGGAGCTTAAGGGGTATTTCCAAAATATTCTACACGAACCCACAGGAAATAGGCAGCAAGTCATTCTTGCAATCACTCAACACATACCAAAGCTCATCACAAAGGAACACAACACCATGCTCCTTAACCCTGTCTCTCTTCAAGAAGTGGATCAGGCAATAGCCCAACTTAAAGATGGAAAATCTCCTAGCCCCGATGGTTTCACTGCTAATTTTTTTTCACTTTTTTTTGGGAGCAGATCAAATGGGAAGTCTGGGCTCTAGTCGAAGAATCACACTCTCTGCACTAGAGTCTCCCCTCTCTGAACACAACATTCCTTGCTCTCATTCCAAAGGAGGAGAAATCCAGCACGCCGGAAAAATACAGGCCAATTTCTTTATGCAAAGTTATCTACAAACTTATTTCCAAAGTCATTGCAAACAGGCTCAAACTGCTTCTTCCTCTACTAATCTCTCCATAACAGAATGGATATGTGGAAGGGCGTCAAATTCTAGACGGTATCATACTCACTCATGAAGCAATCCAATCTTTAAATCAGCTCAAGAAGGCAGGTGTGCTCCTCAAACTGGACCTTTCAAAATCATTTGACAAATTAAGTTGGAATTACATCAATCAAATGCTCCTAGCATTTGGATTTAGCCCAACCTGGACCAGATGGATCATGCACCTCATTACAACCTCTCGCTTCTCCATTTTACTAAATGGCAATCCCTCCACTTCGTTCTCTCCCAGTTGCGGCATTCGTCAAGGTGATCCCTTCTCCCCCTTCCTGTTTGTCCTCATGGCAGAAGGGCTGAGCCGACTTATTCACCATGCTGCTTCCTCCAATTCCTTAAAAGGTCTCTCTCTACATGATAACCATCCCCTCACACACCAACAATTTGTTGATGATAATATGCTTTTCGGACATCCCTCAGTGCAAGAAGCTAGAACTTTCAAATCTCTGCTAGATACATTTTCTGAAGCCTCAGGTACTACCATCAACACTGGAAAATCTCAAATCTTTTTCTTCAATACTCCTGTCATTACTTAGCAGAACATAGTTAGGATACTAGGGTTCTCGATTGTTGTTCTCCCTTTTAAATATCTAGGTGCACCTCTAATCGATTCAGCAATCAAACATACCTCTTTGTGGGCTCTCCTCGATAAGTTTGAAGCTCGACTCTCCTCTTGGACTTATAGGTTGCTCAAAATTGCAAGTAGACTCATTCTCATCAAATCTGTGCTCCAAGCAATGCCGTTGTATCTCTTCTCAATCCCGGCTGCTCCCAAATGGGTCCTTAAACAAATATGAAATCTACAGAGAAATTTCCTTTGGGGCTCCTCGGGACTTAACAAAAAATGGGTACTTGTAAAATGGACTGAAGTTTTCCTTCCCAAATCTGAAGGCGGACTTGGCATCTGAGATCCACAACACAAAAATGCCACTATGGGTGCTTGAATATGGTGGAAATGGCTCTCTATACCGCACAATCCTTAGGCACGTCTTTGGAATGCCAAGTATGCTCCAGGAAGACCTCCTGATGATCTTATTAGACTCATCCCTGCCACCCCTGGCTCACTCATCTGGAACTTTGCAAAACAACACAACGCCTTCATTCAAGCACACAAATTTTGGGAGATCAACTTGGGCAACTCAGCCAATATGGGAAGACTCCTAGCAAAAATTACCCAAACTTGCCGATCTGTTTCAAAAACCAAAGTGGCAATCAACTCTCCAACAATCTGCAAATAATCTAATTAATCAATTCTGGCATCAGCAACCTAAACAAGGATTCCATCAATGGATTCCAGCAGCACATTGGCAAGCAAAATGGCAGGATGAATCGTATGAGGATATTGACCAAGAACTCTGTCTTCGGAGAATTAAAGCCTCTGATCAGGAGGACAAGCTTCGGTGGGGATATACACCTCGAGGAAGCTTCACCATAAAAGAAGCATACCAGTTGTTCTTTAGCACTACGCCAGTTCAAAAATATGGTATTTGGAATCAAGTTTGGCAGCCACGTATTTGGCCAAATATTTCCACTTTCCTCTGGCTCTTAGCCAAGAAGAGGCTACTCACCTGGGAAAACCTTCTGAAAAGAGGTTTCATAGGCCCATCCCGGTGCCCTAATTGTACTACTCATGCTGAGAACATCTCTCACCTTCTGGACACCTACACAATTTCCAATCAACTGTGGGAGAACGTAGATATTTGTAGCAGAAAAACTAGGAGATGCAAGGGGGATATCATCAACACTATTCATCATTGGCCCTCTGAGCCCTACAAAAGCAACCTGCTCAACTCTATTTGGGCCCTAATACCTGGCTTCATCTACTAGACTGTATGGAAATAATGAAATAAGTGAATCTTCAAAGATGAAAGCGCCCCCATTGACATCCTTTGGATCAATCTCCAACACAATCTGCAAGAAAATATTGCCCTCCAGCACTGGCAGTAATCAGACCTACCTACCTCCCCCCTGCCCTTCCTCCCCCCCACTCAACCCCCCACCCTGACTCACCCAGTTCATGGACTCCATCCACATACAGTACTTTCAAAATGAATTTCGATGGCGTTGCCAAAGGAAATCCGGGAAACACAGGTTATGGAGGTACATTTAGAAATGCTAAGGGCAACACTCTTCACATCTATTATGGCTCGCTAGGGCGAGATTTCAACAATTCAGCAGAAATTGAAGGATTATGGCAAGGCCTCCTAATAGCAGATAAGGAAAAATTCTTCCCATTGGAAGTTGAAGGTGACTCTTAGATTCTTATCGAAGCAACCACACGCATCCAACATGACACTCCAGCTGCTAAAGTGGCATCTAGTTGGAGGCTTTTTAACAGACTGGAGAAATTGGAACACTGGCTCAGATTTCCTCATGTGATCTCCTTCAAGCATATTCGATGCACTACCAATAAGGTAGCAGATCGGTTAGCAAACAAAGGAGTTGATCAGAACCTTCCCTTTTTCGCTGGTCCTCTGAATAGTTCAGATGATGCTACACTCATACATGATTGCACTCTTCCAATGCACCAGGATCTCCAAATCTCGGATGCGGGTGATGAATAATAGCTTGTTGGTGGAAGGCGTGGATTGCAACAACTGTCCTAGCCACTTGCAGCCGCCCGCATGCAGTACCTCCGCCATTAAAGACTTGCAGGAGGCTTGTTCGATGCCACTCCTTCACTTGCTCAGCATTAATCTCGCGTGCTTGGAGCTATCAATGAGAATGTCGCATGCCCATTTCCTCACTCTGGCTTTTAATTTTCCCAAACTGCTCAGCTCTAGCCCTCCATTTTTTTTGTGCCTTTGTTTAGACTCTCCCTGCAATAAGAATGCGCAGTCAGCTCTGAGTAGCCCCAACATTCCGTCACTGCATTCCGCCTCTGAGCTCAATTCTTCTCCACCTGCTTGTCCTCCTTTACCGCCCACGGCTTCGCCTTCCTTCGGGCCTTCTCAAGCTCCATCCTCAACCTCTCAGGGCTCCCACTCCCTTTCGACTGTTCACAAGAAGAAAATGCATCGACGTCAATGTATGAGATGCCAGAGGGGTGGAGGCGGTAGAGGAGAAGGTGGATGAAGTGGCTCGTGGCCGCCCCTCTTGGCTGGGGATGATGAAGCCAACCAGCCTTCCACCAGCAATGTTTCCAGCTTCATCTTCTACAGCAAATTGAACATACCATGGGTAACAACAAAAATCGCAGTTGCATTCCAGGAGGAGACTCTTGGTGATGTCGGTCAAGGCTTTGGAGCGCAAAAGAGGCAAAGAAAGTCCACTATCTCGGATAAGCCTCCCCAGGTTGCTCAGAAATAAATCGCCCTCCCAGTCAAGACCGGATCTCAGACTTCCAGTAGTGACGGTTTGAGCTCTCAAACCTCCAGCAGTGATGGCTCTGTGCATGAGGACACAACTTTGAAGAGCTCCAGCTCGCCTTCTTCCTATGATATTTCAGCCCAGAACTCCAAAGAAAAGGTGGGCGACCCAGATGAAGGCTACAACTGCCCAATTGTGGAAGAAAATCCACCCCACAACGACAACTAGTCTCATGAAAGGTTCTTTTCTCTTTTTTTGGAGTTTTTGGTCTTGGAATCAGTGCATTTTTGGAAATTTCGAATGTACTCTCTATAGCACAGATAGTTCTAGTCTTTTTATGCAAATTCAGTTCTGGAACAATATCAGTAAGCTAGTTTCCCATGCTTGGGCGGAAAATTTTTGGGTCGGTTTCCCGGTCACGGGCGGCCTATATTCTGATACAGTATGTTTCTTTTGATTCAGCTTCCCTCCAGCATAGGCCAGTTTTGCAACCCTGGAGCTGATTTCTCGCTTTGTACACTATGTTTTTATAAATAGGTTAAACCAACTTAGAAAAAAAAAAAACACAATAGATTAATAAAGAATACGACCCAATATTTTAAATAGAGAGGAATTTTAAAGTCATATGATTGTTATTATGATAAACCGCAAGTGATCAATCAACCTTACTGATTGTTAATGTTATAAACTGATTGAATTAATAAACTAAAGTGATATTAAATTCCGCCATCAGTGAAACCAAAAAAATAACATTTAAATTAACATAGTTTAAACCCAAAACCTAAGAATTTAATAAATGATAGTATTTAATATTTGAAACTCAAGAGATTAATAAACCCGAGGGATTATTAATAATATAAACCAAAAGAAATAATAAACCAAAGGGTTTAATATTATAAACCAAAGGAATTGGTGAACCCAAGGGAAAATTATTAAAAACATAAGTTATCAATAAGGCCAAGGGATCAATATTAAAAACACAAGAGAGTAACAAACCGTAAGAATAAATATTTAAAATTCAAAAACCTAAGAAATTAATAAACCATAAGAATCAATATTTTAAAATCAACTAATTAATAAACACAAGGGATTATTAATATTATAAACCAAAGGAACTAATAAACCCAAGGGTTTAATATTATAAACCAAAGGAATTGGGGAACCCAAGGGAAATATATTAAAAACATAAGAGATCAACAAGGCCAATAGTTGATTTTCATATTGAGTTAGTGTTTTTCATAATGTGAAATTGGACGATGCATTAGTATTAAACTCTAGGACCAATATTTAAACCCCAATATTTGGGGAAATTAAGGGAAAAATATTAAGAACATAAGAGATCAACAAGGCCAAGGGATACCTATAAAAAACAAAAAAAAATAGTGAAGGCTAGGAATAAATATTTTAAATACAAATGAATGAGAAACTCACATGATTAATAACGAGATCTGAATATTTCAACAAAAAACTACTAAAAGCCATGATTATATCCAAGACCCAGGGGAATAAACAAGTCTTTAGTGTTTACCATAGCATGGAAATGGATTAAACATTAGGAGAACACAATACAATGCGACGTTGGACCAACTATGACCATGGTTGGCCATGGGTGATTTTCATATTGAGACCATATTTGTCAGAATGTGACATTTGATCATGGATGACATTGATTGACTATGGCTAAGATTCATATCATAAGCCTTATAATTAATGTTATAAACCCAAGGGATTACAAACCCAAATGAATAACTTTAAACCCTAGGATGAATATTGGGCCCTAAGAATATAAACCCTAAAATTAATAAACCTAAGAGATTAATATTGTAAATACTAGGCTTAATATTAAACCCTAGGAATATAAAATCAAGGATTAATATTATAAATTGAAGGAATTTACATTATAAACCTAATTTATTATAAAACCAAAGGATCTATATTAAAACCTAAGACTAATATTATAAACCCTATAAATAATATTATACCATAGGAATATGATCACTTATATTAATAAACTCAAGATATTAATATTGTAAACTCGAGGCAATAATAAAAAGGAGGGATCAGAATGTGACATTTGATCATGGATGACATTGATCGACTATGGCTAACACTAATTAACAAGGGGTTTCTAGGGCGAGAGGGATGACAATGGTTGACCAAGGATGACCATGGTTGAGTAAGGTTAACCATGGTTGACTATGGGTAAGTAAACTTCTCTATCATTTAACATAGGTGAGAATGAGACTATGTTGGCAATATTTGGCCATAGTTGATTAAAATGATTAGAATGTAAATATTATTAGTATTACTTATTCATATTAATATTAATAATATTTCTATTAACAATATTAATTTTAATATCATTAATACTATTAATGATATGGTTACAATGAATATTTTTTTTTTTTGCCTCAAAATATTTTTTTTATTTTAAATAAAAGAGAATTATAATTACTTAAACCATTATTATACTTATTTATATATTATTATATTTGTTTATATATTATTTTAATTATAATTAGTTTAACCGTTTAAATAATTATAACTATAATTAATTATTATAATTATTGTATATAATTAAGGTTAACCATGGATTATTATGGTCTAAGAGGGTTACCCATGGATGACTATGGCTAAGAAAAATTATGTATCATTGACCACTGGTGAAAATGAGTGACATTGATTGAGTGTTAGATCTGTTAAAGACCCAATTTGCCCTAAGGATGGTAAGGGTGTGTACTTGATTCCATGCTCTTGTGGGACACCTTACATTGGGGAAACGGGCCGGTCTATTAATCAAAGAATTCATGAGCATGTCGCTGACCTTAAGCATAATAGATCGCACTCCTCGGCCCTAGCAGAGCATGTTGAGAAGACTAATCATCACATTTGCATTGAAAATGCTAAGGTTATTGCGAAGATCGACCATTTCCACCACCGCAAGTTGCGAGAAGCCTTAGAAATCGAAAAGAGGCCTCTTAACCTGAAGAGGGACGATGGGTGGATGGTTAGCAGGTGTTGGATTCATGCTCTTCATTCTTAAAAAAATATAAAAAAAAAATAAAATAAAAAAATAAAAAAAAAAGAAAAAAAAAGAAAAAATAAAAATAGAAATAAAAATAAAAATAAAAATAATAATAATAATAATAATAAAATAAAATAAAATAATATATTATACATTATTTATTTATTATTATTATTATTATGTTTATGTATTTATTTTTTAACTTAATAAATCTATAAAATAAAATCAAATAAAATCATAAATAATTAAATAAATAAATAAGTAAATAAAATAAATATTTAAATAAATTAATTATTTAATAAATATTAATAAAATAAATTAAAATAAAAATTATTAAAAATTAAATTATTATTTATTGATTTATTTTATTTTTATTTTATTTTTCTTCTATTTATTTATTTTTATTTTTATATTTTTATATTTTGTATTATTATAGTAGCATTTAATCCTTTATGTTTTTAAATATTATTAAACAAAATAAATATTTTAACTATTTTTATTAATAGAAATAATCCTATATTTATTTAATCTTCTAAAATAATTTAAATAATTCAAATGGTATATTAAATAAAAATAAAAATAGAAATTAAAATTAAAAATAATAATAAATAATTTTCATGTTATAAACTTTAATCTTTTTATATATATTTTGACTTTTTATTTCTATGACTTTGATTTAGTCTAACTAGCCGCTATTTTTCAATGTCTAGTTGGAGCTTCTCATATCTATTTAATTGGGTCTCCTGATCAGATTTTTCATCAAGGCCTGATGATGAACCACACTGGCTGGTTCGAAACGCGTCGACCAAATTTATTTGGATGTGATTTTTACCGAAAGATATTTTTTCACAATTGATTGAGTGTGTTGGAAATGTTTAACCATATTTAATTAAAATGATTAGCATGTAAATATTATTAATTATTTAAAGTAATCTTAATAGTATTTATATTAACATCATTAATGATAATATCATTAATACTTTTAATCATATTGATATTGTTAGAGTGAATAAAAGTTTAAATTTAGTTTTATTAATACTTATATTGTTAATTATTACAAAACAAATATTATTATTCTTATTTATCAATATTAACATTAATAATTTTTTTTTAACAATATTAATATTATAATGCAGATATTATTATCTTAATAATACTAAATATCAAAAATTTAAAAATTTAAAAAATTTATTAAGATTGTTAACATTACAAATATTATTTTTTAAACATTTTTAATATTGTATTTAATGGTATTATTAGAAATATTGCTTTTAATATTAATTCAATTCTTATTTTATTAATAATAATAATATAAATTTTAATATTATTTTTAAATATAATATAAACTTTATTATAAACTCAACATTCTACGAATATAAACATTAGACTTAATTTAAATTTTAATCTTAGCTCTATAATTTGTTGATTTGAATATATGTCATTATTATATTAATGAAATTTTAATATTATAATATAAAAAATAGCCATGAAAATGTAAATATTAGAATGTAAGTATTATTAATTATTATTACTAATCTTAATAGTATTTATATTAACAACATTAATGATAATATTATTAATACTTTTAATCATATTGTTAAAGTGAATAGAAGTTTTATTTTTTATATTTTTATTAATAATTATATTGTTAATTATTATAAAAAATATTATTATTTTTATTTATTAATATTAATGTTAATATTATATTTTTAAACAATATTAATATAATTAATCATATTAATATTATAATGTAAATGTTATTATCTTAATAACATTGAATGTTAACAATTTTAAAACAATTAATATTACAAATATTATTCTTTAAACATTATTAATATTAATAATATTTCTATTAACAAAATTAATTTTAATATCATTAATACTATTAATGATATGGTTAAAATGATTTTTTTTTTTTTTTTTTTTTAATTTCAATTTTATTAAAAAGACTTTACACCCCTCAAATTCTTTTTTAATTTAAAGAAAAGAGAATTATAATTACTTAAATTTCTTAAACATTAATTAAGCTATTTTATAACCTTTACTTTAATAAGTAATTGATTAAGCTATTTTACAAACATCTACTTTAATAAGTAATTTATTTAGATAGACCCATTTATTTATATCCAATTTAACAATTTGTACACTAAATATAAAAATACAAAATTTATTTGACATGCAAATATACATTTTAAGCGGAAATGTAGCAAAAATAATGTAATCAGCCTTATGAAAGAAGTAAATGCAAATTTATGACGATCGTTCTTGAAGGAAATAAAATAAGTAACGTGAGGAATTAACCAGACATTAACGATCTCATAACCTCTTCCGATAATAGAAAAATATTCAATTATAGCAAATGCTATGGTTAGTAAATTATAGTAAGTGCTATGGTGTAACGAACTTTTGGAATGCAAGGAAGGTTACTTTAGAACTTTGAGTTACTTTACAACTTTGAATTTGTTGCTCTTCAACATCCATAGATCTTGTTGAAGCTACGTTCCTCTTGCTATTGGAAACGAGTATATCAAATAATGGTCTCTTTCAACTATTTCATAACCATTTAACCTATTTCCTTTCATGTATATACAACTCTCGATACACATATTAAGCATAAGCATAAATATTAATAATAAAAGAATGAAAATTGGAGGCACGTACTTAAAAACACGTTATTCCTGAGCGATTTTCAAAATACGTTGATTCAAACGTGTACATGTAAATTTTTTTTTTTATCACTTTACGCACAATCTTGCTTGGATATTATAAAAGGAAAGAGGGGAGAAGGGAGGCCTTAAGACCACATACATCATATATTAGAAATACATGTGAACACCAAATTTACTAAGGGCTAAAATGTAAAACCAGTCTGAGCCTGTTCAAGTATCAACCAGTCAATGTCATTTGACAGTAACGTTAAACTACCCTCGCACTTTATATAAGATGATCACATTCGCATGAGATATGTTGGGAAACAATTGCCTGAATTCTCTTCAGCAGTTTTAGCAAAGCATGATATAATTTGCACGGAAGTGAAAACATGAACGACTGTAGGTATACGCAATAAGTAGATTGGATAGCTAATATATTAAATGAAAAATTGAACGATCATAACAATGCAGTTTCCACAGCTTATATGCTATATAAATTTCCCATTTCTACCTAATATTTTATCATAATTATTTAAGACAGATCTTTTAGGCTGATCCGATATTAGCATAGCACTGGAAGGATGCCATGATCTGTCTATCAAATATGTCTATATATCTCAGTAGAATCGAGTCGCATGTCATGCATCTACATTCATTCCGTTTTATTCTATAAAATGTACACACGCTGCGTCTCTATCGTCCTCCTGCAATAAAATAAACAAAAGTTTAGCATTAGATATACCATGCAAAATAAAAGTTGCAGAATGCGGGAGAGAGATATGAGTGTTGGGTGTGTAGAAGTAGAGGAGCCCAGAGAACTTACTGTATCAGTGATGAGAGGAGGGGTGGGGCGGATGCCACCATGGGGAATATGAGGGGGTTGAGATTTGTAGAAGTAGGGAGACTGTGATGGAGGTTTAATGGGATAATGGGGTTTACCCGGTGGAGAATGGTGGCGTCCATCATGTACTGGCTTGGGGGGCTGATGCATCCCAACCAGAGGAGCATGGGAAAAATACAGTGATGGAGGGTGGGCAAAATCCAAAGGATGTGGGGGAGAAGTAGGTGGCTTCATGTGGTGTCGCGGAGCGTTAGAGAATTTGAACCTACACGCATGCGTTGGAGAGAATTTGAACCTGAGCGTTAGAGAATTTGAACCTACACGCATGCGTTGGACAATTTGAACCATCACGCACACACTTGTTAATTTTGATAGGTGGCAATTAATAATTAATAAATGGTATAGTAAATTTTTAATAAGATTTGTAAATTTTTAATTTAAGTATGGTTTAATCATATGATTTAGATATGCAAGTAAGTTAGTGGTGTAGAGTTAATCCATTGATTTATTGGCGACGACCAGAATATACTGGCATCAAAATGATTAAATCATGTAATTCCAAAGGGGGTTAGGCCTCTCAGCATAAAAATGAATTCCAAACACTTCAACTATCTGATTTTTTTAATTTTAGTTGATTGGATTTCGGAAAAAAACTGCCATCCAAACTATTCCACTGCCTGGATAGACAACTTCGTTGAAAAGTGGCACTTTGAGGAAGAGTTTGAAAACTTTTGACTTTTTGCAGTGTACAAAAATTCTTGGAATGTGAGCCAACTTCAGGATTATGTGAACAAAGATTCATGGCAGAAGACCGATGGCCGATGGCCATGGCCGTGGAGGTGGAGCTTTCGACAGTAGTAGTGGTAGATACTACATGCTCCGGTTCCTTAACTGATGCACTTAGCTTCACCGATGGTATTTCTAGCTTGTATGGAATACCACAAGAGGTACAAAGGGTAGCATCCATACAAGAGGCGCCATGTGCCTCTGGCCCGTGATGAGGCTGGAAGAAGGAGGAAGTGTGCCTTTGAGATTGTTAGGATTTTCTTGGGGGTGCTGAAACCTAGATAGGGAGGTGATGGCAGTGGATGCAGATGAGGGAGGTTAGATAGTAGCGGTGGTAGAAGTTCAATAGGTGATGGCAACAACTGCAGAGGAGGAGGGTTCGATGGTAGTGGTGGTGGATGATACATGCTAGGGTTCCTCATTCGATGCGCTTGGTTTCACCAATGGTATTTTGGAATTGTCTGGGTTGTCTCAGGAGGTACAAAGGGCCGTGTACTTGGAAAGGGCTCCAAGAGGGGCTGTGTGCCTCAGGAATGGGATGAGGTTGGATTAAAGAGGATGTGTGCCTCTGATCTTTTTAGGGTTTTATTGTGGGTGCTACGACTTGGTTTGGTATGTCTATATATAGTTAGATTCTACCTACGGAGATGCTGACCTATGTCGTGACTCTGTCTTGTGATTGACGTGGGAAGATTTGTGCTAGGTTGTGCGTTCTGTTGTCCATGGTGGCATATATCTAAGGTGGACTGTGGCACTTTGGTCACAGTGTTTTGAATAACATTGGACTGAATCTGATATGCATATGAAACATTTGAATAAGAAGAAGAGGGGGCGATTGGAACCTTGGCCACCATAGCCCCTGTTTCATGACATCCCTTGCATGACTGGTCAGAGTATCTTCCGGTGTTTCCAGGGCATATTAGAGTTTCGATGAGGCTTGTCGGAGCATCTCCAGGCGCTTACTTGCTGGTCAAAGTGTCTTTTGGCATCTTTTGGCATTGTTCTTACCCGCGAATTAGAATATCTACCAACGTTGTCTTTTTTTTTTTTTTTTTAAATGGCGGGTCAAAGCATATTACGAAGTTGTTTGGATGTCTTGGGTTTTGTTTTCGGCCTCGTAATTTCTGAGACCCATTTTTCCTGTTGTTTGGCTTATCTCTATTGTTTCATATAGGTTATTTGGTGGGCTTGTATTTCTTGTTATTTGGAAATTTTTTATTGTTTATGTAAATACTGTTCATTTAAATGAAAAGTGTTGTTCTTTTTGATAAAAAAATATTAAATTTTTTTGAACTTGTTAATTACAACATAATTTGTTGAAAATTATGATAATATTATGCATATTTGATATTAATTTGTCACAATATTATAATTTGTTGTAATTTTATGCTTATCATTTTGCAATATTTTGTTGTCTTATAATGTTTACCAATTTTTTAAGAATATTATAATTTATTATAATATTATGCTTATCAAATTTGTGAGGTCATCATAATTTGTCGTAATTATTTTTTTATCATGGTGTATTATTTTGTAATTTCTATTACCATATCTATAAAATATTATTTTATGTTGATTTTTTCACCTTTTGTGTTATTAGTGCCTAAAGTTGTGGAAATATCAATGTTCATGAATATTCATTCACCTCTAGGTATGTATGGAATGCATGGTATATTTTAGGAGAGAAACTTTGACAATTAGCCTTTTACCAATTGATTAAGAAATCATCGATTTGTTACATAAATACAATTAAATTGATAATATTTATTAAATAATTACAAGTTTATATATATATATATATATATATATATATATATATATATATATATATAGATTTGAACATTCACCTACTATGTGTGTTTGTGTGTTTTAGCCAAAATGGTCATCTAGAGTACTATGCATAGCTATAATATTTGTATCCTTAAAAAATATCCAAATGGAATAACAAATCATCTTTTCTCGTCTATAACATTTGGTGAAAAAAACATTTGACAATGATGACTTGCCCACATGTACAACCCATTTTTACTTAGAAAAAAAATCTAACTAAGCTAATTTAAATAAGATGTGCATATTTATATATTCTTGAATGGGATTTCAAACCACTTAGACTTGAATAATTTTGGTTTAAGTGTTTTTGTTAGGTACTATCTTAATAATTTGTTATATGTATTCAACATTTCTATTTCATTATCAATAAATTCTTATTTGAAGCAAGTGCACAACTAATTTGTTAGAATGCCACCATGTCTTTTGCTTCCTCATATATATTTTAGCTCAAAAGTGATGACATATGCATATACTGATGGGTATAAACTTTGTGTGTGTGACATTAATTGATTTAATAGTTTAAACATGAATATGAGAATTATTTAGACATTTATATGCAATTATATCTAACTATAACTATTTGTGTATTTGTTTGAGTAGAAATACCATATATACATTCTTGAAGGCACATCCTACAGTGATGTTTTAATGCATCTACATGCCTTTTAAGCTCCAAGTTGTAGGCATTATCACATTTGTCTTATATACATTCTTTTACCCACCTATCACTACAATGATTTGACAATGTTCACATAATTCATCAAGTAATTCTCTCCCTTGGTTATGTTTTTTAAAACTGTTAATCTCTTCTTTTCTTTAAGGCAATCATCTTCAAATTTATACTATCACATGTCACATAATCAATCACTGCATCCTTAATTCATATGACATATGTCCCCACCCAAAATCTCGTTGCATCTAAATTATATAACATGAATTTATCTATTACTTATATCTCATTGAAATTTGTACATGATGCAATAGCCACATTTTTACGCTAAATTATGAATGTGAATGTAATGAAAAGGTGGTTATAAGCTAAGATAATATGTGACCTATAATTAGACAAAAAAAAAAATTCGAAGAAAAAACTGTAATTTTATTAGTGCAAATAAAATTACATTTGTATGTGCTTAGAGCACGTTGTGAGAGAAAAAATACCACCAAATCCATTATCTCTCATGCAGATCGAGATACATACCAAAATAAAACCAAAAGATACATCCATCTATAAGTTTCTTATGTATTTTTTGATTATTACATAAACATCCATCCATTAAGGTTATACACAAATATCATAGAGGAAAATAACTATTTAGAATAATGCTGATAAAACTTGCATATACCAAAATACCAAAAATAATCAAGTAGAAAATTCCCTTGGATCATCCTCTTGTACACCTTCAATAAAAGGCATGTGGAAAAATTCTGTGATAGCATCATCTAGCTTCTCACTGATTTTCCATACTCCCAAAACCTGAGAAGTACCTGTCTCAGAAAGAGAGTTTGCTTCACTGTTATGCTCCTTGTAATTATGGCGACAAGAAATATGATTAACATGATGTTTGAGCAATAGAACTTTATCAAGGATGGAAATCAATGTATGAATATGACATCGCTACAAACCATTAAACCAATTAACAATGACCATTGAATCAACAAAATATGAAAAGAGTGAATATATTTTTCAATTCAAATGAGTGCATATTATTCATGGATAAATTAGGAATTGTACAAGACAAGTACAGATCTCATCATTTGAATATGTGGAAGAGAAGATGAAATAACTGAGATACTAAATGCATGTCATGATGAACCATGTGGAGGGCACTTCATGGATAAAATAATTTCCTACAAAGTCCTTCTCTTGGGATGTTATTGGCCTTCCCTTTTTAATGATGCCAAATAATATGTTAAGAGGTGTGATAGTTGTCAAAGAATGGGGAAACCTATTCCTTTAGAAAAAAATCCTCTACAACCCCAGGTACTTATTGAACCTTTTGAAAAATGGGCTCTAGATTTTGTTGGGCCAATAAATCCACCATCAAGACAAAAGAGGTATATTCTTCTGTGCATTGATTATGTTACTAAATGGGTAGAAGCTAAAACACTTTATTTTGCTATTGAAAATGTTGTAGTTTCATCTCTTTTTGAGGATATTTTTACTCGTTTCGGTATCCCAAGGGAAATTGTGATAGATTAGGGTACTCAATTCACATCTAGAATGATACAGAAGATAGTAGAGGAATACAAAATAAAGCATAGAAAGTATACTCCATACCATCCACAAGCAAATGGATAAGTATAATCTACTAACAAAGTGATTGAAGCAATCCTTAATAAGAATATACATTTGCATAGAAGGAATTGGGCATAAAAGCTTCCAGAAGCTTTATGGGCCTACCGTACCACATGGAGGATCACTATAGGACATACTCCCTATGAACTTGTTTATGGCAAGTAAGTCCTATTTCCCATTGAGTTCCAAATAAAAACTTTCAAGACAATAATTAAATTGGGACTTGACCTATCAGAAGCACAAAAGCATAGAATGAAACAACTCAATGAGCTGGATGAAATACGAGAAGATGCTATTCAGAAAACCAGTCTAGGTCAACAACATAGATTTAAGTGACATGATAAATATATCAAAGAAATAAAAATTTTAGTAGGAGATTTGGAATTACTCTTTGATTCAAAATTCAAGGATTTTCAAGGAAAATTTCAAACTCATTGGTTTGGGCCTTATGAGATTGAAAAAGCATTTGATAACAAAACAGTCAGGATCAGGACCATTGATTAAGAGAAAGTTTATCTTCTTGTAAATGGACATCAACTAAGGATCTATCACAAGCCATTAACAAAGGAGGATTTTGTTGAGATTTTTCCAAACAATTCTGATTTGAAGTTGGTTGAGAAGAATTCTTCTTCTTCTCTAGCTTAAAGCCTAATTTTATTATTATTTTGGAATATATATATATATATATATATATATATATATATATTTGTGTGTGTGTGTGTGTGTGTGTGAGAAAACCAATGATTGTTGGCATGTTTATACATAAAATATAAGGTGAAAACTAAAACAAAACAAAACAAAAAAAATCTTGGCACCTTAATTTTTCTTCATACTTGTTCTAAAATCTCATTTTCTTTGCATCCCTTTATTTTCTTTCTAGAATAAAGACAACTATAGAATTACTGAGATTCTGCAGATTTGATATATTTCTGTAGCTAATGTTTGACATGAACCTTTGACTGAAGCAGTTGAATAATTAAGTAAATCCACAACTGAAAGCACCTGAAGACAATGCAAAAAGGAACAATCAAGGGTTAGAAACATCAATTTAAAGGTATGCAAATGAAAATATTTAATTTGGTAATAAGGTCAAAACATTAGTGTATGACTTATATGGGAATTATACCACCAATTCAAAAAAACATTATTGTTAAGAGTTGAGATGAGAACATTGTATCAAATCAAATCAAATCCAACTTCGCCATTCAATCTTCATCATTACATAAATGCTCCAACACCAAATCCCGATTTCATTGTGAGATCGCCTAACTAACACTCTAACGGTTAGTTCCTATCACCTTCACTCACGCTCTCGATAATTCTGAATCCTTTATTCATACCATCGTTCGAAACCCTCACTCATACCCTGTCAAGAAGCAATCTTGAGGTGAAACTTCTCAGCCATGGGAGTCATCGTCAGAACAGAACCAATAGGGAGAAACTTCATGGAAGGATACCTGCAGGTGAACGAGATACTGTAGAAAGCACAGTGGTTACAATTTGTGGAAAAATTCAACAGTTTTAATAGGGAAGTAACCAAATCATTTTCCAGGGCCTTTGATGGAATGGAGGTTGAAATTGGAGACATTAAATTTGCAGTAACAAAGTCTTTTATTTCTAAAGCTACTAGATTGACGAGAAATGGAGAGAGGTGGTTTAATAACAAAGGCATCGAAGGCGAAGAATGGAAGGTCTTCCAGAAGAATCCAGGTATGGACACCATCATTTTTAAGAAAGTATTTCCAAGCACAACACTTATGGGTAAATGGAGAATTTTTTTGTTAGTAATTCAAAAAAATTTCGCTTGTGAAGGGAGATTTGGGTGTATGTTCTTTTATCATGTTCATCTGCTGATGCATTTTCTTGAAGGAAATGAGTTAAATATCCCATAAATCTTGTTAAATAGTTTTATAAAGATGTCAAGGAATGTTCAGAGGAGGATACAATTCATAGAAAACACCATGTATCACCATGGATTTATCAAAATACTCATTGAGTCTCATCTTGAAAGTCTGGGGGATAATTGGGATAGATTCCTAGTTAGGAACCATTTCAAGGAAGGAAACCAAGAGCAACCCAACAGTAGCAAAACAAAGAGAGGGAGAAAGAGAAAAAATGAAAACCCTATTGAAAATGTACAACAACCACAAGAGCAGTCAAAGGATGATATTCCTATTGTATAAATATTAGGAAGCATTAAGAAGCAAGGTGTTAGAATAAAGAAAGACAAAAAACGAGAAGGGAGTACACTCAAGAAAATAGAGGAGCCCAAAATAGAGAAGAAAAGAGCAGGAAATCAAAACCCTCCTCCATCAAGTGTAAGAAGAAGTGCCAAGCTCAACCAATCAATGAGAGAACCATCCCCAAATACAACATAATATGTTGATCTAGAAAAAGAACCGAAGGTTCCATCACCGACTGTTATCTCACCTATTCATAGCCCAGGATGAAAAACACCAGAAATTGATCCTTTGCAATAATTAATTTATGATTAAATTAAATATATGGAGAAGAGAGACACATGGAAAACATAATTCTTGAATCAAAGCTAATAATCCCAGTCTAGTAGTCCACAAGAAACTCCAGTTGTAAACACTTTAAAACAAGATATCTTTTAGTTGGAGACACTAAATAGACACATACAACACGAGCATGAGGCCTTAAGGTTGCATAACAACATTTAGAAAACCAAGAATGACAATATTCTTTTGCATTTGGGCACATGGTACAAGAAAAACAATGAGTTAAAGAAAAATAATAAAAGCCTCAAAAGACAGGTCATAAATCTGAAGTACAAAATCTTGATGAGAAAGCCAAGAATGGAAGTGGCTAGATAGAAGAAAAATAAGATAAATTTGGAGGTTCTGGTAGAAGTCTCAGGGAAAATGTAGTAGCTGAAAAGGGTCATCAATTTTACATTTTGTCATGAGGACATGCAATGATCTCCATGTGGGGGAATGTAGAACCTCATGATTGCTTCATTTTGACACTTCCTTTTACCCAATTTTCCTCTTTTTGAGCATCATTATCAACTCAAAATAGCATCAAACTAAGGGTTTTTGATATGGTAAGGTATTTAAATGACCTATATTTCATATTCAATAATGTTCCTTATTATTAAGTTAAATTTTGTATTATCTATGAAATTGACATGATTTTGCAGTTGGTCCTCGTTTCTGTAGCCATCTCCATGGTTTGTTGGGTTCTTAGGTGCTAGCTGAGCAAAGGAGTATATAGATAGGTGGAGATTGATCTCTTCAAGGATTTCCTCCTATCTATTTGAGCCAAATGATGAAGAGAATCGATTTATTGTGTGGTCAAAGAAGCGGGTCAACAACACGACACTGAATAGGTGAGCGTGAGTCCAATTCAATCATGCTTCACGATTTGCTTTGCCAAATATAAAATCAGGAAAAAATAATACTCTATTATTTGTTATAATTTCACGATAGGATTTGTTTAGTATAAGTAGGCGTAAAATCCTCAAACAATTATATACAGGCTTTTATAAATACAAGGAAAACAAAGACTTGAACAATGCGAAATTGTGATGCGATTGTGAAGTTTAAAACTCCGTTTTTTTATTCCTTATAATGAATAAATAACTTGAAGCCTTTATGCACAACTAATTGTTGGAGTATATCATTGAAACCACCTGTTTGTGAAGGGCCCCTGCAAACATAGCAGATTCCGCATTTCATGTTTTTAATGTAGATGTTTTCACACTTTTATTTTATCATTTGATGTAGTTTAAATTAATGTTTTCATTCTGTCAATTGTCGTCTACATTATCATTTGAAGTAGATGCTTACTTAGTTTTTCCTTTGTCATGTGATGTAGATTCATTTTCCTTTTAAATTGTTAAATTGCAGAGTGATTCATACTTTTTCTTCTAAGAAATAATAGGTTATTGCATGGTAGTTTTACAAATTCATGTGTGATTTATTTCAAGAGAATTGAGTGATTTATTTTCCATTTTATAGATAGGTTTATTTCAGAAATAATTGAGTGATTTATCCAATTTTTGAATGAGTTCTTTCCAAAAGCATGGGTGATTTCTTTCCAAGCAGTAGTGGTTGAGTGATTTACTTTCAATATATGAGTGAGTGCTTTTTAGTTTAAGAGTGTTTTCTGTTCAGAGCAATAATTATTTGTTTATTTGTTTATAAGTAACTTCATTGTTTCACTTCCATAGAATTTTATTTCAAAAATATAAAAATAGACAGTTAGAATTTTCAAAGACTAAAAAATAAATTAGTTAAGATTTCTTCATAAGATAGAAAGGGTTTGCTTCAATTTTTGAAAAGTAGAAAGCATGTTGATTTTTAGAACCTAGTTGTAATATAAATTTATCAATTTCATAAAGACTAAAAACACCCTTAGAAGCAACCTCTACAAATTCAATCATCACACCAATAAACTAAGTTAAAAGAGGCTTCTAGTATATATAGTTCACTTGAGCTTCACAAGTTTACCAACTCTGGTCGATAATTTATGTCAGAAATTTAAGAACATTAAATTGATTAAACATTTTGGCATTGTTGTTGGGAAAGTGAAAATATGAGCCTTTTTCCTTTATATAAAAAAAAAACAACACACCCATAATAAAAACAAAAAAATGATATGCGTAGAGAAAGAAATTATAGGCGTAGATTTGTAGCTAGAGGTAGAAGATTAATTCCAACAACACCACTCACCCCATCAAGACCTTGTAGTTCCACAACATCCACCCAAACTCGTATACCATCCTTTGCAGGAAAAGATGGAATTCATGAGGTATTAAGATCTGAAATTCAACCTAGAAATTCACCAACTTCATCAACCAAAGAGGTTGTGGAAGACCAAGATCCTACATCCCCAACAAAATTATTAATATTCCTAACTAAAACTGGGGAATTTTTTTTAGCTCAAGAACTAGAATTCCCTAGTGAAGAAGAGGAAGAAGAAATCCATTATAATATACCATTGATAGAGGAACCAAAAGAATTAGAAGAAGAACAAACAAATCCAATTTTGGAACCTTATATTAGTTCTGAGGAATCTAAAATGGATGGGGAAGGAGAAGGAGAAGTACACAATGTGAGTGGTGAATATTTGAGAATTGGAGGAGGTGGACCCAGGATTGGAGGTGGAGGTAGAGGACGAAGAAGAGGTGGAGGTAGAGGAAGGGGAAGAGGAGGAGAAGTCAGAGTAGAAACAGATCCTGTTGGGTTTCCTATCTATGATGAAGATACCACAACAACAATGAAAAATATATCACCCTCTATCCTTCCTAACTTCCATGGATTAAGAAGTGAGGATCCTGAAACATTTATTTTTGAGTCGAATTACTATGTGGATCTAATGACTAATTGATTGATTCTAAAAAAATTGAAATTGTTTCCAACGACTTTTAAGGATGCAACATTAAAATGGTTCATGGGTTTAATAACAAAATATATTAGAACATGGGAGGATATGAAAAATGCACTCTTATCGAAATATAAGGATTATTGCATGCCTCATAATCGTAAGGATGAAGTTTTTAAAATGATTCAGAGAGAAGATGAAAATATTGAGGATTTAATTGAATGGTTCTGTTATAATCTTAAGAGGGCTAAAATGGAAAATTGATGAAGATACTTTGAAAGCTATCTTGCTAAAAACCATTAGAGATGAATGGATATATATCCTTAACATGATGGGAAAAGGGGATATTTCTCATTTATCATTACTAGAAATTTCTGAATTATGCATACATCTTTCAAGAGGTAAGTCAAGAGTTGGAAAGAGTTCAAGAGACCATGTTATCTCTAGAATTAATAAATATGCAGCTGGAACAATAAGTAGGGCTGAAATAGGAAATTTTCTTGATGAATTTAAAACAGACATTTTAGGGACTCTTAGTGAACAAATAAACACCTTAAAATTACAAAACAAGCAAAGAGTTGAAAGTGATGCCTTATCTATTTTTTGTCCTAAGTGCAGAAAGAAACATGTTTTGAGAGAATTCCCTCTTGAATTGAAAAGTGTAGAGACTTGTGTTATATGTACAGAAAATCATGATACAAAAAAATCCATTATATACCTGGTCTTAAAGTTGTTTACCAAGAGGAAGTGGTTCCAAATCAAATATATCCTCTTTGTTTTGTTTCTATAAGACCATGGCAAGGATAAAAAACTCAAGGATTCAACACTCAAATGTATACTCAACCCTCACAGAATAACTGGACTACACCAATGCCATGGAAACCTTGGTATCAATCTCAACCTTGGACACAAGGATGGAAAAATAATTATAGTAGATATTCTCAATATCACCAATATCCACAAATTTATCCAAAATTTCCACCACAAAATTTTCCTCAGTCTAGTCAACTACCCCAAACTCAGTTTCAAAATCAAAATCCACAAATTTCATTACCATTTCCATAAATACCAATTCAGTTTCCTTCCCAACCAATTCCAAACCCAAATAATAACAATTCACAACCTATTTACAATATGGAGGGACAAAATTTCCAGACTTGCATGATAACTCCATTAAATCTTAACAATTTTCAACTTAGGTTTAGTAGAGTATTGAAAAAGAAGTCACTATATGTTGTTATTCATAAAAAGCAAAGGATGATCATTCAAAAGAATAAACACCTCCTCATCAAAATGAAATTCCTCAAAATAAAGATGATCAATCTGAAGAAGAGACATCTCTTCATCAAAAATAAAATTCCAAAAACAAGCCACTCCTACACATGATACTCCAATAAAATCAACTCCCATTATGAACCAACCTTCAATATTTGTCTCAAAACCACCCTTCCCTGAAATATTACAAATTGATAAAGGGGTAGAAAAACATATCATGATGCATGATTATGATATGTTAGATGAGCTGAAGAATGTTTGCATAAAAATTCCTTTGCTACAAGCTATCAAAGAAATTCCAATTCTTGAAAAGACAATTAGGGAGTTAAGTATTAAAAAACCAAGAAGAAAAAGAAAATGAGTCAAAAGAATTCAGTTAGTTGTAAAATTTGCAGACATCATGATGGGAAAAACAACAATTCTAGATCTAGGAAGTCCCATTGTGAAAACACACATCAATGGTATTGAAATACCAAAGACACTGATTGATTTAGGAGAAACTATAAACATCATGAGTAAACAAACTATGGATAGGCTAAAACTTTACAATCTCCAATATACACCAACATTGTTACAACTAGTAGATAGATCTGTAATTAAACCTAACGGTGTGTTAGAGGACATTTATGTATCCTTATATTCTTGGGAATATCTAGTTGATTTTATGATCTTAACATCCAAGAATAACTTAGGAGGAAATCCATTAATCTTAGGGAGACCTTGGTTAGCTATAATTGATGCCTTTATCAGTTGTAGATCCGGTGATATGTTTATCTCTGATGGAAGCTCAACAAAGAAATTCACATTGTATCCACCCAAAAAAAATAAAATGATAGAGGTATAAAATGAAGAATGGATGGATGATGATAATGATATACAACCTATTTTTACTATCTCACAAGTTAGTGAAGAAGATCAAATTTTAAATTCAACAGAAAATAATGAATCATCTTCATACTATGAGATTAGTAAAATTTTCAAGAACAATGCAACATTGAATATCTATCATCCATACAAATATATTTATATTCTATGGAAGAATTTGAAAATTATTCAATAGAAATATTTCCAGGAAAATCTTTATATGTAAACAAAAATATAGAAGAATTTCAAAGGAAGAAATGAATAGAAAATTACAAAAAAAACTCTTTTGCATATGCATGGGAATACACTGACATGAAAGGAATTAAACCTAAAACCTGCATGCATCACATATATATTGAAGAGAATTCAAAACCAATACGACAACCTCAAAGAAGAATGAATCCAACTTTAAGGGAATTTGTTAAAGAGGAACTACAAAAACAGTTGAATGTAAATTTCATTTATCCAATATTAGAGAGTCAATGGGTTTCACCTTTAGTAATTGTTTCTAAAAAAAATGGAAAACGAAGTGTCCTCATTGATTATAGGGAGCTAAATAAATCCACTTTGAAAGATCATTTTACACTTCCTTTCATAGATCAAGTTTTAGATACATTAGCAGGAAAGAAATATTTCTCATTCTTGGATGGTTTTAGTGGGTATAACCAAATTCAGGTTGCACCATAATATCAAGACAAAACCACATTTACCTATCCACGAGGAACTTATGCTTACCAAGTCCTTCCTTTTGGATTATGTAATGCACCAACAATACTCCAAAGGGCAGTATTGGGAATTTTCTCTGATCTAATTCATGATTGTGTGGAAGTATATATGGATGATTTTATAGTCTGAAAATTCTTTTGAAGAAACTCTTAACAATTTTGAAAAAGTTCTCATAAGATGTAAGGAAGAAAATCTCTCACTAAGTCATTAAAAATGACTTATGAAGTTTTATGAGGGGATTGTTTTAAGACACCACATTTCAGAAAATGGAAGTAAGGTGGACTCATATAAAGTAGAAGTTATTTCTAAATTAGCAGTTCCAATTTTTCGAAGAGATGTTAGGAGTTTTCTTGGTTTCATTGAATAATATAGAATATTTATAGAAAACTTTACAAAAATTGCATCTCCACTGTTCAAATTTCTTACAAAATATTGTGAATTCAGTTGGAATCTTGATTGCCCAAAAGCCTTTGAAACTTTAAAAGAAAATATTTATGAAGTACCCATTCTGAGAGGACCAAACTGTAAATTTCCTTTCCACATTTCAACCGATGCTTCAGATACAGCTCTGGGAGTTATATTAGGACAAAAAGACTTGACTCCTTATGCAATTTACTATACAAGTAAAAATTTGACTCCTGCAGAGTTAAATTATGATGTTATTGAAAATGAATTTTTAGCTATTGTCCATGCCATTAAAAAATTTAGACATTACATCACTGGCTATGAAACTTTCATTCATACAGATCATTCTGCAATTAGATATCTAATGAATAAACTAGTTACTAATGGTAGACTCACAACATGGATATTATTGTTACATGAATTCAATATCACTATTTTGGATCGACATGGAAAACAAAATAAAGTTGTTGACTTTTTATCTATAATTCAAAATGATAACAATGATATACCTATAGAGGATAATTTTATTGATGAATATATTTTTTCAATATCCACTAAATCTCCATGGTTTGTAGATATTGCTAACTATTTGGCCACAGGGAAATTACCATCATATTTTTTTCCTATAGAAAAGAGAAAAATAATTCAAATGAGTGCATATTATTCATGGATAAATGAGGAATTGTACAAGACAGGTCCAGATCTCATCATTCGAAAATGTGCAAGAGAAGATGGAATACCTGAGATACTAAAGGCATGTCATGATGAACGATGTGAAGGAAACCTCATGGATAAAATAACTGCCTACAAAGTCCTTCCCTTGGGATATTATTGGCCTTCCCTTTTTAAGGATGCCAAAGAATATGTTAAGAGATGTGATAGTTTTCAAAGAATGGGGAAACATGTTCCTTCAGATGAAATGCCTCTACAACCCCAAGTACTTATTAAACCTTTTGGAAAATGGGCTCTAGATTTTTTCGGACCAATCAATCCACCATCAAGACAAAATATCTATATTCTTGTGTCCGTTGATTATGTTACTAAATGGGTAGAAGCTAAAGCACTTTATTTGGCTACTAAAAATGTTGTAGTTCCATTTCGCTTTGAGGATATTTTTACTTGTTTCGGTGTCCCAAGGGAAATTGCGATAGATCAGGGTACACAAGCCACATCCAGAATGGTGCAGAAGATAGTAGAGGAATATAAAATCAAACATATAAAGTCTACTCCATACCATCCACAAGAAAATGGAGAAGTAGAATATACTAACAAAGTGATTTGAGCAATCCTTACTAAGATTGTACATTTTCATAGAAGGGACTGGGCAGAAAAGCTTCCAGAAGCTTTATGGGTCTACCGTACCACATGGAGGAGCACTACAAGACATACTCCCTATGAACTTGTTTATGGGAAGCAAGTCCTATTTCCCATTGAGTTCCAAATAAAAACTTTCAAGACAACAATTAAATTGGGACTTGACCTATCAGAAGCACAAAAGAATAGAATGGAACAACTCAATGAGTAGGATGAAATAAGACAAGATGTTATTTAGAATACCAATTTAGTTTAGCAACAAAGATTCAAGTGGCATGATAAATATATCAAAGAAAGAAATTTAAAGCAGGAGATTGGGCATTACTCTTTGATTCAAAATTCAAGGATTTTCAAGGAAAATTTCAAACTCATTGGCTTGGGCCTTATGAGATTGAAAAATTCTTTGATAAAGGAGTAGTCAAGATTAGGACCATTGATGAAGAGAAAGTTCCTCTCCTTGCAAATGGACATCGACTAAGGATCTATCACAAGCCATTAACAAAGGAGGAATTTGTTGATATTTTTCAAAACAATTATGATTTGAAGTTGGTTGAGAAGAATTATTCTTATTTTATTATTATTTTTTAATATATATATATATATATATATATATATATATATATATATATATATATATATATGAAAACCAACAATTTTTGGCATGTTTATACAAAAAGTTTAAGGTGAAAAAAAACAAAAATTCTTGGCACCTTAAATTTCTTCATACCTATTCTAAAATCCCATTTTCTTTGCATCCCTTTATTTTCTTTCTAGAATAAAGAAAACTACAGAATTACTGAGATTCCGCAACTTTGATAGATTTCTGTAGCTAATGTTTGTCAGGAACCTTTTACTGAAGACATTGAAGAATTAAGGAAATCCATCACTGAAAGCACATGAAGAAAATGCAAAAAGGAACAACCAAGGGTTAGCAACATGAATTCAAAGGTATGAAAATGAAAATATTTGTTTTGGTAATAATGGTCAAAACATTAGTGGATGACTTATATGGGAATTATACAACCAATTCAAAAGAACATTATTGCTAAGAGTTGAGATGAGAACAACATGCCAAATCAAATCAAATCCATCTCCGCCATTCACTCTCCATCATTACATAAATGCTCCAACACCAAATATCAATTTCATCGTTGAGATCGCCTAACTCACATTCTAATGTTCAGTTCCTTTCGCCCTCACTCAGGTTCTAGATAATTTTGAAGCCTTCATTCATACCATCGTCCGAAACCCTCACTCATACCCTATCAAGAAGAAATCTTGAGGTGAAACTTCTCAGCCATGGGAGTCATCATGAGAAATGAACCAGAGGGGAGAAATTTCATGGAAGGATACTCGCAGGTGAAGGAGATTTTGTAGAAATCACAATGGTTACAATTTGTGCAAAAATTCAAAGGTTTTAAAAAGGAAGTAACCAAGTCATTTTCCAAGGCCTTTGATGGGATGGAGGTTGAAATTGGAGACATTAAATTTGCAGTAACATAGTCTTTTATTGCTGAAGCTACCATATTTCCAATAAATGGAGAGAGGTGGTTCAAAAACAGAGGCATCAAAGGCAAAGAATGGAAGATCTTCCTAAAGAAGCCAGGTATGGAGACCACCATTTTTAAGAAAGGAATTCCAAGCAAAACACTTAAGGGTAAATGGAGAAATTTTTTGTTACTAATTCAAAAGTTTGTCACTTGTGCAAGGAGATTTGGGTGTATGTTATTTTATCATGTTCATTTGTTGATGTATTTTCTTGAAGGAAATGAGTTAAATCTCCCATACTTCTTGTTAAATAGTTTAAGAAAGAGTTTAGGGAATGTTCATAGGAGGATCCAATTCATAGAAAACACCATGTATCACCATGGATTTATCAAAATATTCATTGAGTCTCATCTTAAAAGTATGGGGGGGAATTTGGATAGCTTCCTAGTTAGGAACTATTTCAAAGAAGGAAGCCAAGAGCAATGCAATAATAGAAAATAAGGAGAGGGACAAAGAGAAATATTTAAAACCCTATTGAAAATTTACAACAACCACAAGAGCAATCAGAGGATGAGATTCCCATTGTAGAAATCTTAGGAAGTATTAAGAAGAAAGTGTTAGAAGAAAGAAAGACAACAGAAGAGAAGGAATTACATTCAAGAAAACAGAGGAGCCCAAAATAGAGAAAAAAAGAGCAAGAACTCAAAGCCCTCCTCCATCAAGTGTAAGAAGAAGTGCCAATCCAAACCAAGGAATGAAAGAACCATCCCCAAAGAGCAAAGAATATGTTGATCTAGAAAAATAACCGAAGGTTCCATCACCGACCATTATCTCACCTATTCATAGCCCAGGTCGAAAACATCACAAATTGATCCTATGAAACAACAAATTTATGATTACATTGAATCTATGGAGAAGAGATATATAGGGAAAAAATCATTCTTGAATAAAAGGGAAGAAGCTCAGTCTAATAGTCCATAAGAACCTCTAGTTGTAAACACTTTAAAACAAGAAATCTTTGAGCCGAAGACACTAAATAAACACATACAACAAGGGCATGAGACCTTAAGGTTGCAAAAAAAATTGAGTAAACCAAGAATGACAATATTATTTTGCATTTGGGCCCGTGGTACAGGAAAAACAAGGAGTTAAAGAAAAAGAATAAAAGCCTCAAAAGTCAGGTCATAAATCTGAATTACAAAATCTTAATGAGAAAGCTAAGAATGGCAGTGTTTAGAAAGAAGGAAACGAAGATAATGTTATGAAACCAGCTCCAAAAATAGAAGAAAATAGAGATCAACGCCTTAGAATTCAGCCACTTCAAGGGGGAAACCTCCTTTACATTACATAAATGAACAATTATTCGATCATACAAATGAAAAAACCTCATTTCTATATATAGGAGTCCATGGGGTCACAATATAATCCTAGCCTACCTAACAATAATAATGCAAGGGCACAATAATAACAATATGGGGGTTACAGGGGTACAACAATAAAAATAAGGGGGCTACACTAACATAATAAGGGACTACACTAGTAATATAGGGACCTAACATGCCCCTCTCCTTCAAACAAGTGTTGTCCTCAACGCTTGATTATTTCTTGATGCTCCTATATAAAATTATCATCCTCCCATGTAAAATATTCTACAGGAAAGTTCTTCCACTTGATGAGATACTCTGAAATTGATCGTACTTGTCAAGTTCTTGTTTCTGTGACTACTTCAGAACTTCTTTCGATGTGATGTTGATCTTCTTGTTGTTTCATTTGATTCTGCACCAAAGTTAGGTTATCCTTAAGAGTTGGAGAACTTGTTGTTGATGCTCTATATGATCATCCACTACTTCATTATCAATATTATATTTCATTTGATCCTTTAAACCGTCCAACTTAGCCTTCATTTTTTCTTTTAAACCATCTATGTCATCTTTGATTTCTCTTTGTAAGATCGAAATTTGTTGCACTTGGTACCGTAATTTTGATATCTCATACTGCAATTCTTCCTCTTCATGCGTCATAATATAGCTCTCTGAGGGCTTAATGGGTATGGAATTTTTTTTTGGAGGCATTATAGAACCCAATACTGATAAAATTCTTCAATATGCCCTTCGAATCACTTCTAACTTCTTTTTCAAACAAACTTTATGCAATTTTAAAAAACAAATACACACCTTTTTATTTCTTTTGAGAAGCTCAATATTGAAACTAAATTATTTCTATTATTTCAGATCTTCAATATCGAAAATTTGGTAGTGTAGTAGCCCTCTGAATCTTATTTCAAATGCCACAGGTCTGACCTTATTTATATTTTTAAAGATAAAGTTATGCCCAATCTCCCACAATGACCTAATTATGTACTAGTTCAGTAGAGCGAACTTGTATGGCATGCCACGTGTTACTGTTTCCTCCTTCGGCTCTGAAATTGATACACAGAAAACTAAAGTCCGTTTAATTGTAGCCACTTTTTACAGAATTCCAATCTGATGCTCAGAGAGAGATTTATAATGATTTTTCCACGCTCACCTATTTGAAATGAAATTCGGGAGCCTAAAAAAACCCTAACTTCCACAGATCATATCTCAAAAAATATTGTGAAACAAAATTTGAAATTTTTACATGACGTTCCACGGGATTTCAGCTTCACTCTAAAAAAATTTCAGCTTTTGAAACTTCGTCGAAACAAATTTATAGTGAAAATTTTCACGATGGTCTGTTTAGGTGAAATTCGAGAGCCTGAAAAAACCTTAACTTCCACAGATCATATCTCTAAAAATATTGTGTACCAATATTTGAAAGTTTTACACGACGTTCCTCAAGATTTCGGCTTCACTCTGTAAAAATTTCAGCTTCTTCACCTTCGTAGAAAAAAAATTATAGCAAAAATTCCACTGACTTGTTTGGAGTAGAAAAACCCTAGAATCCAAGGCTCTGATACCAAATGTTATGAAACCAGCTCCAAAAATAGAAGAGAAGAGAGATCGACGCCTTAGAATTCAACCACTTCGAGGGGGAAATCTCCTTTACATTACATAAATGAACAATTATTCGATCATACAAATGGAAAAACCTCCTTTCTATATATAGGAGTCCATGGGGTCACAATATAATCCTAGCCAAGCTAACAATAATAATGTAAGGGCACAATAATAACAATATGGGGATAACAGGGGTACAACAATAACAATAATGGGGCTACACTAACATAATAAGGGAATACACTAGTAATATAGGGACCTAACAGATAAATTTGGAGGTTCTAGAATAAGTCTTAGGGAAAATGTAGTAGCTGACAAGGGTCATCAATTTTGCATTTTGCATGAGGACATGCAATGACCTCCATGTGGGGGAATGTAGAGCATCATGATTGCTTCATTTTGACACTTCCTTTTACCTAGTTTCCTCTTTTTGATCATCATCATCAACTCAAAATAGCATCAAACTAAATTTTTTTGATATGGTAAGGTATTTAAATGACTTATCTTTCATATTCAATAATGTTCCTTATTATTAAGTTAAATTTTGTATTAGCTACAAAAATTACATGATTCTACAGTTGATCCACATTTCTATAGTCATCTCCATGGTTTGCCAGGTTTTGAGGTGTCAGCTGAACAAAGGAGTATATAGACAAGTCGATATTGATCTCTTCAAGGGTTTCCTCCTATCTTTACGAGCCAAATCACGAAGAGAACCGACTGATTGCATGGTCGAAGGTGCGTGTCAACAAAAAAGTGTTGAACATGCGAGCGAGAGTCCAAGTCAATCACGCTTCACGATTTTCTTTGCCAAATAGAAAATTGTGAAGAAACACTATTCTTTTATTTGTTATAATTTCAAGATTGAATATTTTTAGTCTAATTAGGTGTAAAATCCTCAAACAATTATACACAGGCTTTTATAAATACAGGGAAAACAAAGACGTGAACAATGAGAAGTTGTGATGCGAATGTGAATTTTTAAAACTCAATTTTTTTAATCCTTTTAATGAAGAAATATCTTGAAGAATTTATGCACAACTAAATTTTGGAGTAGATCATTGAAACCACCTGTTTGTGGAGGGCCCCTGCAAACAGAGAAGGTTCTGCATTTCATGTTTTTAATGTAGATGTTTTCATACTTTTATTTTTTCATTTGATGTAGTTTAAATTCATGTTTTCATTCTGTCAATTGTTTTTTGTAGTTGTTCGTTTGTCATTTGATGTAGATTCATTTTCATTTTAAATTGTTAAATTGCAAAGTGATTTAAACTTTTTCTTCTAAGAAACAATAGATTATTGCAGGGTAGTTGTAAAAATTCATGTGTGATTTATTTCAAGAGCACACTACTACATTTGGCGGAAATTCCGACACTTGTTTCCGACGCTTTTGACCAAATGTCGGAAATTTTCCCAAATTTTTTCCATCCCGCCCGAAACCGTCGCTATACCGACGTCTATAGAAAAGTGTCGCAATACCGACACTTAAAAACGTGTCGCAATTGCGACGTTTAGAGGAAGACGTCGCAATTGCGACACCATGGCCCAAAGCGTCGCTATTGAGACGACTCTAAACGTCGCAACTGCGACACAATGCCTAGGTGTCGCCATTGCGATGTTTGGAGGCACCCGTCGTAATAGCGACGCCTTTTCCGCCGTCGGTATAACGACAGTTATTTTCGCACTACATAAAAATACCAAACTTATATGCGCGCTACATAAAAATTCGAAACTTATATGCGCGCTACATAAAAATGATTTTATTGTTTCGTATTTGTCGCAATAGCTACATTAACGTCTGATATCACGCGCGCATTCGCCCTCTGCTCTTGCAGAACAACATTTGCCCTCAGCATTCGCGCTCAGCTCTTGCAGAACAGCATTTGCCCTCAGCATTCGCCCTCAGCGTTCGCCCTCAGCTCTTGCAGAACAGCATTCGCCCTCAGCTCTTGCAAAATGGTAAGTTCTTACTGCAGGCCCTTCCTCCTATAGTAGGTTTGACTCTATTTGGGTTTTTTTGGTCAATTCCATTGGATTTTGTTAGGCTGTAGGGTTCTCTCTAGATGTCAAGAATCAAGATTCAATACCCTCTATTATCTTCATCACCCAATACAAGATTTAAATTTTTCCCAAAGAAACGCTTATTAATTTGGCGGCCATTATTTCTCCCTGCTTTAAAAACCCTACATTTAAATGAAAACAAGCATTGCATTTCAACTACAAAAATCTATTAGTGTTCAAATGTACATGTGTGCTACATTAACGTCTGATATCACGCGCGCATTCGCCCTCTGCTCTTGCAGAACAGCATTCGCCCTCAGCATTCACCCTCAGCTCTTGCAGAATAGCATTCGCCTTCAGCATTCGCCCTGAGCTCTTGCACGGGAAGATTCGCCCTCAAGATTCGCCCTCGAGCTCTCAGAACAACATTTGCCCCGCATTCACCCTCAATTTTAGGCGCACGTCTAAGATTCGCCTCAACTCTTGCACAAAGATTTTCTCGCAGATTCGCCTCGCCGTTCACCTGTGAGTTTCCAGCCTCAGCTCTTGCAGAACAACATTTGCCCTCGGCTCTTGCAAAATGGTAAGTTCTTACTGCAAGCCCTTCCTCCTATAGTAGGGTTGACTCTATTTGAGTTTTTTTGGTCAATTCTATTGGATTGTGTTAGGCTGTATGGTTCTCTCTAGATGTCAAGAATCAAGATTCAATACCCTCTATTATCTTCATCACCCAATACAAGATTTAAAGTTTTCCCAAAGAAACGCTTATTAATTTGGCAGCCATTATTTCTCCCTGCTTTAAAAACCCTACATTTAAATGAAAACAAGCATTGCATTTCAACTACAAAAATCTATTAGTGTTCAAATGTACATGTGTGCATCACTTGTGTAGGGTATTCCTCTTCCACTTTCACATTATCCAAGAATGTGTGCAGTATAGTTCATATTTTTTGTGATTTAGATTGCCTTGAAAAAGGAAAGGTAAATTATTTCCCATGGAAAAAGAAAGTTTTCCCTTTTTATAGGTTGTTTGGACTTACGTGGAAAAATTTATGGTATGCCTTTCATATTATGTAGTTTAAATTTGAATTAACAGATTATTCTACATGAAAATATAATTACCTATGTGATGTCCTTCATCACTAATTAAAATTATAGGGTTTCATTTTCCTAGACTCTAACTCATCTGATGCTAAATTCTAGGTTCTCATTGGTGGATCACTCTTCCATTGATTTCCTTTCCCTCTGGATCTTGTCATACTTTAAAAGTCATTAATGATACATATATTATTTCGGGTATCCCAAAAGGCTTTATAGTAGAACATATTGTGAAGTTTTTTTGACACTTGAGGATTCTTTTTAGAACTGCAACGTGGTCTATGCTATCGAGTTATATATCAAGCAACTTGTCCTTAATAACCACACTATGAGGTAGGTTCAACCAGTTTGAACTTGTTGGGACATAGCATATGAAGTTGTGTGATGAGTCCATATCACGGGTCTATTATGGTGACAAAAGTGAAGACACGTAATGATAGTTATTATGTTAACATTACTAGAAACATTTTCGAAATTATCCATGCTATCAAGATGTCAAAATTCCAGGCATTAGGTGTCAATACTCTTAGCTAATAGATAATAATAATAATATAAAAAAATCACAACTTTATTCTTGAAATATGATTGTTACACATTGGTAACCTAGTTCATGAGTTACTATCACCCAAAGATTGCAAAACAAACTTAAAATATAAATTAAACCAACATGAGAATCCAACTAAGGGTTTCTCGACAAAATCATGCCATAACCTGGCATTTTGAAACCTAAATTTGAATCCATCATAAGTAATACAATGCAAACTCAGATGGATTTTCAATGCATGTTTGCATGCTACACTTATTCTCTGTCTAGATATCATTTTTTAAATGGAACCATTAGTCAAGCCCACAGTCCTTTTTATGTGAAAAATTTCGGCTCTATTTGAGCTCTTTTTTGCTCCACCACCTCCATAAACCAGTGTTACACGGGGTCTCGCCCCCCCACCTAGGGGTCTAGATTCCTCGCCCCCTCACGCTCCGGGGTCTTGGGGACTTCTAGGGGATGTTTCCCTCACGCCCCCTCACGTCCCCTCACCGCCACTTTTAGTTTATGGTTTCGTGTTAAAAGTTGATGTGCCACTTAGCATATTTGAGAATCCAAGTGATTCTGATTCAGATGGTGACATGGTTGATCTTGATATATTCGTGCAGAAGTTGGATGCAGAGACTAGTGGGGCATTAACTTGAGCATTTATGCTCATTTATCGGTATGATGATATCATTTGATATTCATATGTTATGTTTTATGTTTTATGTTTCAGACATAACTTATTTGCGTTTAAGTTTTATGTTTCAGACTTGAGTTGTAAACTTAAGTTTAAACTCTATTTTGAATCTTGATATAATATGTCATATGATATCTTAAACTTTATTTTCATTGTACATTGTTAGTAGTTACATTAATGATTATATAGTTACAAACTTACAAACTTACATGCATGATTGTATGATGTATGTTTTAACTTTTAAATTTGTTTCAATTATATGATTCATTATTCATCGATTTGTAATTTTATCATTTATGATTTATATTTCATGATGCAAGTGTATGATGACTGTATATACATTCCTTGAAAAAATATAGTTACATTTTAAATATTAAATTTTATAATTTTTATGACCCCGACGTCCCCCCACGTTTCCTGAAAATTGGTAGGGAGCTTTTGCGTAGGCTGCTCCCACGCTCCCTCGTCCCCTCGCTCCCACCTCCAGGGGACTTGGTGGAACATTGCCATAAACATATGCAAACATATATCATGATCTTGGAATTCCATTACATATGTATGTGCCAATGTTCCATAATCTTGCCCCATCATCAACTTAAAAAATTTCCATTGAATATCAAATTATGGAGGGGGGGAACTTTTTGCTGCAACATTTGGCTCAAAATCAGGGACCATCTCCGTATGAGGTGAATGAGAACTATAGATATTTGAAGAAGTAGATTAGTGCCTTTTCCTTTGGCCATGGAGTCATATACAATCATCCATCACAAAAATTTGTCTTTGTTCATTCTCACCTTGAAATTTGCAAAAATTCATGCCCTAATTGAAACGACACTAAATTTGAAAGATATAATAAAAATGCAAGCTAGAAGTGCCCTATTAATACAAAGGGAAAACCTTCCTACCTACCCTAACTGAGATAAATTTTGATTGAATAGGAAACATGATATTCCCTATGGAGTTGATCCAACAACTTGTTAAATGTATGGGACTAAATCATGCATTTGATTTCCAGGGAAACATGCGCATGAAGAGAAAAAGTGCAGAATTAATGGAAAATCCATACATGCCACTTATAAAAACTACACCGAAAGGTCAAAAAATAATTAAGGCCTTAACTTAATTTGAATAAAAAAATGACAAAACAAGATTAGTGAAAACACGAGAGTGGTGTGGGTGAACAACATAAATAAAAAGTGAAGATACCTTTCCCAAAGATGCCTTTGTCACCGTTGTATGAAAACATGTTTTCCTTTCCCTTTATACATGCAAGTGAATGCATTATAGGTATGGTGTTTTCCCATAATAGGAGAAGCCTACTTAAATATATCATTCGTGGATTGAATGTTTGGGTGCCTTAATGTGCAATGACATGTTTCCAGGACTGAATTCAATGCAAGGCATATTTGAAACTCTAACTATGTCTTCCGGTGTCTTATTAGAAATTATTTCAGTTTTCATTTTGTGTTTTCAAGTTAGATATTGTTTTCAAGTTTTTACATTTATAATTTTATTGCAATGTGGCAGACTGATCAGAGCAGTGCAGGAACAACCCCGAGACGGGATGATCATGGAAAGAGGCCAGCGGAAGAACATGTAAAGTGCCGGCATTGCTCTATCTTCAGGTATTTTAGTTATTTACATAATTGAAATAATATTAATTTTGTTCAAATATGCAGACACCTAGCCATGGTACGCCTGATGATTCCCTCTTTGAGGAAGAGATTTCTTCATCCCTATCTCCGGTGTTGTTGTTGCAAAAAAAGGCACGAGATGCAAGGTCGGAATTTAATGCTTTGATAGACGCGCCTCAAACACCTGAAACAGAAGAGAGGATACAACATCTTATGAGGCAGCTAAATAGATATCAGGTAATAATAAAAAGTCAAAAGGATATTTTTTTTGTTCTGCATGAGATGAATTATGATAGTTTGATTTTTAATTTTTACATTGACTAAACTAACAAAAAGTTCTTTTGTATGTAGCGTTTTCTGGCATTTGCTGAACCCGGTGTTGGTGGTAGTGGGACACAAGGGCAAGAGATTTCCCAACAACCCTCTCGTACACCTTCTACTCCTTTAGGTGCTAGCCAAGAAAAACACCCTGCCCAAGCAGACACCCAGCCAACCGCTGAATGTGTTGGCAATGATGAGGCTGATATGGCCAACTACATTATTGCGTTTCATGGAGCTACACGTGTCAGCTCCACAGGGACCATTAATGGCACGTTGTTGGTGAACGATGAGGGTGTCCCTATAAAGCATGTACAACTCCCAGGTAAATTTTAATATTTTAACTATTTCATGTACTTTATCTAAAATATATTTATCATGATTTTTATTTTTAAATTAATGATAATATCTTCTTTTTCTTTTGGTTTTATTCTGTGTAGGAAACAATGAGTTCTACAGGATTCTGGAGAGCCATGCGTTGGTAATTTTTGGCCCAACCATACGTACAGGGTGGAATTCCCAGAATTCCAACTTGAAAAAATAACTTCTAGATTATCTAGAAGCCCTTTTTGGGGTCGGCACATTTGACAGAAAAGCGGTGGCTCAGGTAGCCGGCAAATATTTGAAATATACCAGGGACACCTATAGGACGCAATTGCAATTTAACCCTAGATATGAGCGTCCTCTCGCAGTTTCAGAGAGTGAGTGGAGAGCACTCATCCATGACGGAGAAGAGAAAAGGGCAAAGAAAGAAGGAAAAATGCCAACTGGACCCGCAAGGTAAATTACAACTTTAATTCAATAGCTTTAATTTTCTTTATGTCTAAAATAAAAGTGTGCTACGTCATATCTGACTTCAATCTTTTGATGCTAGGTTGCATGACACCTCAAAGGCAACCAAAGCTAGGATAGAGAAAAAGGGCCATCACAAGCTCGGCCAGGGTGGCTACTTGAAATTAGCTGCAAGAATTGTAATTAAGTAGCTAAACATCTTATAATTAATTGTATCGCCTTCCAACGTTTTTGTAATCCTATCAGATATGATTAAAAATACACAATCATATATAATGTAGGGTAGTGACTTCGGAACAATAACTACAGAGGGAGATAAAAATATTGCTTTCCGTTTTGGCTATCAAGCTGTAGTTGAACGTCGCAGAAGCTTGGGGCAGGTCCCAAGATCTACAATGCCTGATAAGGTAAAACATTAACCTTTCAATATTTTTGTTTTCGTCCATAAATTTAATGTCTAACAACTTTGTTTAAATAAGGGGAGCAACACTACCGACGAGGTAAATAACCCAGTTTTAGAGCCAGATGTAGATGATCCTCTCGTGCAACCTGATCATTGTAGTGGGGACCAGGCCGACAATGCTGCTATCAGTGAGGGCCGTGACGGTAATTAATTTCCACTTATAATTTTTTCTAATTATACCTTGATGGTTGTCCTTATAACGTTTTTTGTTTAAATGACGGAGAATGTTTCCCTTGAGGATCTTACCACCAGAGAGGAAGACAGGGCAACAGTCCCAACGGCGACAACTGGTGCACCAGGTAAATAATCTCATTGCAATTTTTTTTATTAATATTACCGAACTAGTTCAATGATATTTAAAAACTGATAATTAAAATTTAATATTATCTATTTTTGGAGGCGATGCCCCGTCACTGGATGAGACCAGACATCGTGACAATGCAACTAGGTCAGCGGCGACAACTGGTGCACCAGGTAAATAATCTCATTGCAATTTTTATTATTAATATTACCGAACTAGTTCAATGATATTTAAAAACTGACAATTAAAATTTAATATTATCTGTTTTTGTAGGCGATGCCCCGTCACTGGATGAGCCCAGACATCGTGAATATGCAACTAGGTCAGCAGTGCGGGTTGAAAGGCACGAAACAGGAGCAGAGCACGATGATATTGATGATGTAATTAGGAGCTTTAAAAATAGGAAGAAGAAAAAGAAAATTTGACAATGTAAATTATTGTATTATTATAAGACAAACGTTACCATACTTGGAACGTTTTTTTGCGTTATATAAAAAACTCATTTATCATACTATTTTTATGTCAAGCATTAATTGCAATGTTTCCTTATGTACTTTTTGTTGAATTGTTTTTTTATTAGTTATTGAATATTTTTTTTTATGCTCATGAAAGTAAAAAATGAAATATAGATTGGGTATTGGGGAATTGAGAGTGATGTGAGGGGGGGGGGAGGGGCCATAAGAGCTTCCACCTTCACGTGATTGGCCCTGTTTAGTAGAGAATAATTTATTGGAGCGATTTAATCTTGGAGAAAACCTCCCTTGATCCAGCGTAGCAACAAAAAAGTCACTGTTGACTTAGTTGCTACTCTTTCAGATCGTGGGAGGCTTGTTCCAAGTTCATGCGACTCCAATAAATTGTTCTTGAAACAAAGAGGAGCTTATTCAGGTATGTTTTGACATTTTCAACATATGTTCTAACATTATCATAAGAATGCATCTTAGAGTAAAAAATACTACATCAATTACTTGTATTTATTGTATAGATAATGGTGGATTTTGATTGACTTGGCAGTGCAGGTACAAATCCTCTTGCATCATGAGCAATACAACTTGTCAACCAGGGTCATGTCCAGGATATTTTTGCTTGTGCGCTTGACTAGGTTCGTACTGTCACATTTTGTAAGTTCCTTTACAGTTCATAATTCAATATTAAGCTTGTTCATGATTATTATCTAGGTTTTTTTTATGTGTTTTTTCATCTATTTGATTGTAAGCAACTCTACATGTTTCCTGTTGTTCACTATGATTTCTCCCATTACCACTCCCAGGATGAATCCGACTTTATTGTTACATAGGTTACTTTATTGTTACTATGATTTCTCCATTTACGATTTCATAGATTACATCATGTAAAGTTGTCAATCTCAGGTTGGTGATGAGCTTTAGTTCTCCAGATTTGGGGCTTTTCTGATATTTTCTCCCTCATGTCATTCTTGCATCACCTCGTTGTTTGAGCATGCCAATTTTCTACCACTTGTACCAATTGGCACATGTCAATCTCTGAGTGGTGCCACATTTCACCTATTTTCGGTGAGAGTTTAGGGTTTCTCTAACATAGCTTCAGAAATCCGATTCAGTGCCTGCTTGAATATTGTCACATAATACTTATGGTTTGGATTGATGAGCATGTTATGAATGGTTGGTTGATTCATAAGAACCACCCATATAGTCATCTTGAGATATTTCAGAAGGTTTCTCGGGTTTCCTTTTTCACCGTTTCTAGTGGGTGGGATGGTGTGGGTGATCCATCAATACTGGTGCTCTTGTAGTAGGGAATTTGTTTTTGGGGATATAAAGGAGCATTTGATGTAGATATCCCATTGGATGCATTCATAGATGGGCATGAGAGGTCAAGAATTTAAATTAAAAATATGCAACCTCTCGCATGGCAACCTGAAGGCCGTGAGAGACACTGGTTAAAGATTGTTTTGTGCTGGCCTTAATATAGTCGTGATTTCTTTCTATTATCTTAATGCAAATATATAGTCCGGTCTCATTAAAATGAGGATTGTGGTTGTATTTCTCTTTGGTTGTTTCTCTCTTAATACTCCAGAAGTTGCCAAAAGTTGCGATAGTTGTTTAGTTTTCCTGTTACAACTTAAAAGTGGTTTTTAGCAATGGGAGTCATGTTTTTTAAGGTTCATACTAATATGAAGATCTTGTAATTCTATATTCAGCATAAGAGAAGATGGCCTCTGCTTTGGACGGTATGACAACAATTGCCACATCTACCTCATTGGGTAACAATGGAAAGGGGAAGAAGTTGGGTGCAATGTTTGATAATTATGGCAAACAATTGTCTTCTCTTTCAGTTTTTTCACCCATTTCCTTTAATTGCTCAAGCAGAAGAGGGACTCTGAGATTACGCGACAGAGAGAAGGTAGTTAATACAAGAGCTATGGAAAAGGAGTTGTACTTCAACAAGGATGGCTCAGTGACAAAAAAATTGCAGGTTAGAGAAAAAAATATGTTTAAAGGAAGGTCAACTGCACGTGAAACTTCACTGTGGTGGATCTTTCCTTGTCCACTTATATTCGATTTTAATGTGTTATTTTTATTTTTCATGGAGGGTTGTTTTGGCATATGGTCTGGCATTCAATTGCACACTTACTGAAAGCATTGTCAATTTGTCTTGCAGGCGGTGTGAACAAACTTGCTGATCTTGTTGGAGTCACCCTTGGGGCGAAGGGAAAAATGTTGTCTTGGAGAGCAAACATGGTTCTCCGAAAATAGTTAATGATGGTGTGACAGTAGCTAAGGAGGTAATTTGTAGATGTGTGCTCTGGTTTTCTTTTTAACGTTGTATTAGTTCCCCTCTTAAATGTCTTAGATTTGGTAGGCATAATTTGAAAACTCAAAGGTGAAAGGAAACATATTTGTTACCCAGTGGTCTACTTGGCCTATGGACTAGCCACATTAGAGTAATGCATAAAGATTTTCACAACAATAAAAGGAAAGGGTTACGGCTGAGTCAAATTTTATTGTTATTGACAGTGTAATGAAATGTATCTCAATACTATGGTTTTGGCCTTTTTATTGGTTGAATTAGAGGACCCAGTTGAAAATATTGGGGCCAAGTTGGTAAGGCAAGCTGCGGCAAAGACAAATGATTTAGCTGGGGATGGAACCACAACATCTGTTGTTCTTGAACATGTTGGAATATTGAAAAATTCTAGAACAATGAATGGAGAATAAATCTCCCTTCCTCTAACACAGAGAAAATAAAAATTTCTTTGACAGGAGACAAAGTTTCAATACTTTGAAAACAAACTTCTATTCCCTTCAATAACTCAAAGAAAAACTATTACACTACTTCCTCACTGAGAGGGATTACAAAATTATGACTGCTACAAAACGCAGTGCATAAAACCAACTCACTGTCTGTTCAAAACAAACATACTCTGTCTCTAAAACACTTTGTTGTGTTTTTCACTTTCGCACTGCTGTGCATACACACTTAAAAAGTTACACTCGATCTTTCACTTTTTACACACTGTTGTGTAATAAAAAATTTACATACTGTCTATAAAAAAAACTACCAAGATTTTTTGTCCTTTTTATTTTTATATGCCGTAACATATAAAACATATTATAATAAACCCTCTTTTAAAAAAAATAAAATTAAAACTAAATTCTATGGCCCACCTTTCATTTCGCATATGATATATATATATATAACATATGTATATATTAAACTATCAAAACATTAAAGAACCCTTTCCGTCGGACTTCAAAAGTCTAAATAGATTGAATTTCAAACCAAAGTCGCGTTCCAAAATGGGATGCTGACGTCTGCCTAATTTTAACTCGAATTCTCAATCCAATGTGCCCTATAAAAAATTCGGGTCCGGTTTTCAGGTTTTCAGATTCCCTTCAATTTCATGCGATCCAATATTAATGCTCCACGTGTCCTCCTTTTGAATTTACAAAACTATCGGGTAAATTTATGTTTGTTTAATTTCTGGTTGGTGAATTGCGTTAATGCTGGCTGTTGTGTTTAAATACAATCCTGTACAGAAATATGGCTGTGGCCGTCTACAAAAAAAACTTGCAGGAATTTTAAATGCTGAATTAAATTTCTGGATGGCATGTAAGCAACCTCCAAAAAAAAATGTTGCTGCTGCATCCATCCTTCTGCTGCAGCAATTGAAGTTAAAATTCAACAGCACAAGGTTTAATAAGTGAGGGTGTAAAGGTAACTTTTTGTCGATGGTACTGGATTAAGATCATCTATTCATTTTTGTAGGGTCTTATGGTGTTTGGTTTTTTAGTTTTGGGTTGGGTTTATTGAGTCTAAGATAGTTTTTTGAGTGAAAAAATTGCTATTAGGTATTAAAAAAATTTGGTTCTTTTGTCAAAATTTATGAGCTTGTTAGGAAATACAAAACTGACAATGGTTGTATCTTAAATTTGTGGAAAATAATTTGAAATGAAACCTTTTTGTTTAGGTTGTTGCAGCAGGTGAAAACCCCATTCAAATTACTAGGGGAATTGACAAGACAATAAAGGCCCTTGTTTTGGAACTCAAAATTTTGTCAAAGGAGGTAAACGCTTGCCTTTTGAGTAGGCTAGTTTTCCTTTTTGCTGATGGTTTGGTGTATCTAATTGAATTAGTTGCCTAAGGTATTTTTGGTTGCAAACTCCTTTTCATTTTTCATACAATATTGGCCTTGTGGAATACATTTTATTGTGTGGTCTTGTTAGATCTACAACATTTGTAGTTGTTTAGTCTTATAGCCGAGGTGCACTTCTTTATGGAAATAGTTGATGCAATATTGTCATTTAATCCTTACTGCAGGGTAGCATGTTGAGAAGTTTCTTGTGAAACATTTGGTATTCAAAATGACACTTGATCCTATATAGCATCATGCACTTGACTTCAAAATTCATATTCAAAGTGTGTCAGACAATTCTTGCAAAATTTCAAATATTTATGTTGTTTTAAACCATTATCTTTTTCATGTATTGGATGCTGAAAATGTGAAAAAGGCTTTGGTATGAAACCAACTGGTGAATAATTTCTAGCACAACAACCACTTCCAAGACATGATTTAGAAGTAGAAAAAATGTGCTTATGAAGCATAGAAAGATATCCTTGATGCATTGTCAATGTTTGGCTAGGGTTATTTTTGGAGAAAATAACTCCTTATTCCTAGAATAGTGTTCTTCAATACAAGTAAATGCCAGAGAAGAGAGATCATCGTGTGACGCAACAAAACTAAAATTGGACCCCCAAGGAGAGCTGGTGTGTCTACAATCACTCTGTCAGCATTTTCCCTTGGTGTACCCCGTTCTTTTCCTCCAGCTTGAGTCTTAATTGACTTCTTCTTTCTTCGGGTTTATTTATCAAATTCGTAGAATTTGATAAATAAATACTATCCACAATGGTTGGACTTTAATTTATATTCCCGACTTTATATTATCTCCAATCCTTATAACCAATGTTTAACTTTCAACACTTTGTATTTATACTCCATGTTTCTTTTTAAATAAATAACTTGTAATGAACTTTCGACTCTATATTTCACCACCCAGCCTTACAACAATCACGCTCCAAACTTATGCTAATTATCTGCCAATCGTTTAATTAAACAATTTCATTATACTCCGGCCCCACCTATATATATCAATAACCAATCAAACACTCGTATCGTACCTGGCTATCCTCCGCACACCTTAGTTAACCTGCGGGCAAGTTCAACGTGCGACCACCGTCCGATGGCCCTTCTCCAAATCAACGACTCTTGGCAATTTCGCTCGGCTTCCAACGTCGGGCTTTAACGTGCGATGGCGCGGGTTAAACGGTGGTTTTCCGGGGGTCACTTCGCCACGTGTTGCATTCCCTATGGAATCGCTCACGAATAGGAAATACCGCCTACTCCGCAAAAGCGGTGCGATATGGGCAACCCGCTTTTGTGATTCCGCTCGTGGTTTTGGTAGAGGGCTTGACCACGGGTGCAAGTCTGGTTCCGCTATCCTTTTGTTTGTTAACTCATGTCCAATCCTCGGGTCAGGTTCCAAAAACACAACAATTTTGTCTCTTTATTAAGCGGGATTTTTATATTTGAACAGTTTTCACGACCCCGGTTCTCTACACAGACCTCGCCTTGGATATTTTTACATAAAAATGATTGTTCTAAAAAATTATTTATATAACTTTTCCACATGTTTAGTGTGGTATTCCCATGATTTATTATAAATATGTGTATTATCAAAGAAAACCAACACAAATTTTATAAGATGGGATCAAACAAAATTGTTCTTGAGTCGAGCCCGCCGGACTTCAAACGGTGATAAACCATAATTCAAACCAAATTCGCGTTCCAAAATAGCTTGCTGACGTCGGCCAATTTTGTGACGCGAATTTCTTATCAAATTCGCCCTAATATTTTCCGGGTCCGGATTTCCACTGCGTGAGCGGCCCAAACAAAGATCTGCTCCAATCAATTTCTACCACATGTCCTCAATAAAAACTTGCCCTGCTCCCGGCTGCGGGTGCATTCGATGGCGTTTAAGGTGATGGGACATGGATATGGTGATTTCATATCAATCGCATTAACATTTAACGCTGTTCAATTAAATTTTCACATCAAATCTGCATTAATTAATTTTTAACACTGTTCAAGATCGGACCTCCACTCCTCTTAGCAATTCCGCACGCTCCAATTTGATCCGGCCTTCGGCTCTCATTATTAATGATCAGAGATTAATTATGATGGGCGTCCTTTGATTGCATTGCAGACGGGTCAACAAAATGGCGTTTAGCCATGGTTTTTCAGACAAGCCGGTTGCTGGATTACACTGCCTGCTAACTGTGACGATAAGGAGAAGTGGCCAGCTGAACTTCTGCCTAGACGTTGCTGCATATTTGCATTTCTCTCGGTTCTATCTCTGTCTGTCTTCCTCTGTTAATTGGAATTCTGCTTCTTCGTCTCCTCTTGTGCCCACTGTGCCTGAGATTGCACCCATGCCTTGTGTGCATCATAGGATGCGTTGCCGCAGGGGGAGCACTAGATGTCAACCTCGGCGCGCTCCCTCCAGCCCCTCAACAGAGTCAACTTCCGGCCAGTCCAGTGATTGTTACTTAGGTCGATATCCAAATACTAGGAGTGGGCAGGGTCGGCTTGTAGCATCTGGCCATCGTATGGATTCCCCTGCTCCTGGCTTTCCCACCGCTAGTTCACCTTCTCCCACGACGCGCACTGCGCAATTTTCCTTTAATTGCTCTCTCAACCGCCCAAGAATCACGGCTTTAGTCACTGTGGTCTTCCGCAAGGAGGCCCAAACGGAGGAAGAATGCACCCGTCCGGCGGGTCTGAGCTCGGAAAAAGCCGGCCAGCATTCGGGCCTTCAGGAGGGGAGCCGTGGCATGCATGTGGAGGTAGCACCTAGCGATCCTGGACCTTCCGAAGGATGGTGCCGAATCGTGGAGGAACCATCGGAGGATTAGTTTGGTTAATTTGTTTTTCTTGCTTAGCAGGCCCAGTTAATTGGGCTGCTTTTAGTTTATTTTACTGTGCTGGACCTTTAAGTAATATTTTTGAATTCTGTAAATTAAACGTTCAAGACTGGTTTCCCCGTATGAGGGCAATCTTCTTAATTTTTTGATTTTTTGATGACAAATTTGCCATGAGTATGGCCAGGCAATGTTTTTGACTTCGGTGTAATTTTATTCGCAATGTTAATAGATTAACTTTACTTAGAATTATTACATGATTAGCATTTTTATTGATCTGTTCAAGGATTTTGGGTACTTTAATTTGTATTTAGCACAATGGACGTCGGTACTCTATCTGTTGCTTTACTGTTCTACATACTACTATTTCACTTTCTTATAGATGCCTCGGGCATATTTGAATGCTTTCTCAGATTGTCGATAATCTCCATGTGGACCGTTATTGGATTTTATATCATGTCCCTGTATGTGACATGGGGTATTTTTCTATCATTGTCTGGGGTGGGACTTCCACTTTTCTGGATGGATATTTGGGTTCCAATCTTCAGATGTGAAAATGTAATGACTTCATGGACTGTTTTACTTCATATAATATATTCAAAATAGCGTTTTTTCTCTTCTGAAAAAAAAAATGATTAATGTTTATCATTCTGCCTTCAAAACTAGCGATGCTTGTCTATGTTGCTGGTTTATTGATATGGTCTGATGGTCTTTTTATATTTTGGACATATCACACTCCTCACATGATTAGCGTTTTTCTCTGTTCCAGGATTTTGGGTACTTTAATTTGTATTTGGAACAATGGACGTCGGTACGTACTCTATCTGTTGCTTTACTATTCTACATACTGCTATTTCACTTTCTTATAGATGCCTTGGGCATATTTGGATGCTTTCTCAGATTGTCGATAATCTCCATGTGGACCGTTACTGGGTTTTATATCAAGTCGCTGTATGTGACATGAGGTATTTTTCTATCATTGTCTGGGGTGGGACTTCCACTTTTCTGGATGGATATTTGGGTTCCAATCTTAAGATGTGAAAATGTAATGACTTCATGGACTGTTTTACTTCATACAATATATTCAAAACATCGTTTTTTTCTCTTGTGAAAAAAAAAATGATTAATGTTTATCACTCTGCCTTCAAAACTAGCGATGCTGGTCTATGTTGCTGGTTTATTGATATGGTCTGATGGTCTTTTTATATTTTGGACATATCACACTCCTCGCATTATTAGCGTTTTTCTCTGTTCAAGGATTTTGGGTACTTTAATTTGTATTTGGAACAATGGACGTCGGTACTCTATCTGTTGCTTTACTATTCTACATACTGCTATTTCACTTTCTTATAGATGCCTGGGGCATATTTGGATGCTTTCTCAGATTGTCGATAATCTCCATGTGGACCGTTACTGGGTTTTATATCAAGTCCCTGTATGTGACATGGGGTATTTTTCTATCATTGTCTGGGGTGGGACTTCACTTTTCTGGATGGATATTTGGGTTCCAATCTTCAGATGTGAAAATGTAATGACTTCATGGACTGTTTTACTTCATATAATATATTCAAAACAACGTTTTTTTCTCTTGTGAAAAAAAAATGATTAATGTTTATCACTCTGCCTTCAAAACTAGCGATGCTGGTCTATGTTGCTGGTTTATTGATATGGTCTGATGGTATTTTTATATTTTGGACATATCACACTCCTCGCATGATTAGCGTTTTTCTCTGTTCAAGGATTTTGGGTACTTTAATTTGTATTTGCTTTACTATTCTACATACTGCTATTTCACTTTCTTATAGATTCCTCGGGCATATTTGGATGCTTTCTCAGATTGTCGATAATCTCCATGTGGACCGTTACTGGGTTTTATATCATGTCCCTGTATGTGACATGGGGTATTTTTCTATCCTTGTCTGGGGTGGGACTTCCACTTTTCTGGATGGATATTTGGGTTCCAATCTTCAGATGTGAAAATGTAATGACTTCATGGACTGTTTTACTTCATATAATATATTCAAAACAATGTTTTTTCTCTTGTGAAAAAAATGATTAATGTTTATCACTCTGCCTTCAAAACTAGCGATGCTGGTCTATGTTGCTGGTTTATTGATATGGTCTGATGGTCTTTTTATATTTTGGACATATCACACTCCTCACATGATTAGCGTTTTTCTCTGTTCAAGGATTTTGAGTACTTTAATTTGTATTTGGAACAATGGACGTCGGTACTCTATCTGTTGCTTTACTATTCTACATACTGCTATTTCACTTTCTTATAGATGCCTCGGGCATATTTGGATGCTTTCTCAGTTTGTCGATAATCTCCATGTGGACCGTTACTGGGTTTTATATCAAGTCCCTGTATGTGACATGGGGTATTTTTCTATCACTGTCTGGGGTGGGAATTCCACTTTTCTGGATGGATATTTGGGTTCCAATCTTCAGATGTGAAAATGTAATGACTTCATGGATTGTTTTACTTCATATAATATATTCAAAACAAAGTTTTTTCTCTTGTGAAAAAAAAATGATTAATGTTTATCACTCTGCCTTCAAAACTAGCGATGCTGGTCTATGTTGCTGGTTTATTGATATGGTCTGATGGTCTTTTTATATTTTGGACATATCACACTCCTCACATGATTATGATTAGCGTTTTTCTCTGTTGCGGGGTTTTGGGTACTTTAATTTGTATTTGGAACAATGGACGTCGGTACTCTATCTGTTGCTTTACTATTCTACATACTGCTATTTCACTTTCATGGACTGTTTTACTGGTCTATGTTGTTGGTTTATTGATATGGTCTGATGGTCTTTTTATATTTTGGACATATTCGTTTTTCTCTGTTGCAGGGTTTTGGGTACTTTAATTTGTATTTGGAACAATGGACGTCGGTACTCTATATGTTGCTTTACTATTCTACATACTGCTATTTCACTTTCATGGACTGTTTTACTTCATATAATATATTCAAAACAACGTTTCTCGTCTTTTAAAGTTTCAATTTTTTTTTTAAAAATTGAACCCTCCGTCGGTCTACCGACACCTTGTAGACGTCGGAACTGCGACAACCTAGAAACGTCGGAAGAGAGACAGTATGAAAACGTCGGACCACATTTCGTCGGAATTGCGACAGATTACAAACGTCGGAAGAGCGACGTTCCAAACGTCGGACCACATATCGTTGGAATTACGACAGATTACAAACGTCGGAAGAGCGACGTTCCAAATGTCGGACCACATATCGTCGGCATTGCGACATCTTACAGATGTCGGAAGAGCGACATCCAAAACGTCGGACCACGTTGGGTCGGAATTACGACGGTTTACAGGCGTCGGAAGAGCGACGTTCCAAACGTCGAACCACATTTCATCGGAAGTGCGACAGTTTACAAACGTCGGAGGCGCGACGGTTTGTGAGACGTCGGAAGAGTGAAGCTTGTTCGGAAGCGACGGAAGAGGTGTCGATAGTGCGACACTTTTTACGTGTGTCGGAACTGCGACAGCAGGACAAACCACGGTTTGTCCACCCTCGAACTGTCGCTCTTGCGACGACTATGTGTCGGAATAGCGACGAATTGGCCGTCGGAATTTCCGCCAAGTTTTCTAGTGGCATTGAGTGATTTGTTTTCCAGTTTATAGATAGGTTTATTTAAAAAAGCATTGAGTGATTTATTTTCTAGTTTTTGAGTTAGTTCTTTCAAAAATCACAAGTGATTTATTTCCAAGAAGTAGTGATTGAGTGATTTAATTTCAGTATATGAGTGAGTGCTTTTTAGTTTAACAGTGATTTATGTTCAGAGCAATAACGATTTGCTTATTTCTTTATAAGTTTCATTGTTTCACTTCCATAGAATTTTATTTCAAAAATATAAAAAATAGGCTGTTATAATTTTCAGAGACAAACAAATAAATTAGTTAAGTTTTCTTCATAAGATAAAAAAGGTTTGCTTCAGTTTTTGAAAAGTAGAAAGCATGTTGATTTTTAGAACCTAGTTGTAATGTAAATTTCTCAATTTCATAAAGAATAAAAAAACCCTTAGAATCAATCTCTACAAATTCAATCATCACACCAATAAAATAAGTTAAAAGAGGCTTATAGCATATATAGTGCACTTTCACTTCACAAGTTTACCAACTCAGTCGTAAATTTATGTGAGCAATTTAAGAACATTAAATTGACTAAACACCATCCTCGCGGAATTTTCCATCTCCTTATCTCTAGGATTACCACAATCCAAACCTAATCACTAGGCCCTTACTGATACACCACCCTCAATATTTATCGTGTATCCCACCAAAATCGGTCAATGGATTCCTATACCTTTGGGAATGAACCTGAGACCACCTCCACCCCAAATTTCAAAAGCATGTGGAAATTCCAAAGCGCAAAACCAAGAACAATCCCATCACACCATGGCTATCCAAAAAAGGAAAGGAAAGGTTGAAAACCACTATAAAAACCTAGCAAAATCATGCCACCCACAACAAAATAACCGAATACCATCATGCAAACACAATGCATGTAAAAAAAACTAGGAAATCATACATGAAATCTTTTACCAGCAAGTATTCCCACTAAATATGCTTGATATTGCTTTTCCTTGCTTGATCTTTGCTTTCCTTTTCCTTCCTTTGCTTGCTTTTCCCTTTCTTGATCCAATGTTGAAATTCTCCAAGAAAACTCTAAGTGTCAAAGAGTGTGTGAGAGAGAGAATAGAGAGAGAGAGAGAGATCCAAAACTGAGCTGATAAAAAAATACCAACTGATCCTCATAAGCCTTTTTATTAATGTGGCCTCTATTTTCTTCATTTTCCTTTATTTTCTTTCATTTTTCTCCTCACATGCGATCTGTGAACTTTCACCTTCATTTTCTTCTAATTTCCTTTATTTTCATAAAAAATGTGCCAAAAATACTTTTTCCCTTTTTAATGCCTTAGCCATTGCCTTTGGCAATTTTCCTTTAGCCATAAACATATTCAATGATGCCCAGTAGGATATCTTTCCCAACATTAAGATTGGAATAAGTGTCCCTTAACCGTGGTCTTATTTTTTCCTTTATTAAATTGTACTATATGAAATTTTAACCCGGTCTGTTATATAACCCGCCCCTTGGGGAACACCATCCTCGGTGTTAAACCACACCTATAGCTCAACAAAACCATTGAAAATCAAACATACTGCCCATGGAGCTTTATAACTTAACTTGATGCAATATTTACAATGAATAACTTGCTCAAAAGAAAAACCCATCATGAAAACATAACAACATTGTTGATTAGTGGTTGTCATTGATGTCAACCGAAGCAGCACCAGGGGCTAACCCGATCTTGCATGGGAATTTTGACCTACCCAATTACCATATTATGGGTCAAGAATATTTTTTATAGTTTCTACTTGTCGATATGTTTCCATTGATATATGGCATGCCATGTAATTCTTCACAGTTTGAGAGATATTCATGTTTGAAGTTTGTAACCCCAGTTAGTGGGCTAAAACCCCATGGGGTTGTGGCATGGGTCATTGAAAAGTCAATAATTAATAGTTTTTAAGCTCTTAAAATTCCTCCCACGTTCACTTGTTGAAGACCCTCTCAACCTCAGCATTTATATAAATTGTGATCCTCATATCCTCCTCATGTAAGGATTTCGCTACCTAAAACAGATCATCGTGGAATTTTCACTATAATTTTTTTCTACAAAGATTCAGAAGCTGAAATTTTTATGAGGTGAAGCCGAAATCCTGAGGAAGCTCTTGAAAAAATTTCAGATCAAGGTGCGTAATATTCTCGGAGATATGATCTGTGGAAGTTAGTGTTTTTGCACGCTCCTGAACTTCATCTAAAAGAAGTGAACTTGGGAAAATAATCATAACTTTCTCTTTGAGTATCAGATTATAATTATGTAAAAAGTGGTGGATAGTGCATGGACTTTAGTTTTTTCTGTATCAAATTCAGAGCCGAATGAAGAAACAATGAGACGTGTCATACCATACAAGTTTGCTATACTGAACCAGTCCATAATTAGGGAATTGTGAGAGATTGGCCATAACTCTCCCTTGAAGAATCCAAATTGGGTCAGACCTGTGGCACTGGAAACAAGACTGAGAGGAATATTACAAGACGGAAAATCACATATTGGGGATCTGAAATAACAAAGATAAACCATACTCAATATGGAGCTCCTAGAAGGCAAGAAAAAGCTATATCATGTGTTGTCAAGGGCTACAAAGGACCAAAATTTCTAGGGTAGAAAAGCAAAGCAAGGTGCAACAGAGGGGTAGCATGACAAGAGTAGCTATCAAGGTGCAGAAAAACAACAAGAAGTTCACCACATGAAGTCTTCAAGTGGGCATCTGATCCGGATTTATGCAGGAACGCAACAGAATAAACACATAACCATAAATACAGAGATGCAGCGGAAATAACACTTCATTTCATTAATATCAAATAACAGAAAGATGCTTACAGACATAATGGAAATACAATAGCTAGGGTGCTGGTAGCGAATCTCTGAGAAGAGATGTGGTGGCTACAGACCTCTGAACTCAGTTACAATGAGGCTCGAGGGCCTATTTATTATTGAGAAACAATGGAGAGCCCTCAACATCCCAAAAACCTAACCCTAGGAGATGAAGCGCCAAAACTATGGGCCCGTTTGGGTAAATTGGTGTTTCAACTTCCCAGGGACGTAACTTTGGCATACTATCTCCGTTTGACGCACATGATACATCATTAGAAAGCTCTATCCGAGGAATACAACTTTTGTGATGATTTTGATGATCAAAATCACAACAAATTTTCATACCAAAAAACGTCGTTTAGGGCCTCAAAACAGCTCCGGAAGTTCAGGACCCGAAAAACTGCTAAAAATAGTAAGTTATGCCAAAACTGAAAAACTGAAAGAGACAATGGTGGGGGCCCAAGTGGAATAGGCGGGTGGCCACCAATATCCACCTGGATCAGCATCACTACATACAATCATTGTATAGTTATCATTGTACTAAGTCATTATAAATACATCAAGGTAAAAATTGTACAAGTCTCTATCTGCCAAGAGTTGAAGAGGTAGTGTCGGGAGGTCTAGGATCATCATTAGGTGGTTGTTTCATAGTTGGGGTTATGGTCTAGTGTGTCTTCTTCTTCTACATCATTCTATGTCATTATAAAGTGAACCATTTTCCCTGGTACGAGAATCCATTCTTGTTCTATTATTCTATAAGGTGGTAGGGTGGTGTTAGGCTAGTACATGAAGTCACCAACAAGATTAAGCTTGTGAAAAATTCATGGTGGTAGGGTGGTGCTAGGGTGAGTTGTAGCTCATTGGGTGTTGGGGCACCAGTTTAGTTGACTACTGAATAATCTCGGGCGTTGGAGCGTCCATCTAGTGGGAGCTACAGAAGAATGCTTTTCTAGATTCTAGGAAGTTGGAGCTTTATTTTCAATTGGAGTTGAATATTAAAGAATTATTAGAAAAGAATTCAGGTGGTTTTTGTCCCAGAGAGGGTTCCCACCTTAAAAACTGTGTGCAGTTGTGTTCCTTTTGTTTATTGCTATCATTGTACAAACACTGATAATAATTGAAGATTAACTAATGCTATGAAAGATTAATAATAATACTAATTGAAAGGAATATTGATTCACCCCCTCCCCTCCTCTTAGTATTTCCAAGAATTGGTATCAGAGCTTGGTTACTTCAATAGCAGTTTAACAGCTGGAAGGAAGTCATGGAGCATACCAAGAATGGTGTACCTCTATTTAATGAAAATAATTATGCATTCTCGAAAGGAAGAATGGAGGTCTATCTCTTGGCGCGAGGTTACGAAGTATGGGACACTGTTCAAAATGGATTTACATCAACCGCAAATGAACAAGGTAAGAATAATTTGGTAAATGATGCAAAAGCAAATAATATTATTATCAGTGGACTTATTGAATATGCTTATCATAAGGTGTTGGGTTGTAAAACCGCCAAAACTGTATGGGACAAGCTTGAGAATATATATACAGGTGACTCAAATGTCAAAGAAGAAAAGCTTTAAATCTACAGAGAAAAAATTGAGCAACTCAGAATGAAAGAAGATAACAACATTGCTGCATACTTCCAACACGTTGATGAAATAACCAACACTCTGGAAGGATTGGGAGAGCCTGTTGACGAGAAGACTATTATACTAAAGATTCTTAGAATGTTACCAGGGAGATTCAACCCAAAGGTATCGGTCTTAGAAAATAGTGCAAATCTGGACAAACTCAACAAATAGGAATTACATGGAGTTCTCATAGCATATGAAATGAGACTTGATGAAGAATAGGGTACTTCGCATCTAGAAACTGCGTTCGCTGCATCTAAGAAAACCAATAAGGAGAAACAACCTTCAAAGGCATAGACCTACACCTGCAAGTGTGAAGAAAAGGAAGATGATGAAGAAGGTCTTTCAGATGGAGAATATGCTTACTTTATGAGAAAACTAAAAATTGGTAAGGGAAAATTCAAGGGTAAACTTCCATTGATATGTTTCGATTGTGGTGAGGTTGGGCATTTCAAAACAAAATGTCCGAACGGAAGTGATGGAAACTCAAAAGAAAAGAAAGGCTTTAAGAAATTCAACAAGCAAAGAAAAAATAAAGGATTCAAAAGGAACTTTCTCTCTAAAGAAGATAGCTTATCATCCGATGAAGACAATAACAGTGAAGAAGAAGCCAATGAAACATTATTGTTTATGGCCAAGCACATTAAACAAGAGGTATCAAACAACGAAGAAGAAGGGTTGACCATAGAAGAATTTTATAAGGAGGCAATCAAGCTTATAAAAGAGCTCAAGGCTGAGAAGATCCATTCCAATACTCTTGAAGAACAAGTTCAAAGTCTCAAATTGAAGTTGAAGAAAACAAATGTATTGAAGAGTCACTTCAAAAGAAGTTGGAAGAAAGCAACCAAGAAATGGAAGCATTAGAAGCCAAAGTAGTCTCACTGCGTAAGGAAGTGAAGAAGGGAAAAACAGTCCAAAACTATGCCAACAACTCAAGGGAATTGGAAGAACTCATCAACAATCAACGATCTTACAATGATAGAACTGGCCTCAGTTACAAAGAAGAAGAAGTAGGACCTTCTACAACAAAATACAATGAACCTATGAGATATGACATGCATGTAGACTTCATTGGACAAGATTCGCAAGAACAACCTTGGAATACAATTCCTCGACAAATATTTCCATCTAGGTACCAACATATTTTTTATGGCTATTATTATTCATGTGGAAAATTTGGTCATAAAGATGTAGAATGTCGCACGTCCCTAGGAACCAATACAATTCCAGGAGATCTGTCAAATATGAACCTCTGAGGACTCAATTAGACATCAATATATTTGAACATTTAATAAATAATATTGAATGTTACAAATGTTGAAACTTTGGACACATAGGCAGAGACTGCAGAATTGAAAATCCTCTAGAAGAATCTTCAAAGCCACAGAATGAACGAACATGGAAGAAGAAGAAGACTAATAGTTGTACTCTCGATCTCAAGGCTCAAAACAACAAAGAAGTGTGGTATGTTGATAGTGGTTTCTCAACGCATATGACTGGAGATAGAAAGAAATTTGTATCTTTGAAAGAGAAGAAGGATGGAACCATGTCCTTTGGAAATGATGGATATTCAAATGTTATAGGGTCAGGTACCGTCACTCTCGGATGCAAAGATGCTTTAGCCAAGAATGTTCTATTGTTTGAAAACATGAATCACAATCTGCTCAGTGTTGGAAAAATGTGTGATCAAGGACACACAATACTATTCAACTCCACAAAATGTTAAATCAGGAAAGGCAGGTATGGTGAAATTGTGGCTACAGCAAGTCAAGCTCCAAACGACATATATGTTATGGATGAAGAAACTAAAGCATGTTTACTAGCTAAAGAGGATGATATAATATTTGGTAGCAATGATGATCGACTAAGTAATAACTTTGCTACCAAGATGCAAAGTCAGTTCGAGATGTATTTACTTGGTGAGGTGACATACTTCTTAGGGCTTTAAATATCTCAGCAAGAGAAAGGAATATTTATATGTCAAGACAAGTACATCAAGGAAATGCTCAAGAAATTCAAAATGGAAGATTGCAAACCCATCCTTACTCCGATGGTAACAAGTTGCAAATTGAGCATAGATGACTCATCTAAGGATGTGGATCAAAGGTTGTACAGATCTATGATTGGTAGTCTTCTATATGTAACAGCCTCCCAGCCAGATGTTATGCAAGAAGTTGGACAAGTAGAAATATTCCAAGAAGCACCAAAAGAATCACATATTATTGCCGTCAAAATAATCCTTCGATATCTAAAGGCAACAAAAAAATATGGCTTGTAGTATCCCAAGGGTAACAATCTCATTATTCAAGCCTTTATAGATGCAGATTGGGCAGGAAGTGTTGATGATCGTAAGAGTACTCGTGAAACATTTGAATATATTCACCAGAAGTTGGGGATTCTCCCAAGTTCTCACTAGATTTTCCTTATTCAGAATATAAAGAGGGAGTGGAAGTGTGTACAGGTCCACAGGATGGTTGTGTATCAGGAGGAGTTACCTTTTTCCATTGACGTCAAAGGGGGAGAGAATGTTGTAGGAAAAGGTGTCATGATCGCAGGGGGAGTACTTTTGTTGCCATCAATGCCAAAGGGGGAGATAGTTGATCAATGGTTTTCATTGATGTTAACCCAAGTAGCACCAGGGGCTACCCAGATCTTGCATGGGAATTTTGACTTACCAAATTACTATATTATGGGTCAAGAATATTTTTTTATGGTTTCTACTTGTCAAGATGTTTCTGTTGATATATGGCACGCTATGTAATTCTTCACGGCTTGAGAGATATTCATGTTTAAAGTTTGTAACCCCAGTTAGTGGGCTAAAACCCCATGGGGTTGTGGCATGGGTCATTGAAAAGTCAATAATTAATAATTTTTAATCTCCTAAAATCCGTCCCACGTTCACTTGTTGAAGACCCTCTCAACCTAAGCATTTATATAAATTGTGATCCTCATATCCTCCTCATGTATGGATTTCGCTACCTGAAACAGGTCATAGTTTAATTTTCGCTATAATTGTTTTTCTACGTAGGTTCGGAAGCTGAAATTTGTATGAGGCGAAGCCAAAATCTTGAGGAAGCTCCTGTAAAAATTTCAGATCAAGATGCGCGATATTATCAGATATATGATCTGTGGAAGTCAATGTTTTTGCAGGCTCATGAACTTCATCTAAAAGAACTGACCTTGGGAAAATCATCATAACTATCTCTTTGAGTATTGGATTGGAATTATATAAAAATTGGTGGATAGTGCATGGAATTTAGTTTTCTCTGTATCAAATTCAGAGCCGAATGAAGAAACAGTGACACATGGCACACCATACAAGTTCGCTCTATTGAACCAGACCATAACTAGGGAATTGTGAGAGATTGTCCATAACTCTCTCTTGAAGAATCCAAATTGGGTCAAACCTGTGGCACTAGAAAGAAGACTCAAAGAAATGTTACAAGACCAAAAATCATATATTGGGGATCTGAAATAACAAAGATACATCAGACTCAATATCGAGTTCCTAGAAGGAAAGAAAAAGCTAGATCATGTGTTGTCAAGGGCTACAAAGGACTAACTTTCTAGGGAAGAAAAGCAAAGCAAGGTGTAACAAAGGGTAGCATGACAAGAGCATCTATCAAGGTGTTTCCCTATGTTGGTCTGCATAACTCTTCTGCCTTTCTTGTGTCACCTTTATATTCTTCTTTATAACTTGAATTTCCTGTTCCATATATACCAACATGTCCAGTCTAATAAGTACCTTGTTCACTAGATCACTCTAGCTTATGGGAGTATTACAACTCCATCCATACAGTGCCTCAAAAAAACTCATCCTCAATGATTCCTGATAATCATTATTGTATGAAAACTCAACCAATGAGAGGTACTCCTCCCATCTCCTATGTTGATGCATGAAATACATCCTCAACATATCCTCCAGGATCTTGTTGACCCTCTTCATATTTTCATTTGTATGTGGGTGATAAGTTGTACTAAAGGCCAAATCTGTCCCCAATCCTGCAAACAAATCCTTCCAAAACTTGGAAGTGAACTTGGAACCCCTATCTGACACAATATTCTTCAGAACACCATGAAATCTCACAATCTCCCTGACGAAGACCTGTGCCACCTCACTAACTGAATATGTAGTTTTCATTCGAATGAAGTGAGCCACCTTTCTCAACCTATTGACCAAAACCATGATAGAATCATGTTGCCTCTCTTTCCTCGGAAGACCTGTAATAAAATCTATGGAAATGACATCCCATTTCCATTCCGGAATCAAAATAGGATGTAGTAGACCACCTGGATGCTTACACTCTGCCTTCACTTGTTGACAATCCAAACATCTAGCCACAAAATTTACCACTTCCTCCCTTAGATACGACCAATAGTAGAACTTCTTCACCACCATCAATGTTTTCTAATATCCTGGGTGACTCGAGTATGGCTTGAAATGAAATTATTTCAAGATAAGATTCTTGAGTTTACTGTCATTTGACACATAGATCTTGTCCCTAAATCTCACAAAACCATATGCCAAGAGATGATAGTCTACATCCTGGTCACATGTAACTGCACCTGTACCTGTACCTATACCTGTACTCTATTGTAACTTGTGCCTGAGCTCCACATACTTGTTATCCTGTTGTCTTGCCTGTAAGATCTGATCATATAAGTCTATCCCATATGAACTCATAGATGCTATATGATTCACTTGTACTTTCCTGCTGAGGGCATTTGCAACCTTGTTCTCCTTTCCCTTGATATATGATTTCGAAGTCAAACTCATTAAGGGTGTCCAACCATCTGGTTTTCCTAGCATTCAGATTTAGTTAGTCAAACAAACATCTCAACCCATTGTTATCACTCAATAATACAAATATCCTACCAAGAATATACTGCCTCCACATTTTCAATGCGTGAATAAAGGCTGCCAACTCAAGATCATGACTTGAGTAGTTCTTTTCATTCTCATTCAATTTCTTGGACTCATAGCATACCACCTGTACCTCCCGCATAAGGAATCCACCAAGCCCTATTTTACAAGCATCTGTACACACCATGAATTCTTTAACCAGATCTGAAATCTTAAGAATTGGAGCATTGTTCAACAAATGCTTCAGCTGCTCAAAACTAGTTGCACATTCTTCGGTCCATTCATACTTCTTACCTTTCCTCTGCAAAGATGAAATAGGATATGCAATGCGTGAGAAGTTGTTGATGAGCCTCCTGTAGTAACCTGCTAATCCCATAAATGATCTGAATTTTGTTGAAAAAATGCTAAGAGGGGGGAGGGGGAGTGAATCAATATTTTAAAAAAATTTACTCAAACTTTTCTATTAATATTTTTGTATGCGACTATGCTGACACTAGTACATTTGGCGGAAATTCCAACACTTGGTTCCGACACTTTTGACCAAATGTCAGAAATTTCCCCAAATGTTTTCAAATTATTCAAATCCCGCCCGAAACCATTGCTATACCGACGTTTAGAGAAAAGTGTCGCAATACCGACACTTAGAAAAAGTGTCGCAATTGCGACGTTTGGAGGAAAACGTCGCAATTGCGACACTATGCCCCAAAGCATCGCTATTGCGACGACTGCCTCCAAACGTCGCAATTGCGACACAATGTCTAAGTTTCGCAATTGCGATGTTTGTAAGCAGTCGTCGCAATAGCGACGCTTTGGGGGGTGTCGTAATAACGACACTTATATGCCTTTGCAAAATCCATGTCACTTATGGTTTATTTTTTATTTTCTTTTGCTTGAACTAAGTCTTATTTCCATGTGGATTGTGTAATTTCACTTTTATTGCATATTATAGAATGTGTTTGTTTATAAGATTATATGATACATGTGAGATAAAGGTTTATTATTTATCATATAAAAATAAATTTTATCAATATTGTACATTTACACTTTTATGAGGTGATGTTATAAGTAAATTCATAAATATCTCTTTTTAATCCTCATTTTACTCCATGAATATGTTTGGAAATGAAATTTCAATAGATTAATTTTCTCCTAACCTATGTATCATCAATATTGTACATTTACATTCTTATGAGGTGATGTTATAGGTAAATCCATGAATATCTCCTTTTAATCTTCATTTTACTCCATGAATATGTTTGGAAATGAAATTTAAATAGATTAATTTTCTTGCTATTATCTGTTTTACAAAGATATGGTAAGGAATTCTCTCTTGTTCTTCTTAGAAATCTATATATATATATATATATATATATTTTCAAAATAGATTAAAAAAATTATATGAGAAAAAATATTAATTCATCAATATGTGTGTGTGTGTGTTGTGAGGAATAATTTCATAGTTCAACTTAATGGTTCATCATATAATCATGTGATCATCACCAATGATATATCTTAAAAAGCAACTGAAAATCCATGTGTACAAAATCGATGTATACTCTAGAGAGTGGTTCTCATATCACTATGTAAATTGTTGTATGTTACTTCAACAAAATTATAAGATAAACTGTAATACACATCATATATGCACCATAACAATTTCCATACAACTAATTTGTTTTAGGATACATGTGGCATTCTAGGGGTAAATTCTATATGATGTGTATATCAATCTATTAGGTGTTAGTAAGTTGTGAGTATCTAAGAAATGATAAGGAATATCCATACATCATGATCTTGTAATGTGATTATAAATTGTGTCTATAATTTCCATAAAATGTATAAATGATTTGTTATAAAAAAATCAACACAATCAACCCTAAACAATGCTCATGATGTGGAATTCCATTGGCGAAACCAAAATGATGGTCACATGTCCGATTTATATGGTAATGGTGATCATATATATGTTGTAGCGACACTTTATGAGTAATTAAATAAATCTCAGAGTGTGACTCATTGTGCCATATTTTTTTAAAGCATGATTTGTTTTCCTAGTTTTTACTAATTTGTTAACATATTTTATTCATTTGGAAAGCTCATTAATGATGCTTTAAGTAATTAGAACCTAATGAGAGATCATCTTCACATCTTCACTGAAATATATTTGGTAATTGTAGTCACAATATGAACCGCACATGCATGCTACTTAAGAAAAATTGAAATATAAACTATAATACACATCTTATATCTGCCATAACAATTGTCATACAACTTATTTACTTCTAGATACATATGAAATACTTCAAGTAAATGCCATATTATGTGTATACCAATATAGTAGGTGTTGGTAAGTTATGAGGATCTAAGAAATGATAGGGTATCTACACATTAGTAGTGCCCTGGTGAATTTTTTGCATAATTTTCTATTTGTTGTAATTGTGTTGCCTGGATTTGTTATAGATTTCAAATAATATATACAATTATCTACCAATTGTTCTTTATAAAGAAGAAGAAGTACAATAAGTAGTCACCTAAAAGTGAGCCATGTGAAAATATTGGTAACATGAGTAACCTGGTAAGCTGTAAATGAAAAGTGAATAACCTCCACTCACCAACAGGTGGCAGGCAGGGTTGGAATTTGGATTTCTCTTTACCCGTCACACAATTTTTTTTTGACGTTTTGGTCATTATTTTTCTAGTCAATAAACGTTACGTTTAAAATTTTTCACTTCATTAATGATGTTCTTGTAATAAATTAACCCTTCACCAATAAAAGTTTGATTAAAAAAATTGAACGCTCTTCCATTTTCTTTGGATTTTGGAGTGTGATATATCTGTCATGGACTTTTAATACCTAAAGTTTCAAGAGAAATAACTGATTCTTGTCAAACTAATATTTCCTCAATATATGCTATGATCTACTAAAAATTACTTCAAAAAGAAAGTAACCTTCTAATATAAAGAAAAAAACATGAACGAGCTTTCCCTAAATTGCAATAAATTTATGTTTATTATTAATATTGCATAATCTGTCTTATAAAACTTGCATAATCGGACTAAGAACAGATCCTCAGTGCATTTTTTATTGTTGTTGTGATTAAAATAATGAGCCAAAGAATGCTAAGGCACTCAGAGAAATCAATCTATGTATTATTTCTCACAAAATCGTGTTGAGTAGTGGAGACTAAGCGCTAGATTTTTTTTTGTCCTCAATCTCTCTATTAATTATGTCTATGTAGTTATAAGAATAACAAGCCAAAGAAATCTTAGGCTTCCAGAGAAATTAGTCTCTGTGTGCAGAAATTAATGATTACTATTGACTAAATGTTATACCATTTGAAATTGCTAAGAGAAATTAATCAGGCCATGATGTACCATTTGTCAGTATCTATTTTCTCATGTATGAAAGTTGATGTACCATTGAAAGTTTAATAATTCTATTGAAAGTTTAATAACTATGATAACTTTTTTCTTTTTTTTTTGAAATTTAATGATTAATAATAATTAAATTAAAATTCTTAAAAGACAAAATAAAAGCCTAATAATCACAAACTATTATGATAATTTAAAAATATAGAACTCAGGCTGAACATAGTTACAAAGATACCAAGAAAAGAAGAGTGCATGTGCATGATAACCTCTTTCTTGAAAACCTATGAATGCCATTATCAATGAAGACTCAAGACTCAACTGGATTGGATTGTGTATCAAAACAGTAGGAATGAATCAAAGTTCAATGAATGAATAACTTGATCAAGAAAATTTATAGGGAAAGGTAACTTGACTATCAATCTACTAAACCTCACTTCCATGATTAAAAAAACACCCCCACCTTCTCAGTGGTCCCATCATGGTCCACCTATTGAAAAACAACCAACAAATATTATTTTTTATATATTTTTGTATGGCCATTGGACAATGATTTACTATGGTTTTCCTACTAAATTCCAATGGATGATTATTCAAAAATATTGAGAATTAGTTTAGTCTCAAGGCATAGCCAAGAGTCTTACCGGATAATTATAGATTACCTCTCCATTGGATGATTGTACATTTTTCATCTACTTTTTCACGTGAGTTTCAGTTGATGCTAGATCTTTGCCTTCTATTTCTTTAGTGAAGCTAAGAGTTAACTTTGATATTACATTAATAACTATACTTGCATGAATCTCCATGCTTTTATACTTCCTCACTGTGGTCAATGTTGATGTATGGCCTTGGCCCATTGATCTTACAATTAACTCACTATTCATATTCCATTTTCTCCAGTTTAGCCCAATAAAATAAGGAAAACAGAAAATGAAGTCTTGATTTTTCTTTCCAGTGCTCCTACATAATACAAATACTCTTAAAAACCAATTAATATATAAATTGTCATCATTCATGGTAAAATTAGGTTGATTTTTTTTAATGAATCTGCTTACAATTAATAGACTACATTGCTCACAGAATAAGAGATAATTTAGAACTATGATTTCACAATAATAAATTACCCTAGCAGTTCAAACATCGAAAATACCTTATGAAATTAAAATATGGCAAGTTAATGAGCCAATCTAGTTTCCTCAGAGCCAATCTTGACCTCGGCATAAGTCTGAATGCCTTGAGAGTACGAGTGTAAGGAACTAGATGCCTAAAGCTTTTATTTTGTGCTTGTGTAATTCACTGTTTGACCATCAAGCCAAGCCACCAGCTATATTAACACTACTTCATGTTGGGGAAGATTGGCATTCTAATTTTTTAGTGCTATAGTTGTACTTTTTCACTGCTTCACTAATCACAACCTTGGAAGTTTGCAAGGCAACGGGCTTTATTCTTTCTTTGGTGTTTTATGTAAAAGAAAGGATTTGTGAACTTTTTGTAATAGGAAGGGGAAAACTAAATTGATTCTAATTTTAAAATATCAATAATGATAAGCGGTAATTACTTTATTAAATTTTTAATTTTGAGTGAGCCAAAAAAGTAACTTTCCTTACTTTTTGAGTACAGCCTTGCAATTGCAAAGAGGACTAGTGTTGCAAAATTATTGGTAAGTGGAAATTAAAGGGCATAAGAACGTTTTTGAAAAAAATTCAAACGTCAAAATTAAGTCTTCTATCCTTCCTAGCATGTCACGAAAAACGGGAATTCGCAAATTCTAGTCGTCAAATACATGCAAAATGCCTTATGACGGGAAAAATGGAGGACTCGTCCTATGCTGCTACATGAGTTAGGGTTTCATGTGGCAGTAGGAAACCTTGTATAGTTTTTCAAGGATAGGAAAGGAGAATATTGTCAGTTAATAATCACATGAAACTTCATCACCATTTGAAAATTGTGTCCTAATTTGAAACAATAAGACTACCCAACTATTTCATTATTTAATTTAGATTGTGTAATACAAAAAAATATCCTAGATAACCTAAATAATGTAAGCACTTTTGCAAAAATTTAGTGGGGAGAACCTTCAATTACATTTATTTTGAAGATCCACTTGCATTTTAAGCCATTTTAATTAGTCTTTCATGGCTATTCTAGTAAAAATTTCAACCTCTTGTAGAAATTTGTTTGTCACTTGTATTAGAAATGAAAAAATCAAATGTATATAAAAATGATTTGAAATGCAAAAATCAAATGTGCGCTACATAAAAATGATTTTATTAAAAACTACATTAACGTCTGATATCATGCGTGCATTCACCCTCAGCTCTTGTAGAACAGCATTCGCCCTCAGCTCTTGCAGAACAACATTCGCCCTCAGCATTCGCCCTCAGCTCTTTCAAAACAGCATTCGCCCTTAGATCTTGCAAAATGGTAAGTTCTTACTGCAGGCCCTTCCTCCTATAGTAGGGTTGAATCTATTTGGGTTTTTTTGGTCAATTCCATTGGATTGTGTTAGGCTATAGGGTTCTCTCTAGATTTCTTCCAATGTTCTTTCAGATGAGTTTCAAAGAGGATGTGTAAGATGTGTTTGTGCTTGCATGAATTTGACTCCACCAGTTTCATGAAGTTTAAGCTATGGATTTTAGTTCGAAAAACTCATCCATCTCAACACCCAGTAATGAATTGCCCTTGGTATGATCTATATTGAAGGTGAAGTGCAAAGTGGTAGAGAATGGGAGATCGAAAGTCATCAACTTTATCACAATGGTAGTACTCCAGATCGAAAGTGATGAGCTTTAGTTCTCCAGATTTGGGGATTTTCTGATATTTGGGGATTTTCTGATGACATACCAAATGTCACATCCATACAACCATATCAAGGTCAATGTTGAGATCATTCTCATATAGATATAGGTCACTGATATATAGGGTTAATATCATCATCACTATCCATGGAAACCGAATGGTTACAAAATCTGTGATTGTGGTTGGCTCATTTATAATTATTACCCATTTACAGTAGAGCACAGAAACACTAAATATGGCTCGAGAAGAGCCTTTACAACAGGCAATGGAATTGCAGCTGCTTCATCAATAACCAATAGCTCCACTTGAGAAAGCTTTTCATAATCTTCGAGCTAGATATACTGCAGAGCAAACAATTTTAGTTATCATTCATGCTCCAATATATTAATATACGTTTTACATTGAACTGAAGAAAGGGAAACAAGCAAATGCTAGCCATCATACAATGCTTTGACATAAGAGTTTTGAGTGACATACTTGAAAAAAGAACTCATCCACTGATATTTATAATCATTTGAGTTATTCAAGTTAAACACAATGTCAAGAATAAAGATTCAATACCCTCTATTATCTTCATCACCCAATACAAGATTTAAATTTTTCCCAAAGAAACGCTTATTAATTTGGCAGCCATTATTTCTCCCTGCTTTAAAGACCCTACATTTAAATGAAAACAAGCATTGCATTTCAACTACAAAATCTATTAGTGTTCAAATGTACATGTGTGCATCACTTGTGTAGGGTATTCCTTTTCCACTTTCACATTATCCAAGAATGTGTGCAGTATAGTTCATATTTTTGTGATTTAGATTATCTTGAAAAAGGAAAGGTAAATTATTTCCCATTGAAAAAGAAGGTTTTCCCTTTTTACTACTGGAAATGGTACAACAAAGTTCCATTTCTACCCAAAACTCCTATGAAACAGGAACCAAATAAAGGCCATGTCCTCAGTGGACATCATTTGGCTTTGAAAATGGCCATTGCACCGTGTTGTTTCTTATATTACATCACGATAGTTTCTTAGGTCATTTCTTGTTTCTTGAGATGAAAAACAACCAAAGAAATTGGGAAGATCCTTTCAAGAAATAAATGACCATTTCTCAATCATATCTCAACTATTTTTTATTTTATTCAGTGGTTGCTTACTTTGAGAGAAATTTGACACTTTATAAGGAATATAACATAAAAACACAAAATGGGAAGGAATTGATGAGGTAGATGACCTTTAGTTGTTGTCAATTAAGAATTGATAATACACGATGCATGTTCTGTACTACAAACTAGATTCCTTCCTGGAGTTAGGACACAGAGTATTAAATCAAAGTTGTAGTTTCTAACTTCTTGTATTGGTTCATCAATCTTGAAATTCAGACATTGCATGTCTTCATTGCTTCATGTTTGAATAATTTGCATCATATCGTACAATAGGAAATTAGGAATTATGATTACTATTACTTTATGGATCTGTTAAGTTACTTTTACGTTTGCATGGTTTAGTGTGAAATTATTCTAGTGTGCCCCTAGGCCTAGGAGAAGGAATGCCAAGGACTGAGAACCCTAGTTTTTAAATGGTATTGTTTCTTATACCCAAAAACCCCTCAACATCACTTCTTATTAGTTCTTAAAAATAGTGTTGTAAACAATTTGAGAATTGATATAGCAAAATCTCGCACTTCTCAAGACAAAGTCCTAAAGCTAAAGTGTGATACCATGTGTAATTCAATAGCCCCATTGTCACCTCACCAACCTCTTTTCACTTCGGGCTAGCTCTCCTCCAACTCAAGGGGGTTCTCCCTAGTAGATGTTAGGGATCTAATGGCCCAACCAAACCAAGTCAAGAGCCCCCTAACTCTCTATGTTTACTACTATCAATCAAAATATTGAACAATAGGGTTAGAAATGCATCCTGAAGATAAAATTGCCAGGGTATTTTTGGGTAATTTCAAAGGGAAAGTCCCCAAACACATATAATCAAGGAATTATAACGTGATTTCAAACATTAAATATCAACAAAATCGTTTAAAGGATATTGAAAGGAAAAAGGTGATTGAAGATAGAAAGTGCCTTACTTAAATGCTCTAAGGATTTTTCAATAGTTGCTCCAAAAGCTTCACTTCAAGGCCCTTCAAGATCGTCTCCAACAATGTTATACCATCAGCTTCAACAATGTTGCTCCAAAAATGTCCTCAAGGTCTTCACAACAAGTTTATTAGAAGTTGCTCCAACAATATATTCAATAAGGTCTTCAACAAGGGTTACTTGCTCCTTTGTTTTAGCAATCCTTTAATAATGTTTTTATCCACAGATTAGCAATAATGCAAGGAATATATTTAATAAATATGAGTTGAAGTCTGCTTCAAGAAGAACCAAACTCTATTTTCAACCAAGCCCAATGTCTTCTTCCAAATAAGGTATTCTTCTTGTTGAAGGTAAGGCTACTAAAAAAAATAGATCTATTAAGAGGATCTCCAAACAGTGCACAAATCCAAACTCCTTGACGCAATGTATGCAACAACTAGCCCAAAATTTGTAACAATTTGAGGTTTGAGGTCTGCAAATAAAAGAGCTCAATAAGAGACCAAATTTCCTGCTCAAATACTTCTTCAAGACCAGCTTCCTGTTGTGACTGAGATCCGCTATTTTTCAAGAGATAACTTTTATAATTTTTCTGAACTACCCCAAAATTGAGCTCAGCCCAAGGTCTAAAATTTTGGTATGAAGTCTAAAGATCTGCAAAAACAAATGTATAGGTCTTCAAGATAAGAAGTTTGAAAATTTCCAGCTAATTCGAGTCCGCAATTATGAAAAATCCTGAAATTTGTACTAGATTCAAAGTATAATATACACTAGCAATTGCACCGGGAGGTGCAAGGGAACCACATAAAAGAAAGAGTTTCTTGGAGGAGGAGTAACCACATGAAAGGGTGAAAATAGTTTCTATTAGATAAAGAGAACGCTATAGTACCATCTGTCCATGATCATCTATGGTCCCTCAAAAGCACCTTTTCGAAATTTTGGGGTAAAAATTCTAACATGTGAACCATACATGCCAATATCCAAAATAAAAGAAAATTTTTAGGTCTTCATGAAACCGAGTATGGACATAAATATCTCATCAATCTAATTCTCGTCTGTCATCTTCAATATCAATGACTTGATTTCATGATGAATATAATTTCTAAACTTATTGCTAGTTTCAAAAACCAAGCATAATGAATGGTTTGATATGCTACCCTTGTTTCTGATACATAAATAACCAAAAGTCCTTTCCGAACAGGCTGCAACGTTTTCTTCTGATGTGTGATTTGATTTTAAAAAGGTTCTTTACAACAAAATCCTCATTAGTAATACACTGGCATTATTTCAGAACTGGTTATTGCTTATTCAACCAAAGTTTACAAACCCTGCAAACAGGTACTGGACCATTATGTGATCTGCTAAAAAATATATTTAATGTAGTATACATGTAGGGGATTTTTCTCATCTGCATGAGCTAGATGATTAGGATTTCTCTAACCTACCCTTATGTTAAGGATCCCCTTTGACAACATAAAATCCCCTATTTTTTTAAGACTCTTGTCTCAAATACTAATTTTCATGCCAAAGATTACTCTCATAGTGTGTACAAATTTAGCTCTCAAGGAAAATGGAGTTGCCTATGAGCATAGATGTAAAATGGGAAAATTTGTGCCAAATAACACAAGCAGGAAAGTTAGAGCCTTCACTAAAGCTTTTGGAGGCCCTTTATTTTACTATTATACATTTTCTCTAGCTCTTCATGGCCTCCAACCTCTTCCAGTTCCTGTGAAACTCAAAAATCAATAAACTATCAATACATCTTCACCTAAGACCACACATGGATAGCTCTAAACACATTTGAAATACAAAGATACAAATATTTATAAGGGAAGAAGCAAACTCACTTTTGGTCCAAGGAAAATACCATATGGTACACCATTAAACTTGTCTGCATGATGAAGCTGCAGTGGCATTTAAACAAATCTGTATGAGATCCGCTACTTACTGGAAAGAAATCTATGTCTAACTCATAGATAAATGAAGCGATCTATAGAGCTATGATAAAGAAATTAGGAACAAACCTGATGTGAAGCTGCTACCTTAAGAAGATATGGAACATCAACAATAGGCCCAACAGTAAAGCGGCGATGAACAAGACCATCGTGGACAAAAATATATGCCATCCCAAAAACGGTGATACCAAGCCCCCTGAGGAATTTTTCAAAATGCATGGTAGGTTGATAATAGAGTGACTAACATACTGCTGTTGAAAATCACCTTGACATAGCTGTTAAATCAAACTTGGTTTAAATTTACAGTGATCACATCATTCTTTAAAGAATACTGTCAATTTAGTACTTCTGTGAATTTCAATGGTAGGAACAGTCAAAACAGAGGCCAGTACTTACAACACCAAAACAAAGGCCTAGCACAAATCCTTTGTTAAAGAATCCATAAGCCAGTAATGCAATGGCTGGAACAACGTTGATAATGGAAAACACATCATTCAACTCAAAAGGTCCCTCCCTTGGCCTGTGATGAGACTGCCCAAAGAAAATGGATTGTCAATTACAATCTAAAACTAACATCTCAACAGTCCTGTAATCAATGGAACAAAAGGGGATTGCATAGTGCAAAACATATCTGTTATGTTACAACTAGATTGTTTTTTTTTTAAAGTAATTCTTGGTCCACCTTTCTGTAAACTGTAGTTATACCTCATGCATATGCCACAGCGAAGCATGCCAGAGAGCTTGGTGAGCCCAGCGAGCCCAGTATTCCATTCCAACCTATAAAATCACATTTGGAGTCATTATTTTCTGAATATTTAGTTCCAAATCTAATACCGACAGCTCAAGTAAAGAAATTGCACCTACCATGGCTCCCACTACTAATGAAAATGTGCCAAACATCTCTGTGCAGGGAATCTCTGCACCCTGCATACAAATTCCATCAGAGAACAAGCAAGGTAATATACCCATGTCATCTCATACATATGAGCATAAAGATAAGAGTGACAGAACTATTGTAATATTTATTTGCAATGATAATGGTTAGCACCATTGAGTACGAACTCAAAATTCATGTTGCAAAAAATTTATTAAATACAAGTATTTCTGTGACTGCCAAAGAGAGCATAACCTGAAGCTTAGCAAAGCACATGTTAGGTAAGAATCATGTAACTGAAAAATGCAGAATTATAGTTGTTATGATGAAATAGATCCAGCATTTTTGTCTGGGCCAACTAAATTTAGTTATATTGCAACATTGAGTAAGAGATACCATATAAGTTCATCATAAAACTCATGGTAAACATTCATAACAAGAAGATATCTATACGATCAATATGCCTAGTGGTTATCACACTGTTAAAAGGAGAATCAATATGCTTACAAGGATAATCCAATTTCTCATCAAAGATGCAATCTGGCCCTTTCCAATTGGAACCAAAGGATCAGGGACCTGTTTAGAGATTTCCGGAAAATTTCCATAACTCATATCTAAAGGGTTCACAATTTGTGAGGCAGACACACTCTTTAAGAAGGTTTGCAGTGCGAAGTCAGCTCACAGCTGGATAGATGCAGAGACCTTTTTAATATAATAAGAGGACGATCTAACGAGTACCCCATGTCTCTCAGACCCCCTAAGCAAAACCATAATAGACCATAAAAGAAAAACTGAAAGGAGCACAGCGATGGTGAGAACATGGGGTAGGTTAAGGAGATGTAGACTTTGTCAGCTCAAACAATATATTTCAGAGAACATTATCTCCAGGAAAGAGAGGAGAAACCCATTCGAAAGTTGTTTGAATGGAATACATCAAAAGGCATGTTTCACCAGGAACAGATAAAATAGTTACTTCAAAAATTAACGTTTTGATAGAACAATATTACAAACTGGTTAATGATTCAATCCTCCGACATACCTTAGGATGGACAGATCTGCAGGCACCACAACCAAGAGCGAAGAAATCTAAAACAACAAGCTTGTCTCCAGCAATTAGAAGAGAATCAATCAATTCCCGGGTTGAATGAACTTCTACCATATTTGATGTCACTCCTTTTTCCCACCATCTTGATAGGTGGGGCATACATGTCTGTGCTGCACGAACCTAGTAAGAAAATCAGCCAACCATAAGCAATAAAAACCCACACATTGAAAGATTTTATAGCAAAATTATCATCATCCTTACATTTTGGTCTTCAATATCCTTGTAATTCAGCGTGTAAGATTTGGTTTCTCTAAAACTGGTAGGGTGTTTCTATGGTAATTATACCTTGCTCCTTGTGACCAGACTCTTAAAAATAGTGTTCTCATTGCTCAAGGTGTGCTTTGGTAGCAATAATATAAAGAGGCATGGAATAGGCAGTGTATATCTTTAGCCACCAGACTATTTTTTCCAATAGTAAAGCTTCCTTAGGCCTTTCCATCATCTTACATAGAGGTGGTCTTGTACTCCATAATGAGAGCCTATTAATGTGAGTTCTATTGGAGTATATACACATTTCAATCTGTTGCTTTTCTAGTGTTTTGTTTCAATTTTTTTGTGAGTTATACACCGCAAACTCAATAATATTGAAATTATGAAGCTGATTTGTTTCGATAATTAATATACCTTTTGAGATTTTAAAATTTCACTACAAATAACCCAGTTTAGTCTCATTGTCAAATCATCTCTTGTTTGGGTGCCTTAATGTGCAATGACATGTTTCCAGGACTGAATTCAATGCAAGGCATATTTGAAACTCTAACTTTGTCTTCTGGTGTCTTATTAGAAATTATTTCAGTTTTCATTTTGTGTTTTAAGTTAGATATTGTTTTCAAGTTTTTACATTTATGATTTTATTGCAATGTCGCAGACTGATCAAGGTAGTACAGGAACAACCCCGAGACAGGATGATCGCGGAAAGAGGCCAATGGAAGAACATGTAAAGTGCCAGCATTGCTCTCTCTTCAGGTATTTTAGTTATTTACATAATTGAAATAATATTAATTTTGTTCAAATATGCAGACACCTGTCCATGGTACGCCTGATGATTCCCTCTATGAGGAAGAGCTTTCTTCATCCCTATCTCCATTGCTCTTGTTGCGAAAAAAGGCGCAAAAAGAAAGGTCGGAATTTGATACTTTGATAGACGTGCCTCAAACACCTGAAACAGAAGAGAGGATAAAACAACTTATGACACAGCTAGAAACATATCAGGTAATAATAAAAAGTCAAAAGGATATTTTTTTTTGTTTTGCATGAGATGAATTGTGATAGTTTGATTTTTATTTTTTACATTGACTAAACTAACAAAAAGTTATTTTGTATGTAGCGTTTTCTGACACTTGCTGAACCCGGTGTTGGTGGTAGTGGGACACAAGGGCAAGAGATTGTCTAGCAACCCTCTCGTACACCTTCTACTCATTTAGGTGCCAGCCAAGAAACACACCCTGCCCAAGCAGACACCCATCCAACCGCTGAACGTGTTGGCAGTGATGAGGCTGATATGGCCAACTACATTATTGCGTTTTCTGGAGCTACACATGTAAGCTCCATGGGGACCATTAATGGCACGTTGTTGGTGAACGATGAAGGTGTCCCTATAAAGCACATACAACTCCTAGGTAAATTTTAATATTTTAACTATTTCATGTACTCTATCTAAAACATATTTTATCATGATTTTTATTTTTAAATCAATGATAATATATATTTTTTTCTATGTAGGAAACAATGAGTTCTACAGGTTTTTGGAGAGCCATGCGTTGGTAATTTTTGGCCCAACCATATGCACAAGGTGGAATTCCCAGAATTCCAACCTGAAAAAAGAACTTTTATATTATCTAGAAGCCCTTTTTGGGGTCGGCACATTTGACAAAACAGCGGTGGCTCGTGTAGCCGGCAAATATTTGAAATATACCATGGACACCTATAGGACACAATTGCAATTTAACCCTATATACGAGCATCCTCTCACAATTACAGAGAGTGAGTGGAGAGCACTCATCCATGACGAAAAAGAGGAAAGGGAAAAGAAAGAAGAAAAATGCCAACTGGACCCGCAAGGTAAATTACAACTTTAATTCAATAGCTTTAATTTTCTCTATGTCTAAAATAAAAGTGTGCTATGTCATATCTGACTTCAGTATTTTGATGATAGGTTGCCTGACACCTCGAAGGCAACCAAAGCTAGGATTGAAAAAAAGGGCCATCAAAAGCTAGGCCAGGGCGGCTACTTGAAATTAGCCGCAAGAATTGTAAGTAGCTAAACATCTTATAATTAATTGTATCGCCTTCCAACGTTTTTGTAATCCTATCAAATATGATTAAAAATACATAATCATATGTAATGTAGGGTGATGACTTCGGAACAGAAACTACAGAGGAAGATGAAAATATCGCTTTCCATTTCGGCTATCAAGCCGTAGTTGAACGTCGCAGAAGCTTGGGGCAGGTCCCAAGATCCAGAATGCTTGATAAGGTAAAACATTAACCTTTCAATATGTTTGTTTTCGTCCATAAATTCAATGTCTAACAACTTTGTTTAAATCAGGGGAGCAGCACTGCCGAAGAGGCAAATAACCCAGTTGTAGAGCCAGATGTAGATGTTCCTCACGTGCAACCTGATCATTGTAGTGGGGACCAGGCCGACAATGCTACTATCAGTGAGGGCCGTGACGGTAATTAATTTACACTTATATTTTTTTCTAATTATACCTTGATGGTTGTCCTTATAACTTTTTTTGTTTAAATGACAGAGAATGTTTCCCTTGAGGATCTTACCACCAAAGAGGAAGACAGGGCAACAGTCCCAATGGCGACAACTAGTGCACTAGGTAAATAATCTCATTCCAATTTTTCTTATTAATATTACCGAACTAGTTCAATGATATTTAAAAACTAACAATTAAAATTTAATATTATCTATTTTTGTAGGCGATGCCCCGTCACTGGATGAGACCAGACATCGTGACTACGCAACTAAGTCAGCAGTGCGGGTCGAAAGGCACGAAACAGGAGTAGAGCATGATGATATTGATGATGTAATTAGGAGATTTAAAAATAGGAAGAATAAAAAGAAAATTTGATAATGTAAAATATTGTATTATTATAAGACAAACGTTACCATACTTGGAACGTTTTTTGCATTATATAAAAAACTCATTTATCATACTATTTTTATGTCAAGCACTAATTTCAATGTTTCCTTGCGTACTTTTTGTTGAATTGTTTTTTTATTAGTTATTGAATATTTTTTTTATGCTCATGAAAGTAAAAAATGAAATATAGATTGGGTATTGGGGAATTGAGAGTGATGTGAGGGGGGGGGCGAGGGGCCATAAGAGCTTCCACCTTCACGTGGTTGGCCCTGTTTAGTAGAGAATAATTTATTGGAGCGATTTAATCTTGGAGCAAACCTCCCTCGATCCAACGTAGCAACAAAAAAGTCACTGTTGACTTAGTTGCTACTCTTTCAGATCGTGGGAAGCTTGTTCCAAGTTCATGCGATTCCAATGAATTGTTATTGAAACGAAGAGGAGCTTATTCAGGTATGTTTTGACATTTTCAGCATATGTTCTAACATTATCATAAGAATGCATCTTAGAGTAAAAAATACTACATTAATTACTTGTATTTATTGTATAGATAATGATGGATTTTGATTGACTTGGCAGTGTAGGTACAAATCCTCTTGCATCATGAGCAATACAACTTGTCAACCAAGGTCATGTCCAGGATATTTTTGCTTGTGCGCTTGACTAGGTTCGTAATGTCACATTTTGTAAGTTCCTTTACAGTTCATAATTCAATATTAAGCTTGTTAATGATTATTATCTAGGTTTTTTGTATGTGTTTTTTCATCTATTTGATTGTAAGCAACTTTGCATGTTTCCTGTTGTTCACTATGATTTCTCCCATTACCACTCCCAGGATGAATCTGACTTTATTGTTACATAGGTTACTTTATTTTTACTATGATTTCTCCATTTACGATTCCATAGGTTACATCATGTAAAGTTGTCAATCTCAGGTTGGTGATGAGCTTTAGTTCTCCAGATTTGGGGCTTTTCTGATATTTTCTCCCTCGTGTCATTCCTGCATCACCTTGTTGTTTGAGCATGCCAATTGTCTACCACTTGTACCAATTGGCACATGTCAATCTCTGAGTGGTGCCACATTTCACCTATTTTCGGCCCACTTGACCACCTGAAAAACTCAAATCCACACACCATGTGTCTTTGTCATGGAGTGCCACATGTCCTAGATATTTAGGCCGATAGGCCTTCTGTTATGAAAGAGATCAATTTTTTTTCGTCAACACTTCTTATCTAGGCATGACACCTGTTACTTGTTTAATCTGACGGTCACAGTCTCTCGGGTTACCTTCTAGGTTTGACATACCACTGGTTTCTTGTATATTTCCATGGAATCGGTCTGAAAATACCAGCAACAATCCAAACACCTGCAACCGTCGACAGACCTGCCGTTTTAGTAACTTCATTTCCGCAACTGCCAATACACCTGCCGTTTTAGTTGCTGCATTTCGGCAACTGCCAATACACCTGCCGTTTCATTCTCCTGGACTCTGTGTATGCATATTTTTCATATAATTTTATCACGAAGTTGGCTATAGTGCTTTGACATGCCTTTGAATATTTTTGCAGGTTAGAAGACATTTCAGGCCAGAGCTATTGAATAGACTTGATGAGATAGTTGTATTTGATCCTCTTTCTCATGATGAACTTAGAAAATTTGCTAGACTACATATGAAAGATGTAGTGATTCGTCTTGCAGAGAGAGGTGTTTCTTTAGGGGTTACGAATGCTACTCTATATCTTGTTCTTCAGGAAGCCTATGATCCTGTAAGTAATGACTTTGTTTCTCTTTCTTTCTTATTCAGAGTCTATCTTGCCATGGGATGTGCCCCCAACCATAATAATATTGCCCTTATATCTCCTTCCCGAGATGCTTCACTCCTTCAGAAACGTGTCTCCAAATCATAGGGGATGTTGTGGGACGGTTCCCTGACTAAATCCCTTTGAAACAATCTAGAATTGTAATTTATATATTCTAATTTGTTGCCTGGTATTTTCATTTATAAGGTTTGATCGGTGTCCATCATGTGTAATGATTTTACTCAAGTTTTAGAGTTGTATTTTCCATGCCCTGTCATATAAGCCAGTGTGGAAAGTTATTCAAGGAGTTTGATGTTTTTGCAGAGTTTTGGTGGTGGTGGACAAAGGTGAATATTAAAGAGCATAACTTTTCAGTTTGCAATTTCATTTTCTCAAATTTCAACATTGTAGATCTCTGCGAGAATATTATTGCATCGGTTTGGTAAACAACATTGCAAATAGGGTAGAAACCATGGGTTTTACTCAAATTGATGGAAGTCTTGAAAATTTCTCCACTGTCTTTGAATCCATCGGGAATAACAATGACAAGGATCAAGTCACGTTGCTGCTTTTCTTGGCGGACAAAGATCTTGCTTCAGGCCTCAGCTGGTGTCCATGTTCTCATTTCTAATTCCCTCAATTCCTTTATTTTGTAGTGAATTTATACAAACCGAGAAACTGAGACTGAAATTCATAGTAAAATAAGTTGTAAAGGAAAACCCAGAACATAAATTTTCAAACATTGAGAGATTTATATTTGCAGAAATTGTTGGTAAATTGAAACCTTCAACTTTAAATTTTACGGACTGTGTTAGGGTAGAACTGGTGATTTATAAAACATTGGAGAAATCCAGTTCTCAGCTTTCCACTGGCTATGATCAAGCGATTTCCCTGGATGAAAAGGTGAATTCTCATTTCTGAGAATATAATAATCTGTTGCTGTGCACTGTACTCAAGTGCTAGATTTGTAGGAATTTACCAACATCGGCTTAGGGTTTGATAAATTTTCATTTAAATTATTGATCTTTAAATAAAATTTAAGGCTGTAGAATCTAACAGTCTAATTAAATCTCCATGCATTTTGAAACAAATTTTGGAAGAGAATATATAAATGTATTTAATCCTGAGTTTGATATGCACCGTATAATGCTCCCTTTCTTTGCATCTATTTGGATTGCTCTAATGTTAGTGTTGAATTATCTGTAATGGCAAATGTTTCTGGGTGCGGTTGCAAAATTTGCCAGTGACTATTTATGCACTTACTTCTGATGATATTCAGACAAAAGAGGCTGTTGTTGTTTACTTAAGAAAGATGTTATCTCTTGGTAAGATTCTCTTTTATTTTTCTCAAGCCTATAAGAACCTGTTATGTTTGATCAGGAAAAGCAACTAGGCTCATACTTTTATTTCAATCAAGCAATTTGACCATATGTTATTAATTCCTTCTTTGTGCAAAAATTAATCATCCAATCAATGCAGTCACTCAATCTGGTGCAGTTCCTGTGCTGATCAGTCTTCTTAAGATGAGTTATTTTCCTCAGATCCAGGTAAGATGCAATCTATGTTTGAATCTTTGCTGATAATTTCGACACAAAAGGCATACTTCATCCCTAGCTACTATTTAATTAAAAATTGGGTGAGTATATATTTATTCATAATTTCTATGATATACTTGGTATATAAATTTGATGATAGAGAAAAGGTGGAATGACATATAGGTTGTCAGAGTGGCCATCTCATTAGTAAGCTTTTAAGTTGGATTGTGGTTGATTCAGTGTAGGATGGAAATTAATTCTTTGATTGGCCTTATTCAAGTTTTTAATATATCATAATTTTAGCTTGATTCTATATGAGATTAATGATTTTTTTATTAATTTAATTGATAAAATATATATATATATATATATATATATATATATATATATATATATATATATATATATATATATATATATATATATATATATATATATATGGTTTTTTATGAGATTGTTTCCAATTTCATCATCATCCCTCATAATATGTTTGATTGTGTTTGTAAATAATAAACAATTATTACAACAAACAATAAACAATTAACTTTACTATGAGTAATATGATATCTTGAAATAATTCTCATTATAATTTCATAACCTCTGCTCTCACTTGGTGGTGTCTATATCACTAAGTGTGTCTTCTTTAAAATTATAGTTACAACATACAATGAACAATCAACTGCACTGTGAGTGATATCTTGTAATAATTCTTATTATAATTTCCTAACCTCTACTCTCACTAGGTGTCTATATCACTAGGTGTATCTATTTTAAAATTATAGTTTCAATGGTAGATAAATTGTTATCTTAAAATTATAGCTTTGATGGTGATACCTTGTGATCGATAATGCAGTTTGAAGCAGCTTTGGCTTTGACTAATATAGTCTCAGGAACCTATGAGAATACAAAGGTTGTGATTGATTACGGGGCACTACCTATATTTGTGGAACTTCTTACCTCTGGGAATGATAATGTTCGAGAACAGGTAGCACGTTTATTTTAGAGGCATAAAATTATTCTTCCCAACTATCTTTATATGTCTATAATTTTGGAATTTGATTTAAAAAACTAGTACCCAACTTTGAGTTCAACTAGTGTTCGTGTAAGGTTGTTTGGGCTTTGGGAAATATTGCTGGAGACTCTGCAACATTTAGGGATCTTGCCCTCAGTCATGGAGCTCTGAGGCAGGTGCTTGCCCAATTGAATGATACTGCCAGAATTTCAATGATAAGAAATGCTACATGGGCTCTATCAAATTTTTTCCATGGTAAACCCCAACCACTATTCGAACAGGTAAGCAGAATACATTTTTTCCTCTTCTTCTTAGTTCGCAGATACTATGGATTTTTTTTATAGATCTTGGTGCTTGGTAGATTTGGACGTAATATGGACCTAGGCACTTGTTCCTTACAATGACTTTGTCATCAGGTTTTAGAAAATGCTCAGAAATTTGGGTTTGACAAGGGGATTACCCTTGCTTGCAATTATCGATTATCAATCACATTCAAAAAAAATCTTTCGTAGCATTGTTGAGCTCTTTGTAGGTGAATTTCTGAGGCAATTTTACAATATCTGAACTAAATTTGTCTATCCTGTTCAATACTCTGCGCTTGTAACAGAACCAGAAAAACAATCTAGTGGCCAATGCAACAAAAACACCTCATGTTGCAATGCCTGCAATTCACCCTCTCTGCACGCATGAATGAATATGGCAAATGACTATGGCACCCAAATAGCCTCCAGGGCTACCAAGAGTGTGATCATCTGGAGCAATATCAAATTCTGATCCATCCCCAATTGAAACAAGAACAGGACCCACATTGGTTACAGAAAATGAGAAACATGTTTTGAAATAAGAAGAAACTTTTGTATTAGGGTCCAGAAATCTAACTGCTCTATTGTACAATGCCCTACCTGCACTTCAAATTGGTACTCCCAACTCCATGCTAAGGCTCGCTGTGCCATTCTTTAGATGAGCATCTTAACCTGAATTTTGATTCCAAAAAACCCAAGTCCCTTGTTCTATGCCCAAGACCTTTGTTACAATGAGTATAGTTCTGAGAAAAATACTTCACAATAGGAAGCAAAAGAAACATCGCAAAATTGCTTGCTTTAGACTGATAATTTTCTATGTGAAAATTCAACTGCGGACAGTAAAAACATAATATCAAACACAATCAATCCACAATGGAATTTGAACATGAGGATTTATAACCAGAGAAAACCCTCTCCAGGTTAAAAGAATTCCAGAATGGCTTTAAGATTCTAATTTCTACTAATGAGCGCTTACAACACCATAGCAATTACTGTCACAATGAAATCTGCTGGAAGAAAAGCCCTTGTACAGTTTCTACATTTCCACAGTGGAAGAAAGAATCTTGCTATCTCTCATGATCTGGTTCTGTGGTCAAATCCTTTGCTATGGCTGTCTTGTTCTGCTAAACGTGGATCTATCTTAGCTTTGGCTCTGGTTCTCATTTAGGATCGTGGCTATCTGATCTTGTTGTGGCTTTGACTATACAAACTTGTTCAATAGGAAAATGTTGACTCTGCTATATATAGGAGCTTCAATGGGTGCTCTCAAACTTCTCTACTACAGTAGTTGCACTCTCAATGGACTTCTACAGCAATTGGCACCATCAATATGCTTTGTTACAATGATGGCTCACATCAACAGACTGTGCTACAACCATCGGCACCATGAATCTTCTCTCTTCTTCGTCAAATGGTTGGCACCATCAACTGACTTTGCGCTCCTCAGGGTGATGACAGTGACAAACACTTTTTTGGGCAGCTTTGTTTTTTCTTTGATTCAAGGCAGAATTATGTTGGCCTTGTTTTTTTAGTCCTTGGAACTTAGCTCTCTCATATTTTCCATCCTATCCCCAATTCGCTACCAAGAAAGACATAACTTCACGATATTAAAATTGACTATTTTTGGCCATTTATCTTTAGTAATGGTACAACTTTAATTTGGTGCATTCGTACAATATCTGAAGAGCACTCTCAAGCTGTTATTCAGTATTTTAGCATAACTACTACATTTAACTGCCATGCTCTAATATTTATATCAACCATAAGCATTCTTAAGGTAGTTTCATGTTTGTGAAGCAGAAGGAATGCTTCTGACAGCTTCTTATCATAGTGGTACAATTCTGTTCGCAGTTTATCTTTTATAAACCTCCAATTTCCCAAACGTAGTAGAGACTACAGTTTTCATCTCAAGTTTTGGACAAATTTGTTTAGTATTCTACAGAAAATGCATTAAGAATACAATGCTGTGTCTACTAAGCACAAATAATTGTTGTACTGAGTCATCTAAACATCTTGACATCCTCGTTTTATATTATTCTAGAAAGCATACCAGTAAATTTCAGTAGTTTAATTCTAGCTGGATCATCCATTTGTCTATGAGGGCATTTTTGGTACTTTGCACCTTTCATATATTGACATATAACTCTTTGCTTACAGAAATTGCAATGTGTCAATGTGGATTGTTGGTGGTAAATTTTTGCCCTTTTTTGGTGTTATTATTATTGCTACCATACATGGACTTCTGAAAGACAAAGTAGATTGTGAATGACAAGGTAAGAATCCATTTATTTTACAGAATTGTATAAACATATATTGGCAAATATTCCAATTCAGACGAGTCAATGGATTAAATGGCATGTCGTTCAACGATGACTTCCTTGGCGATAAACATTTTTTTTCTTTTAATAAAAGTTATTTGTATTATCGAGTTTCGTTGTGTCCTAACCCATACAACTTTTATAATTTATTACATTCAACAGAGTGATTTCAAAGAAAATAACTGTAAATCTACAAACTGTTGTGCATGAAAACCCAAGTTCTTTTTTAAAAATCTTGCAAGGATATTTTCTTACGTACTGGTTATAAAGTAGTATAATTCAACAAAACATTAAAAAAAATCTAATTGTCTTTTTAAATCCAGAAGTGGGCACTCATCAAATTTGTCCTTTAAATCAGAAAATATGTTAACATGTCATATATCTGTATTAATGGAGAAAATTTCATCTTTCTGTTTCATGAGTAAAATTCTGATGCTTTAAATGCAATTTTCTTTTTTTCCTTCATGTCAAAAACTACAATTACTTCAAATTAATAATTCACAAACAATACTCCTATCGGCCTCTCTTTGCACCTTTTGGGGCAACTGCTAGTTTAGATGCTAACATCATGCTTCTAATGTGTTATGTCAACCAATCAAAGTGGTCCATGTGGCCTTGTGCCATGTCACCAGTATGGAAGAGAGATTTGAGCCTTTTCTTTTCATGATTTTTCTATTATAATTTTTTTCTTCTGGATGGGAAATCCCTTTTGTAATAGATGGGGATATTCCCATTTCCCTGGAGTCATCTCCTAGGACACCCTTCAAGCCATCATCCAAGAGGCAATCAACAACTCTCTGTTGTTGCCCTCTTGCCCTTGAATTATGCGCTTCTAGAAGACCAGTTAGGGCACTCTTCTAGCCCTTATCCCATTGCTTCATCATTGTATCAACTTCTCCCATAGGCTGCTTCTATTTTTTGTCCACTTAAAGGAATAAAACACTACCCTAGGGTGAGGTTGCTCCTCAACTATCCCTACCACACTTATGGACCAACCAACAGGTCCTTCAAGCCGATACATAGGTTTTAGATGGATCAAGAATTCTATTTCTTGGCATATGACAGAATACTAGCTACTCTTGCATGTATTATTACTCTTACTATATGGCAGATTGGAGAGTCAGAAGTACAATTGAAATATATATGTGTGTGGTGGGGGAAAGGGGATTGAAGTAATTTTTGTATTAACTGAAATATATATGTGTGTGGTGGGGGAAAGGGGATTGAAGTAGAAATATGTTGATATCTGGATTTCCCTTTCCATATGTTCACACAGTGACAAAATTATGGTATATTCTTTCCTGTGAAGAGTTTTTAACTTGTACATATTTTAGGGATTAAATTTTTCAAGACACAAGCTGGAAAAATAGAGGAGGAGGCTGATAGCCACAGGCCAAGTGGATTTGAAATAGTATTCCCTGCAATGCTAAAAGAAGCTAAAGCCTTAGGTCTAGATCTGCCTTATGAATTTCCTTTCATCAAGAAAATCATTGAAAATTGGGAGGCTAAGCTTCAAAAGTTAGAATCTGATCACCATTCTCCTCTGTCATTGAAAAATTTTCCATCTCTCAAAGTGATAACTGACTAACTTTACCTTTTACCTTGGTGGTGTTTAGATCAGGCTTCCTCCTGATCTTCTCTATGCCTTACCAACAACGTTACTCTATTATTTGGAAGGCCTGCAAGAAATAGTAGACTGGGAGAAAATAATGAAACTTCAATCCAAGGATGGATCATTCCTCAGCTCGCTGGCATCTACAACAGTTGTGTTCATGTGTACAGGGAACAAAAAATGCTTGGATTTCTTGAATTTTGTCTTGAAGAAATTCGGAAACCATGGTATGACAAATTACAATATGATTTAAGGAAGGCCCTTTTCTTTTTATATACTCTATGAAAAATGTTAAATTTTAAATTGAAGATTGCGAATGAAGAATTTAGGGTCTCTAACTTCATAAATAAGCATGTAGCCTAGAATTTAGGGTCTATCTAATGCATTTCTCCATTATTTTGGCTTGGAACAATGCCTCCACTATGGTGAGTGAGGGGGTTGGGAAGCCTGAGTCACATGTACCCAAAGATTTAGAGTTTGTTGTTGCGTTTCCATCCCCTATTTGAATAAATCCTGTTGGGATTTCATCTCCTCATGCATATTTTCAATGATTAAAATTTTTCATATTGTATTGTGGTGTAGCCCTTGAGTGAGTTTTGGATTTGTAAGTTTTCTTGGTGTTTCATTTATAAAAACAACTATTTCAAATTGAGATTTAAGGATTCCACTTAAATATTTGGATATAACTTGTTATTTCAGATTTAAGGCATTCCATTCTCACTAGCAGATTTTTGATGTGTGCTACCCAGTATGAGAAATCCGTTGGAGGTGAGAAGGCATATTGTCTACCAGTAGATTGACCGTGGAGTTGCCATCTCCTTGCTTCTCGTTGTTACCACTATCTATCATGTTGTTAATTTTAGGGCATTTGTTGCAAATAGACAATTTTAGATTTTTATTTTTATTTGTATCACAGTAATTTCCTTCCACCATTATCAGCAGTATAAGGCAATAATTCCATGCAATAAAGTCCATGCTAAGACATATTACAGTATTCCAATACTTTTTTTATTATGTATTCCAATACAGTATAGACCCTCAATTTATGTGACTCGAATTGGGTAAGAATGCATACGACTTTAGTTACAGCATCCTCTTAGTAAAGTAGGACAGTCATATAAAAAGACCACAATTTTGTAAAAAGCCCACATTTTATTAAAAATATAAACAATTTGTAAAAAGCCCACAATTTTGTAAAAATCTCACAATTTGTAAAAATCCCACTTTGATTTTCTTTTTGCTTATTGTTACATAACAATTTGTAACCGTCCTTGCCATTCCCCATCCCGCACATTGGAGGGCTCATTCCGTGACCTGTGAGCAGAGACAAGACTTGAAAATACTTTCATTGCATCCCTCTGAAGATGAGCTTTCATTGCCCTGAAGACATCTCCCTGCAGAAAACCCTAAAAATAGCTCTTTTTCCATTGGCGCGGTTCTACAGTTCAGCCCTCGCGCCAAGGGGGAAAATCCTCCAAAGAGGGCGTGCCAATTGGTGCTCTGTCATAGAGCCGCACCCGCGCCAACCATATTAAGAGGTGTTTTTTAAAAATAAATGGCGGAAGTTTCATCCTAACAAATTTCTGGACTGATGTCTATCTTGAGTTGGGAGGTTTGGCTACGGATTTCCATAGAGAGGAAGTGGTTTGCCACCTCTCATGGAAGCTTCCTTGATGATAGGGCCAATCCCATAATTATAGGGATCCCAACTCCCCTTCCTCCATCTATAAAAGCTTGCCCATCTCCTTTGCAAGCGAGTTCCCAAGAGCTTTCACATCCTTATGCTGCAAGAGCCTTCTTGATTCCCTTAAGGCCAAATCCAAGCAAGGAGACTATTGTCAAGTATTCGGAGAGAGAGGCTTGTCCCATCCTTAACAGGCTTTATCGAGACATGTTTTGCTGACGACCCGCCAAAGGAGAATTCGGCGTCGAAGCTATGGTTGTATTCTTCTTTTGACTCATTAATGATAAGCGACTATTGGTTATGGTTCCACTCTTGTTCTTGATTGTGTTCATGAGTTATGTCCTCTTCGACTGACATATAGTTGTACATACTGGATTTTATGCGTGCATTTGTGTTGTTTCTTGCATGTGCAGGTGTTCGATCACGGAGATCGTGAGGATTGTGATCTGCCAGGGTGAAGGAACGGGAGCACCACCTCTTCTACAAATGACAACGTTGGATTCTAGGTAAGCCTTCATCGCAAGTCGGTTTATTTATAATTAGGAACCTGCACTGTAGTGTGTTTGATTGTTGCTAGACCCGATCTGGGCTAGTAGGGATTGCCTCTGTCCGCAGAGGGGATTTACCTCTTCAACACTTATATATTGAGCTCCCATTGAGTTCAAAAAGTCTTGGGTTTTCCACACCATTGAGAGAGATTTATTATTTTCTTTATAGGATAATTTGCATCAATGGAAGAAAACATTAGAGGTGGAAAAAAAATTCAAAAGGGTGAAAGGGGTGATGGTAGAGTTTATTGCCCTTGTAAAAAATTTTGTATGAGAAATAATGTTAGAGTTTTAATAGCAACAACAACAATGCATTGTAGGAAATATGGGCACATTGATGGTGGATCGAATGACTATCGTCCCGTGGTAATTAATTATCTATCTTCATTTTGATTATATCGTAAAATTTTATATTATTTTAATATTTTTTATATGCGCATTAATGTTTAATTATTAATGTTTGTAATTTTCATCAAGGCACAGTTGCCCCCCAACTTTTTGCAGATGATCAACTAACTTCCACAGCTAAATAGTAGTAGATTAGATGATGTTGCACCAGTACAAGAGAATATTGCAGCAAATATTAGTATTGGAAATGATGTTGTACAAGGTGAAGAACATGAAGCGAATGATGAAGGTAATTTTAATGATCCCATGGAGGTAGATCATGATGACAATAATGAGACAGTTCACATTAATGATGGGACAAATCAAATTCTCCAAGACTTGTATGGTGAGTCAAATGATGATGGTGGAGAGAGTGACGATATTTATGATGTACCTCTAATTGAAAGGTCAAGTGAACGAATTTTTGAACACTCAAATCCAACTCTTCTCTCTACTACATTGTTGCTGGTGAACTTAAAGGTTATGAATAATTTGTCGAACAGATGTATGACACAACTCCTAAGGTATGCAATATGTATATATGATCACATATATGTAAATGTTGATTATTTTCCCTTTTTTTAGTTGTAATAAATGTGTAAAATAATAACTTATATATATATATATATATATATATATAGAGAGAGAGAGAGAGAGAGAGAGAGAGAGAGAGAGAGAGAGATATCATAGTTATCAAAACCAGCCGGTCAAGACGGCTGCTGGTTGGAACCGGCCTTGCAACTCGGTCAATAGCCTATTCTCACCTGTTTTGGCCAGTTAACCGGATCTAACCGGTCGGTTCCGTACTTAACCGGCCGGTTAGGTGCTCCTCCATGAGTTGCAAATTCCTCAGTGTCTCCCCCATGAGCTGCAAATTCCTCTATTATACTAGCAACAAACTTGTCTAATAACTCATACTCAACACCTTATAGCAGCAACAATACACATGATGACTGATAAATACAAGGTTGGCTAGCATAAAATCCCTGGCAGCATGCAACTCATCAAGTGTACTTGATGACAATTTATGTTCTCAAAACAATCAGCAGCAACCTTATTTCACACTCAGCTAGGAACTGTCAGACCCTCTCTCTCTGCTCACACATAGCAGTAGCATAAATACAAAACCTTTCACACATCATACAAGCAATTTGATCATGGCATCAAGACTGATGAAAATGGTCTGACGCCACTCAAGGGACAAAAACATAAAACCTAATGAAAATGTGACTGGCAATAATAAATTGACCACTAGAAAATTCCCGCTTGGAAATGCACTAAACTGGCTACTGAGTTTTCTGGGTTTTGATGAATCTTTTCAGTGATAAATTTCATCAAACACATTGTGAGCAGACTGCTGAAGTTGTAATGCTCTCTCAACTTGTTACAAATAGCACTAATAGTGGGTTTCATAAACCAATTCAATACCTCTAAGTGTTGTAGATGTTTTTCTAGAAATTTATTGGCAAGCAAACATAGATAATGAAGAATACAATATCTTCAAAATGCTGGTCTGATATATATATATATATATATACTGAACCCAGAATTGTCTTTAAGGCTGATACAATGAATTGACAACAGATCTGAGCAGGGATAGATTGTATATTATAATATTAACTCAGCAATAAAACACAGTGAATAATATAAGAGAAACCTGATACATTACTTCAACAAGTTTTCTTATGTATTTTTCGATGATATGTATTGCACTTGGTGCCATTTTGATATATTTACCTTTGCATGGTATATAAATGAGCAAAATTTTCATATTTTGTCTCTATTGGCTTGGAATCATGGTTGCAAATCTTAATTTTTTTTTTTTTTTGAATAAAAAATAATTATTTAATGTATTTTTTTAAAACCGGTTCATTGAGATCTAACCGCTACCGGTTAGACCGGTTCTGGTTCGAAACTCGGTTCATTAGCTCCACCGATCCAGTCACCAATTCTGGTTTTAATAACTATGATATATGTTGTCAATCCTAGAGACAACCTTGAGTTGTGAAAGACCAGTGCCTAGGACATCTTATATAGCAAGGAGAAATATGATATAACAAGGATAATTAGCAGAACAAGGCTCTCATGCTATCTCTTGTAAACAGGAAGATTAATTTGAATGGGACCAAAACTTTCAGAATCTTGATACAGGGAAAGCAATACTGTAGAGGCAAGGTGTGAAACTCTAACACAAATGTATCAGACAATTCAAAGGCAAATTACTGCAAAAAGGGTTTGATTCTAAATACTTCACAGAGATGAATAATCAGAAAGTATCTACTGCGTATGTAGAATAAAGAGAATACTAATTGTTGTTGAGACAATATCCAGAAACATATATCAGCATGCGGTGGGCTTACGAAATTAAGAATCCACACATGATAATAGCATTTGTAAATAACATCTCATAGCAGCTAATATAGCAGAAGTACGGTTGAAGTGAAAATGGAACAACATATCATGCCTGAGCCATATTTAAAGTGCCAAACAGATGATGGCATAAGTATCAACTAGGATAAATTCATACCAAAACCAGTGGGCTACTCGCATTCCAGAACATGATACAAGATGAATGGATGTAAATGAAATGAACAGCTAAACTATAACACATAGAAGAGAATTACACATTGTAAAGCACCAAGACCAGAATCCTCATTAAAGATAGAACTCCTTCTCATTGAGACCCAACGAGCTCTTCACATTTGTATTAAAGCTTCAACAAAAATGCATACAAAAACTCTTTCACAGCAAATTCTTCAGAAAATCTGGGACCTGTTTTTCTCTTTAGTTCTTGCTTATATAGAAGCCTCAGAAACATGAGCGAGAAGATATTTTTGGGAAAAATATCTTCCTCGCGTGCTTGTAATCATTTTGAGGTCTCCATAAAAAATAACCAAAATTCATGATGAGGAATTGGGGCATCTCATCATTGACAGTTGGGCTCACGGCCGTTTTAAACAAAAATATCAAATAACAGTTTTTGACAGAAGGTAAAATGCAGGAGTGGAATGTGCTTTCCACTCAAAATCTAAAAGTAACAAACTAAAATGGAAGTAAAAGGCTACTAGGGTCGAATCATGAATTGCTCACTGATTAGGTGGAGTTGAGGCGGTCGCTATCACAGATGGCGGAATGTTGGTGGAGAGGAATCGATTTTCCTCTGATGTGGCAGTAGAGGCTTTTCTGCCCGTAGATCTTCATGATTTTCTCTAATTCTGATTTAATTTGGAGGATGGGCTTTTGATAATCAATCTTAGCTGAAATCCCCAAATTGTCTTCAATCTTCTGTTTCTACCGTGGCAAGTCTTCGACACTGATACTCTGACTGCTACTACAATAACCTCTCTGTGTTTTGAATCACAGTGACCGTGATTTTGGAACCTGGATTGAATTCATCACTCTGTAACAACCCTGCACAATACGATAAACCCATCAAGAAATCCAGGGAATGGCGGAAGGAATGCTGCGGAGGCCTGTGGAAGAGGTGACGGAGCAGTGGAAAACTGATGAAGAACATGCGGAATGGGAAGAAACTAATGAAAATGAATGAAAGCGAGACCTTTGAATGATGGGACCCGGCGGGTGGAGGGCGATTTAATGTGAGCCGTCGGATTTCAGGAGGAGATCGACGGTTGTGATCATCTGATGGAGTTAAATGGTAAAATGTGCGATACATTGTGGGTTGTAGATCTGGATCAAACAGACGGTCATGATTGGATCGGCGGATCGCAATCAGAAGGGATGGAGGGTAACACCTTTAGAACTCGCGATTGGCGATTTGAGATTGAGTGCCAGCCGTCCGATCTGGGACGAGATCGATGGTGGAAATTCAATCAGCGGGGAGACGAACGTGGGGTATAGGAGTGGAGCGGGAGAAATAAGGGTCGTCGGATCAAAGGTAAATCGATGGCGAAGGTTACAATCGGAGGATTGCAATCGGGGAGGGCAATGGGTGACACATTTAAAAAGTTGCGATTGCGATTGATGCGGTGGTGCGATGGTCGTCTGATCTATTGATAGATCGACAGTTGATATGCAATCGGAGGGGTGAAAGGGTCAGAGTGATGGGCGCGAGTGGGACAAGCGCTGGCCGTCAGATCTTAAGAGATCGACGGTGGATATTGCTTCAAAAGGCCGACAGACTTGACACTATCGCATCGGGACTTTCATGGTTTACAAAGGAAAAAGACGTTTCCGCTCCGATTCTTCGATGCGATTAGCGTCCAAGCCTTAAGCGCTTGGTCGCGAGCGTGGGGCATATGGAGAAGTGGTTAAGGGGGCTGGCCGGAAAGGGGCTAAGCCTCATATATGAAGGAAAGTGGGTTTTTGGCCTACTTTAAATGCATTTTAAGGCCAGAGGAGGCATTCGGTAAAGGGAATAAGGGGTTTTAATCCGAACAAAGGAAATTTAAAAGGCTTAAAATGGGATTTGGGATGATTTACAGGATAAGTGGGAATAAAATAAGGGAAATGGAGGCCTTTTTGGGTGTTCTTCTTCACAGAAACAGAGAGATTTTTTAACTGGAAACAACAGTGGGGATTCATCAAAGGACAAAGGGCATAAAGGGACTTCAAGGATGATATGTTTTCAGTAGGAATGCATTCCTTGAAAGCTCGAAGACAGTTTGACCCCCTGTTTTTTTGTCAAAAATTAATAGGGGGCTAACATGATCAAAATTATATATATATATATATATATATATATATATATATATGATTAATAATATTTACATTAACTAGTTTTTGTTTATGTTGTAGATTGTTGGGTGAATATTTTCTACCATCGCCAAATACTTTACCTTGAACATATAGAGATCTACGTGCTATTATGAAACACTTTGGAATTGAATATAACACTATAGATGCATGTCCTAAATATCATATTATATATTATGGAGAACATGCATTGAAAACAGAATGTCTGAAATGTGGTACCAGTAGATATCAAACAGATCAACTAACCAAAAAGGTACCTCAAAAGGTTCTTCGTCATATTCCCATAATTCCACGTTTGCAGCGAATGTTTAGGTGTAACAGCATAGCACAGTTTATGGATTACCATTCAAAGAATAGAAGTGGAGATGGTGTTCTTAGAATGCCTGTAGATGGTTCTGCATTTAGAGAAATCGAGGAAAAATATGTATATTTTATAAATGAACCTCATAATGTCAAGCTTTCATTGGCAGCTGATGGTGTTAATCCATTTGGAGAGCTTAGATCTACTTACTCAGTGTGGCCTATTTTCGTTATCAACAATAACATTCCTCCTTAGATGTCAATAAAGAGGGAGCACATAATGTTGACTATGATTATTCCAGGTATTTGATACAATATTTTTTTGAATGTAACATTTTCATTTCTCTCGTTGTTTGCATAAATATATATTTTATTTATTTACTTACTTATATATACATGTATCATGGTAGTAATTATTATGTACCGTAATTTTGAACAATTAGGTAAGTACCAGGTCAAAGATATGAATGTATATATTGAGCCTCTTATCGATGAGCTAATACAGTTATGGCATGGCATCACTATGTATGACATCACTAAACCAATCAAGCAAAAGAGATTTCAATGTCGTGGAATGCTTGTATGGACAATTCATGATGCCCCAGGACTAACACATGTTTGTGGTATGTAATATTTCGTTGCACTTTAATATAATACATAATTATCTAAATTAGATATGCCATATTGCATGTTTTAAAAATGATCTCATAGTATATTAATTGTTATTGATCCATCTATTGCAGGTCTTCAAACAAAGGGTAGATTTGCATGTCCAGTTTGTGGCCGTAAGATGAAGTATCGTCATTTGCCAGACTTAAGAAAGATGGTGTTTGATGAGTTTAGGCACTTCCTCCCTAGGAACCATAAGTATCATACTACTGAAAAACATCTTTTCAATGATAAAGAAGAAACTAGATTAAAACCACGAAGAATGACACCTCAGTTGTGGATGTTGGAATATAACAGAATTAATAATCGTCGAGCAGCTGGTACGTAATGTGTCTGTATATATATATATATATATATATATATATATATATATATATATATTATTTGTTTATGTAATGTTTGGAAATTTTGTTTTAACTAATGAATTTATTTTATTGTATTTTATAATTAATATTGTTCTGATTTATTTTATTCTTTGATATCAAGGTCATCGTCGCGGTGAAGGTACTAATATTGTACTTCCACCTGGAATGAAATGTTATCCTTCTCAATTTGCGAGGTTTCCCTACTATGAGGACCTAAAAAATAGCTCATTTGTTTGATACAATGCATGTCGGGAAGAATGTGACAGAAACGTTATGGCGAACCATAGATGGTGCACATGATAGAGATAAAATTGACAGAATTTGTGCTGACATTGAGAAATCGAATCATGCAATGAAAAGTGTGATCGACAGATCAAATAACAATGGAGGTCGAAATTATAATAATATTCCATGGTTATTAACAGAACAACAAAGCAATGATGTAAAATAGGTCGTTAGAAGAATTAAATTTCCAACAGGTTTCGCTTCAAACATAAATAATATCTTAAAGAAGAAAGGTGACTTCAGTGGGGTGACAACACATGATTGGCATACCTTTGTTAAGGTAATTTTTTTGGTATATGTTTTTGTATGTTATTGCTTGAATACATATTTTAAATTTTCATTTTTTCTGTTTAATTTGGAAACCAATAATGATTCATTTTTTATTGTTATAGTATTTTCTACCTGTATCTCTCCCAAACGACTTCGACAACAATGTCAAACAAGTTATATATGGTCTTAGTAAATACATGAGGTAAGTAGTTTTAATTTATGCACAAAATTTAATTGCTACAATTTCTTTTCGTACGTAATGAAATGATGTATTAATTTACTTGTAATGAAATATATATTATGTTTCATTGAAATAACCTCGCGTAATGATTTGCAGATGGTTGTCATTGAAATAAATCCATCAAGATGAAATAAAGTATTGGAAGAGAGAAATTCCTCGGCTAATGTGTGAAATGAAAAATTATCTACCTCCAACATTTTTCAATGCACAAGAACACTACTTGATACACCAAGTTGAGGAGATTGAAATGTGTGGACCAGTACACACAAGGTCAATGTGGATGGTCGAGAGGCACCTGAAATCCTTGAAGGATTTGGTTAGAAAAAGAGCACAACCTGAGGGTTCTATGGTGGAGGGATATGTGGTATATCAATCCATGGTGTATATTAGTCATTATCTTCCTATATTAGCTGCGCCAGCCATGAAGGCGGTGGATTGCATTTGGGATGTGAACTCCATCAAAGAATTTGAAGTGGAGCACTTGTTGGGAAAAGGTAGAATGAAGAAAGTGAGAGGTAAAAGATTTATTATGTATAATACATATAATGTTTCATTTTTTTACATCATGTATATGATTATTATATTCATTTAGGTCTTATTCTTTCATATTTTTTTAATTAATATAATTTACCATGGTTATAAGTAATATTTATTAATATTGGTGAATTATTGTTTTTTTATTCAGGTGCTCAAGATTACGAGGCACTACTTTTATACATTGCAAACAATCTTGAGTGGATAAGTGAATGGATTGAAACATGTAAAGCACATAACGACGGTAGTTTATCATGGCAACTACTGTCTGAATTGATTAGAGAAGTGTATCATAGTGGAGATGGAAACGTTACAGACAAGGAAATCGATTTAGCATATGGTTTGAAAGATAGAAAGGTAAGCAATTAATTCACCTATTTTATTCATTACTTATTTTATATTATATTTATAATGTGACAAGAAGTTTGATTTTTCAGTTAATTTTCATGCTGTGTAAATTATATGATTAATTATTAATTGAAAATGCATCTTTTTCATGTTTGGCATATTGCAATTGAAACACCACAAGGCTATGTGGTGCAATGGTCGTAAATTTCGCGTTAAACAATTGGATGATAACATGAAAACTTCTGATAGTGGGATAACTACAGTATTCCAGGTCACTAATGTTTCCTCCAGGAGTGACAGACATCCTCGAGAATCTGAAAATAGATATTATGGTTTCTTAGATGATATAGTTGAGTGTGACTTTAATTCCTTCAAAATATTTTTGTTCGACTTCAAATGGTATAGGCTACGAATGAATGTACGTGATGATAATAGAACACTTATTCAACATGACAATGGATTTCCAATGGTTAAAACATTGCAGTTTGAAACAGGAAAAGATCGTTATGTTTTTCCGAGCCAATGTGAACAAGTCTTTTACTCAGAGGTTCCAGGTGAGAACGAATGGTCATTTTCTATTAGATATGATCGAAGAGGAAGGCCAGTAGAGTATACTATAGAGGAAGAAGGTGATATTGATCAAGAAGAAGATGATGCAGTGGCAGATGAGCAGGAAGATGCATCAACAGACGAAGAAGATATCTTAGAAGATGAACCAGGAATAGGAGATGAGGCAACAATTATTGATGATGACGTCGATGAGGATATTATTGAAAATGACATAATTGATGATGATGATGATGACATGGTCGATCATTTCAATGCCGTTTCTGAATCAGATGTTGATATAGATGTCGATCAGTTGGATGAAGATCAAGAAGATACAGAAGAAGAATATTGATACAGATGTTATGTTCGAGTATGAGCTGGTATGTTATAACTTTATATTTTAATATGTAGGAATTATTGTCTTTAAATAATTTAATAATTATGTGAGTTTGTTGTTTATTATTTCAAACCAATAAATAATGGCCTTACTATTGTTTATTATTTCGCAGGATTCACAAGATTCATTTGATTCTATGGTCAGGTCTCTGAAAAAACCAATTAAACACTTAAATAGTCAAGATCTGGAAGACATGCTTTACCCCCACCATAAATTGCTGAAAAACCGGCCTTCAGTTCAGCTTGTTGTGCTGAAGACGAGGGTGGATTTGCATGATCAGTTGAATGAAAATGAATCAGATATTCGGGATGCTTTTGAGGGCAGATCCATAAGCCCCATAGATGAAGATCCCATTGCTGCAGAATTTCTGTCTGCGTTGAAGCACAAGTATAGTGTTGTATCATAATACAAATTAGAGGACAACTATACCAAGTCTAAATCAACTGAATCCAGTTCTAGTGCTCTTGAACTTACCGAATTAAATCCAGAAGCAGGATTTACAATCTCTAATGGGAATGGGTATGGTAGTTCCAATATTGGATTGGATGTCCGGAGCTCTGCAATAGGCACTGGACCTGATCATAATGAACCCCAACTAATTCAATGTGATGAAAATATGGACTTTGATGATGATCAGGAAAACAAGCCAGAGCATTTTGGCAATATTGAAGAAACTAAAGAGGTTTCTTGTGATCGATTGAATCAACTCAGCCATAAGACATCTACTGTAGGCTGGTTTGTATCAGAAGGAGAATCGGTTTTGCTTTCCCATGATGATGGATGCTGCTCTTTTCACGATATAGCAAATTCAGAGGTGTGGAGGTTTTAATTATTGTACTTTATTTTGGGGTTTATGGGTGTTATAATTTATACATTTTGGGATTTTCTATTAGAAATAGGGAAAATCCTAGGGGTTAGATTATTCTCATGGTTTAAATTTCTATATTTGAAATAAAATTCACCAATTTCTATTTAAAAAAATGATTTTCCTAAATATTTGATGTAGTTTAAATAGGATGTAGTTCATTTCAAAAACTATTGAAATTTTCTAGAAACTATGATTGGGATTTCAAGAATATTTATGCACTCTTTAAATTTTCCCTTAACATAAGGGGCAGTTGATGTATGAGTAATACTCAGTATTGTTTTTTTCCAATCTCCAGGAGAAGGCTAAATATAAAGCTCCATATGGGCTTACCCCAAACATGTGGGGTGATTGCTGGTTGATCAGAGCAGTTGGTTCAGATGGTCGCTCTGGTAAATATGTTGTGGCAGCATTTGCAGGTTGTACATTGGACTCATGTTTTTGTTCATGGGACTTTTATAATAAAGAAATTATGGCATTCCATACTGCATCATAGGCCTTCATTTCAACATCCTGTACCATCTCTCCAGTTTTGGCAGAGAGGGATGTCTCGGGGAGAAATTTTGGCTTTGCAAATGTTGTGCCAGAGAATCAACATTGGTGGTACAGGCCATGTGGGCCTCTTATGGTATCTACTGCCAGTGCCCAAAAGGCAATTAATATTTATGATATTTGTGATGAAGATCCTGTGATTTCAATGTGTTTGTTTTGAAAGTTTAGGTTTCATAGTAAATCATCAATGGGCTCTGAAATAAGGCACATTGAAATCTTGGATACATGTTTCATGCCAAAATCAGTTGTATCTTCCATAAATACACAATCTTGGACCACTCTGTATAAATCTGCTTCTCAGACAATATTACGTCTCCCTCATTACATAGGTGGTGTTCTTACATGCATAGCAAAGGCATTGTTTTGGCAATCATTTTATAAGTCACTATATATTGTGGGTACAAGGATCTAGGCTCTCCACATGTAACTGTGTTGCCTAGAGACTCACTCTGCCTGTCCTTAAATTTGTAAACATAGTAGTATGCCAATGCTTCTTTCATTTTGTATGCATAAGACGATTTTTCTTCAAAGTCCATAATTTTTTTTAAGTTTTATCCATCCCATTTTTGTTGTGAATGCACAGGATTTTGGCTCAACACAAATCTGTTATATCTTTGTACTTTTCCTTTACTAACTATTTGAAATTTCTAGTTATATTTAGAGGTGTCTTTTAAGGGATGAGGGGAATTACTTGGATTTAGTGTTGCCCACTCTCAATAGAGGCTTACAGTAAACTATGACACATTGTGATGTATATCAATGGTAGTTGGGGCAGCAACAAAATCAGTTTCATGCTTCAGTAGATTTATTCTTCTTGGAAAGCTTTCAGCTGACAAAAAAAAGGGAATGAAACACGCAACCAGTCCCCTTCCTTTTATTGGACCACCTGCTTTCTTTTTATGAGAGCATCTACAGGCTAAAGTTACTAGAAGTGGTCAAAAGTGAGTTTTGTTAGTTGGCAAAGTCAAACTATTCTTAGCCCTCAACAATGTTTAAATACTTCATAGGCATGTTAACCTCTCCTAGACTGTGTTGCATAAGTGGGTTTTGCAGAATTTTATGCACTTAGGGTTAGACTCAAATTTTGAAATTTGATGTAATTAGGATTATATTCAAGTGCTGGCCAAATTGGTAAAATTGATACTCAGCCATAGTTGAAAGGCAGTAATATGCAGTGGAGTCATTCTATGAAATGATTCAATTTGGCATGTGAATCTCACATCTAAGGGCCATTAAAATCCCATGGATGGAGACTGATCAGGATTCAACATTGCTGTTACTATTAGTGGAGTTGGGTATGGCACAAGTACAATAAAAATACTATAAACAATAGTAACATCATATATTTAGAATCTTAATCTCTATATTAAATAAGAATTAGAATGTAACTTGATTTCAGTAAAATCTCTAACAGGTTTGTTCTAAATCGGACCTAAAATGCTCACTTGTAAAGATGTTTGAGACTTGAGGTTGTATGACACTGCAATAATTGACTTGTTGAGTACATGATGACATTAGGTAATTGTGAAACTGAATATATGCTACTTCGGTATGAAGATTGATTGCAAAAACTGTGTTTTCTAAATAATGTTTCCAATGAAACCTGAAATGGCTCTTGTTACGCTGAAAACATCTTTCATCTTTAATCTACTATCAATTTGAGTGACAAGGGTAGCTAAACCACATGAAAATGCTCCAAATATGTTACATATGCATGGAATCTCTGGAAATTTAGCCCCTCACTATGTTATCTACCAAAAAAAAAGCTAAGAAATGCCTCTCGGTTGATATCAATTTTAAGTACATGGATCATGTCTCATACATCTATGCGAAAGGTATAATCTACTTTCAACCCTTAAGTGAGTTTTGGATTTGTAAGTTTTCTTAGTGTTTCATTTATAAAAACAACTGTTTCAAATTGAGATTTATGGATTCCACTTCAATATTTGGATATAACTTGTTATTTCAGATTTAAGGCATTCCATTCTCACTAGTAGATTTTTGATGTGTGCTACCCAGTATGAGAAATCCGTTGGTGGTGAGAAGGCATATTGTCTACGAGTAGATTGACCATGGAGTTGCCATCTCCTTGCTTCTCATTGTTACCACTATCTATCATGTTGTTAATTTTAGGGCATTTGTTGCAAATAGACAATTTTAGATTTTTATTTTTATTTTTATCACATTAATTTCCTTTCACCATTATCAGTAGTATAAGGCAATAATTCCATGCAATAAAGTCCATGCTAAGACATATTACAGTATTCCAATACTTTTTGTATTATGTATTCCAATACAGTATAGACCCTCAATTTACGTGACTCGAATTGGGTAAGAATGCATAAGAATTTAGTTATAGCATCCTCCTAGTAAAGTAGGATAGTCATATAAATTAAATGCAATCATCCATTTTCTTAACAGGAATTGGATAGGTCTCTATATAAATTAAATTCCATCCTCCATCTACTTAACTGGAATTACCTTAAATGCCATCGCTCATCTGGTTAACTGGAATTGGGTAAGTATCTATAACACTTCACTTAAACTGACGAAGATGACACAGGCTACAAACAAGAGTATTTGTGGTAAAGCCTCTATGGTACTCTTAGGAGCAACAGGTACTATAAGGTGTATTTTCACCTTCCCAAAACAACCGACAAATCCCTAGTACAGCTCTTGAATAGATACACTTCCTCGTCTTCAATAGGAGGACCACACATTTATCGAGGGATTTAGTAAGATTACACATTGCAGTCAGTGAATTTTGATACACATTTGTAATATGCCACATGGCACCAAAATACATATAAGCCAGTGGCATTGTCTCGTAGAAGAAAAATGTATTTTCCTTGGACGTCGTGTTATTGGAGTTCAAATTTGTTTATTCTGTAGTACAACAGCTTTACAGTTGTGACAGGAAATTGGAACGCCCACAATTCATAACAAATATTGGAGATTTACTGTCCTATTTTAAAGTTTCATTTTTTTTTTAAAATTGAACCCGCCATCGGTATATCGATGCTTTGTAAGCGTCGCTCTTCCGACGCCTTATAAGCGTCGGTATATCGATGCCTTATAAGTGTATGTCTTTCGATGTTTTGAATGATTTCCATTTTCGTCGGTCTTGCGACGTCCGTCGATATTGCGACAGTTCTTCCTGGCGTCGGTATTGCGACGCCTTTGCAAAGCGTCGGTATTGGGACGCTTCTGGAAAGTGTCGGTCTTGCGACACTTTTGCAATGCGTCGGTCTTGCGACACTTTTGTAAGGCGTCAGAATTGCGACAGTTTACAAACGTCGGAAGAGCTACAGTATAAAAACATCGGAAGTGCGACGCTCAAAACGTTGGACCACATTTCGTCGGAATTGCCACAGTTTACAAACGTCGGAAGAGCGACGGTTTGGGAAACGTCGGAAGAGCGACACTTGTTTGGAAGTGACGGAAAAAGTGTCGGTATTGCGACACTTTGTCAAGGCGTCAGAATTGTGACGTAATGGCTAACCACGTTTTGTCCGTCCTCTAACTGTCGCTCTTGCAACGACTATGTGTTGGAATAGCGACGAAGTGGCCGTCAGAAATTGAGCCAAATTTTCTAGTGTGAAGTAAACCTGCGTATGTACGCGACTGTTATGCAGACAACTAGGACATATATAGTTAACTTACTTTTCAGTTAATTCATCATCTTTTTGACTTGAACCAGTGTATTAATACTTCATTAGGCATTAATTAAACAATATTCATGTGCAGTAAGAAAAAAATAAACCATCACACATAAGAAACACATCAACACACATGGACACCAAGATTTTTAGGTGGAAACATAATATGGGAGAAAACCACCGCTATTATCGTCTTTGTCTTCATATTTTATTATATGAAAAACATCTTACAATCTTGTACTGACGCGAACTCATACCAGCACACAGAAACCTACATGTAGAAGGCAAAAACCTTCAGATCCTTTGTGGAACACATTTCATAATTTTCATACTTGATCCACCTGTTCAAATCATCACAATCTGTAGGCCAATTTTTATCAAATTTTCATACTAGACCCACCACCATCATTTAAGCCCAATACCAAATATAAAAACTTAACTAATCACAATACCAATTGAGACCCAAATCAATCCACTTCTTCTCAAACGACCAAAGCAATTAGACCACTATAAATCGATTTACCATAATACCAATCCACTATTATTCATCATAGAAACCAGATTCTATTTCCTGGAAACCCTAATCAACCATATATCAAAATATACATGTTTTTGTTCTTCAGTATACCCCCATATATATACACTTTCCATGAAGCATACCTGCGTACAAATCTCAAAACACTGAACCTTGAAACTGAATCACTGTCATTATAATATAATCACTTAGTTATATACAGAACCATCACATATTTTTGAACCACATACAGATAACAACATCATTAGTGTTCAACATATCAATCCACAATCAATTCAACTTAAATCATCATTGCTAAACCCAGATTATCACGAAAGACTTTATTGACAGAAAAGAAAAAACACAACAAGGCTGATTAGAAATTATATTCAGCAAAACCCTAGCATATATATGTCCTTCCCATGAAACACTTATGAGGGTATACATGCTTTTCAAAAATCATACATGCGTACATATCTGTCCATTCTGCAGAAACGATACGTGACTTACCATCGTTTGATCTGCGTATCATTAGGAGAATTTTGAGGTCTAAAATGGGTCTCCTAAGGAAATAGTAAAATAATAGCTAAATCAATAAAATAATATTTATGAATTTGAAATTCACTTTTTGCACCACAATCCATGTAACCATGGTTAAATTCAATTCAAAAGTTGTACCAAAATAAAATTAATAAAAATATTTTATTGATGTGACCAGAAATAAGAATGAGTTTTTCATGAAAAAACCATTATCATTGAACAACTAATGCATTTGTCCTTTGTACTTAAATAACTTAAAATAAAATATAAATATAAATTCATATATTCTTAATTATATAATATGTTATTAATTAAAATTTATATTATTTAAATTGTATAATAACATGTAATTAATGTACTATATAAAAATAATATAATAAATGTAATATATTATTTTATGTATGAATTTTATTCAAAAAGTGTGAAATGACATTTATTATGAGTACTTTACTTTGACTTTAAAATTACTTAGAGCACTACCACGATTAACCATGAGTTTTTATCCACCATTGAGAATGTGACAAATAGGTGCCTTTAACTCGAGCAATGCCACCTCAACCATTAGGGATGATGTCATCCCCTAAAATGTGATTGATTATCATAAAGTGAATTTTGATTGTACATTTTCCTTAGGAAGCCCATTTTAGACCTCAAAATTCCCCTAATGGTACACGCCTTGTTTGAATAAAACTTGCATACAGATCTATAATTATTGACTCATAACTTCGTTGAACAACAAAACTTTAGAAAAACCCATATCTCAACATACAAGGTAATAAACACATGTCAAAACATTATCATCACAAATCAAATCAACCCATAACCAAATTATCAATGTATAGTCATTTCAGATCTATTAGATCTAATCCATCATCATACTACTGGGTGTATACTTATTTCAAATCAAATTATTCATCAACAACCCATAACATGCACACCAATCACTTTGATCTCCATCTCCTTATATAGCTTAGGGCTTAGTCAATACCATGGGTTAAAACCATACTAATGCCGATGATATTCTTTGACAGGATAAAATATCCATTATTGGGCTCAATACTATGGGTCAATACCATGGTAAAGAGCCCCGGTATTTAGAATAATACCATGGTGAAAAGACTGTACACGCTTTCTCTTCTCCATACTCACGTATGTACGTGGCTTTGCTTTACGGAACCCGTGTGTATTTCTCAAAACATCACATTCATCGTTCATGTGTCTCTGAATTGTTATTCCTTTGTCCAAAAGCTCTGTCATCATGTTGACATCTTCTTTAGGTAGGTTTTCATCAAGGACAACTCATTAGATAGGTTTCCATCAAGGACAACACCTTTGTCATAATTCCAACAATCTCCCCCTTTGGACTTGATGGCAACCACTTTGGTGTTTGGTTACCACAACCTGTAAAAACTTATAAAAAACATTGCACATTGCTTTTCAAACACGAAGTTAGTCTCCCCATTTGACATCAAGGGAAAAGGGTTGAACAAAGCTAAACTATATACATGAGCATTGTAGATCTGAACTGTGAAAAATGAACACAATATATTGATCATACTCCCCCCTAGTACTTGCTAATTTTTTATTCGACTCAACCAAAAATTATCTTTCCTATCACTTAGGACTCAAACGTACATCAATCACCCAACACAGTGGGGTTACATATTTGACTCATCATCACATAAAATACCCATAATGGGATTACATCCATAATTGACTTGACCCCAAATGGTCCAAACATGACTAAGTATGACAATGATTACATTATGAGTCTTTTCATGACCTTTACATCAAAACATATATATGATTTCAATGTCCAAGACCAAAGACTGATATGAGACCATGATATTCATCAACAACCATCGTATACCATGTAGGATCTGAGCCTATGCTAATGATGTCAGAACCAGAGAACCAAATTGGCAGAATCATATCATAACTTTTCTTGAGGTTGTCCCACTATTTCTCCATCATAGAGAAACATATGTGACTATATAAATCAAAAGTTGCTTATATACGCAATCCGCATATAGAAAGTAAAGTACTGAAACTTCGTGACTACAACTCCCCCTATACCTGTAATGTATGTACCTATTCACTGTTACTACACCAGATGCACTATCAATATTAATAAATATCAAGACAACCATGGAAATCAACATCAAGGCAACATATGCATTGCTCCTCCCGAACTAGAAGGATTTATCAGAAAAAGTAACAGAGTGATGAAGAAAAGACTACTCCTAATTTATGTCTAAGATTTTCAAAGGAAGCACATAGAAGAGGCTTTCTAAATATATCTGCAACTTGTTCTTTTGAGGGAACATACTCCAGTTTGACCTTTTGTTCAAACACTTGTTCTCACAAAAAATGATATTTGATTGGAATATGCTTGTTTTTTGAGTGCATGAAAATAATTTTAGAAATACTTATGGCACTGGTATTATCACATAAAATCCGAATAGGTGGAGAATAATTGATTTGAATATCCTACAATGTTTGCATCATATAGAGAATTTTTGTACAACAAGAGGCAACAACATCATATTCTACTTCTGCAGTAGATAAAGCAATAGAGCATTGTTTTTTGTTGAACCATGATACCAAGCAGGGTCCCATGTAGAATGCTCCTCCACTAGTGGTTTTTCGATCATCAACATTACCTACCCAATTTGCATTTGTGTAAGCATGAAGAGTAAGATATTCATCTTAGGGATACCATAAACCAAATTCTTTAGTTCCTTGTAGATACTTCAATATTCTCTTGAAAACATGAAGATGAGTTTCCTTTGGATTTTATTGAAACCGTCCAACAATCCCAACTGCATGCATTATATATGGTCTTGTTCTTGTAAGGTAGAGTAAACTTCCGATCAAAAATCTGTATTATGGTTGGTTGACTGAGGGAGAATCATAATGCGAACTAAGATTACATCCTACTACCATTGGTGTGCATTCTGGTTTGTAGTCTTCCATTCCATATTTCTTCAAAATATGCTTGAGGTACTTTGTTTGTGAGAGGAAGATGCCATTCTTTTCTTTCTCCACTTGTAGACCAATAAAGTATGTTAGTTCACCAAGTAAGGAAATTTCAAATTCTTGTTGCATGACAGACACAAATCTTTGACTCATAGACTCTTCATTGCTGCCAAAAATGATGTCTTCCACATAAACAATAACTATTAAAAATTTACCATCATCCATTTTTATATATAGGTTGTTATCTGCAGGCCCCTTAGTGAAACCTTGTTGTTGAAGATACCTGTCAAGACGATAATATCATGCATAAGGAGCTTGTTTTAGCCCATATAATGCCTTCTTGAGTTTGCAAACAAGATTTTTGTCATTTCCTAGAATGAAACCTCCAGGTTGTTTAATATAGAATTATTCTTCTAGGTCCCCATTTAGAAATGCAGATTTAACATCCATTTGATAAACTTTGAAATTATGAAAGCTTGAAAAAGGAAGAAACATTGTTATGGATTCAAGTTTTGCTACAAGTGCAAATGTTTATTCAAAGTCTATTCCTTCTTGTTGAGAATAACCTTTACATACGCGTCTTGCTTTGTTTCTAATAACTTATCCATTTTTTTCAGCTTATTTTTAAATGCCCATTTTGTCCCAATAACATTTTTATCATGAGGTATTGGTACTAATTCCCATGTGTGATTCTTCTCTATTTGGTCTAGTTCTTCATCCATAGCCTTAACCCAACATTCATTTTTTCTTGCTTGATTTTAATTTTGTGGTTCAATTGTGGATAGTAAGGATAAATAACTAGGAGTTCCAACAAGAGTTCTTATAGTTTTTACTCCAACTCCTTTTTCACCTAGGATTTGAGATTCTTGATGATTTTTTTGAACATACCTTGATGGAGTCTTTTCTGAGGCTTATGTATTGGAAATTTCTTCTTCTGATGCTTCACTAGATTCTTCTCTTACATCATTTTGGATTGCTGTAGAGAAACATTTGTCATCTGTTGGTGCTTCCTTTTTAGTGCCTATGCATGCTTCATCGATCACAATATCGATATCAATAATATTTTGAAGTCTTTTATTGTAGAATTTATATCCTTTGCTTCTAGAGGAGTATCCAAGTAGAATTCCTTCATCTTCTCTAGCTTCAAACTTTTCAAGCTTATCATCTAATTATTCTTTATGTAACATTTGCTTCCAAAGACTCTAAAATGCTTAACAGATGGAGGCTTACCGATCCAAAGTTCATGAGGAGTTTTATCACTATTTACACGGACATGGGATTTGTTGAGAATAGTCACTGTTGTATGTGTTGCTTCACCTTAGAAGGTATGAGGTGTACCAGACTCATCAAGCATATCACATGCCATTTGTTCATTCTTTTTGCCACCCCGTTTTTTTGAGGAGTTTTAGATTTAAAGAACTGCTTCTTGATGCCATGTTGTTCACAAAAGTCGAAAATTTTATTTCATATGAATTCTCCTCCCCTGTCAGATCTAAGGAATTTTATTTTCAAGTTTAACTCGTTTTATACTAAGGATTCAAAGACTTTAAATTTGTCAAAAGCTTCATATTTATGTTTTAATAACCCAATCCAACACATTATAGTAAGTCATCAATAAATTAGATGAAATATGATTCAACCCGAGGTGACTTTTTCCTCATAGGCTCACATAAATCAATATGAATAAGTTCAAGTGGCTTACTTTCGAAACCTTCTTTGGCATTGAATTGTAACTGAGTTTGATTACTAAATTGACATGATTTGCATATGGTACTTTCTGGTAGAGAGATGTTAGGTAAGTCACGAACCACTCCTAGTTTGCTTAACTTATGTATTTGAGTTAAGCTTAGATGTCCCAATATTTTGTGCCATATCCAACTTTTTTCTGCTTTGCTCAAGTAACATTTTTCAAGGCCCCCTTCCAAGACATAGATGTTTCCTGGAGTTCTTGTTCCCTTTATTATAATATTATATGTATCGAGTTTTCGAACCACACAATTCTTTGATCTGAAAACAACCTCATTTCATTGATTGCACATTTGATTAACACTCAACAAGTTGTGTTTTAATCCATCAACAAACAAAACATTTCCAAGTTTAACTTTTTATTTTAGAACAAAAAATCATTTTCCTTTGATAACAGCAAGTGAATTATTTTAGAAGGTTGCATTATTTTCTTTCTTTATTTCGTTGAAGGACATAAACTTATATTTATCACCTATCATATGTTTTGAGCATCCACTATCAAAGTACTACAAATTTCCTTGATCTCCTACATATAAAGCTATGCCACAGTTCTCAGATTCCACGGTATTCCTTTTCCATACCTTAGACGTTGTTGTCTTTTTCTCATTCTGAAGCGTTGATAGCATTTTTCTCCTGCATTCAAATTCTTTATGCCCAAATTTAATGCAAAAAAAACATTCAGTTTCATCTTGAAGAGGTGAGAAAGTATTGTAAGATAATTTCTTTACCTCGATCTCATTATTTTTCTTTCTTTCTTATCTAGTCATGATAGTTTTGTAAGAAACACACTGACAAAACTTATGACCAAAACTATGAAAAGTGAAGCATTTACCATTAAAGTAGAAGTTTCTGGGAGTATAGTACCTTCTTGTGTAGTTTTCCCTTTGATTGTAGTAAGGGATATTTACCTGGGAAGTATTTGATCCTTTATTCTTTTGCTGATGGTTGGAGTTTTTTTATTGCTTCCTTTTACTGCATCGAGATAGCTTCATGTACCTATCTCAGAAGGCTTTACTGTCTTTTATGATTCTCCACGATATCCAAGACCTGTTTTTATCAGAGGAGATAATTGTATTTTGATGATTTCATCCAAGGTTTCATATCCTTTAGAAAACCTAAGATTTAAACCTTTTTTTTTTCTCAATTTCCTTCCTTGACTTACTATTTCTAGTTCTAACTTTTCATTATGCTTCTCCTTTTCTAGGATTTGTTTCTTAAGAGCTTCTTCTAAATGAATTTTAAGCTGAGTTATTTCCTCAATGAAAATATCCTTTTCTTATAGGGCATCCATAAAAACATCATCAAACTCATCCACACATTTATCTTCAAATTCCATGATTAATTGGCATTCTTGATCAGAGTCACCTTCTTCACCATTTGAAAGACCATCACTATCTTCGTGGGTGTAGAAGCTTCTTTTGTTTTCAAACCTTCCTCTAAAATTTTCTTTTGCTGAATTTTTCCCTTTCTCATGATTTTCTCTATAAGGACATTTAGCAACATAGTGACCAACTCTTCCACAAGAATTTTTTTTTAAGGGAAGTTACCTCTGAATTTGCCAGTACCTACTTAAAGTTTCTTCACAAAGTTTGCCTCTTCTTCATCTGATACATAACCTGATTCCTTAAGTTCTTCCTTTTCTTTTCCTTTAGAAGTAGCGTTAAATGAAACTTCTATGATATCTGTGGGACCCCCTTTTTTCATTTCATAGGCTGTTAGAATCCCATGAAGATGTTCAACAATAAGGTTCTGCAAATCCTACATTTCTTTAATCACAAATATTTTTTAATCGATTTTTGGGGTTAGAGATCTTAAGATTTTCTCAATCATAGATGATTCTTTTACTTCATCACTAAGATTTCTCATTGAATTAACGATCTCATATACTCTAAGAAAGAAAATTCAATTCTTTCATCATTATGCATTTTGAGAGTTTCATATTGAATTCTATAAGTTTTAAGTTTGGCACTCTTTACCTTGGTGTCACCTTCACAACTTTGGATGTTCTTATCCCATATAGCCTTTGCCGTATTTAGCTGCATGACTTTGACAAATTATGATTATGCCAAGCTTCCTAATAGAGCATTGAAAACCTTTGCATTGGTCTCATATTTCTTCTTTCTTGCTTCATAAATGGGAATGGAGGATGGATATTTCTATCCTTCTTCAACAATCCCTAAAACATCTACTCTAAGTGACTGTAGGTAAGCTCTTTTTATGACCTTCCAGAAAACCAGACTGGATCCATTGAACAATGGCGGCCTAAAAGATGATGATCCCTCTCGGTTTCTCATCTCGATGAATCTTACTTCAAACGATCAAGCTTCTTTTGAAGGACTAGCTCTGATACCAATTGTTGGAAAAACACTAAGAGGGTGGGGGAGGGGGGCTGAATCAATATTTAAAAAAAAAACTTACTTAAAATTTTATATTCAGATTTATGTATGCGACTATGCTAAAGTAAACCTGTGCATGTACGTGACTATTATGCAGATAGCTAGCATATATCTACTTAACTTACTTTTTAGTTAATTCATCATCTGTTTGAATTGAAATAGTGTATTGGTACTTCATTAGGAATTAATTAAACAATAATCATGTGCAATAAGAATAGAATAAACCATCTCACATAAGAAACACATCAACACACACAAACACCAAGATTTTTAGGTGGAAACCCAATGTGGGAGAAAACCACTGTTACTGTCGTTTCTATCTTTATCTTTTATCATATGAAAAACATATTACAATCTTGTACTGACGTAGAATCATACCGACACACATGCACCTACCTGTAGAAGGATACAACCTTCATAACCTTTTTGGGCCACATTTCATAATTTTCATACTTGATCCACCTGTTCAAATCATCACAATCTATAAGCCACTTTCATCAAATTTTCAAATTGGACCCACCACCATCATTTAAGACGTCTACCAAATATCAAAACTCAACTAATCATAGTACCAATTGAGACCCAAATCAATCAACGTATTCTCAAACAACCAAAGAAGTTATATCATTGTAAATCCATTTACCATAATACCAATCCACATACTATTAATCACATAAACCATATTTTGTTCCCTACAAACCCTAATCTACCATATATCAAAATATACACACTAATATTCTTCAGTATATCCACGTATATATACGCTTTCCATGAAGCATACCTGAGTACAGATCTCAAAACACTGAACCCTGAAACTAAATCACTATCAGTATGAAATAATCACCGAGGTACATACAAAACCACTGAATCATTCTGAAATAATAACAAAACCATCACAAATATTTGAACCACATACATATACCAACATCATTACTATTCAACATATCAATCCATAATCAATTCAACTTCAATCATCACTATTAAACCCAGATCTTCATGAAATACTTCATTGACAGACAACAACAAAAACACAAGAAGACTGATTACACATTATATTCAACAAAACCATAGAATATATATGTGCTCCCACAAAACACTTCTACGTGTATACGTGCTTTTCAGGAATCATACCCACGTACAGATTTGTCCATTTTGCAGAAACGATACACGACTTACCAACGTTTGATCCACGTATGTATGTACCTTGTCTAAATAAAACCTACATATAGATATATAATTATTGACTCATAACTTCGTTACACAACATAAATTTAGACAAACCCATATCTCGACATACAAGGTAATAAATACACGCAAAAACATTATCATCACAGACCATAATCAACCCATAACCAGATTATCAATGTATAGTCATTTCATATCTATTGGATCCGATCCATCGTCATACTGCTAGGTGCACACTTGTTTCAGATCAAATGGTTCATCAATAAACCATAACATGCAAACCAATCAATTTGATCTCCATCTCCTTATATATCTTAGGCCTTATTCAATACCATGGGTCAAAACCATACTAATGTCAATGTTATTATTTGACGAGATCAAATATCCGTTGTTGAGCTCAATACTATGGGCCAATACCATGGTAAAGACCCCCGATATTTAAAATACCATGGTGCGTAAATTGTACATGCTTCCTCTTCTCCATACTCGCGTATGTATGTGCATTTGCTTTAGAGAACCTACTTATATTTATGAAAACATCACCTTCATCACTCGTCTGTCTTTGAACTGTTATACTTTTGTCCAAACTCTCTGTCATCATGTTGACATTTTCTTCAGGTAGGTTGTCATCAAGGACAACTCATCAGATAGGTTTCCATCAAGGACAACACATTTGTCATAATGTCAACAAATTCCTCCACATTCTTAGGAGTTGCTCACTCCATGATGAATCTTATCTTTTATGGATATACTTCTATTCCTTCCTTGGAAACAACATGTCCCACGTAGTGTACCAATGTCTGGAAGAAACTGCACTTGCTAATATTAGCATATAACTGATGCTCTCTTTGCAATCTCAACGTTGCTGCTAAATGTTCGACATGTTTTTCCTCGTTCTTAGAATATCCCAAGATGTCATTAATGAATACAATAACAAACTTGTCCAAATAGGGACGCAAAACACTATTCATCAAACACATAAATGTAGATGAGGCATTAGTTAAACCGAATGGAACTACAACAAACTCACAATGCCCATACCTAGTCCTGAATGTGGTCTTGAATATTTCCTCTTCCTTGATGCGTACCTGATGATATCCCATTCTCAAGTCGATCTTAGAGAACACTGTTGCTCCCTTCAATTAATCAAACAAGTCATCAATCCACGAAAATTGAAACCTGTTCTTGATCATTGCTTTGTTCAGTTGCCTGTAATCAATGCACAACCTGAGAGTACCATCCTTCTTCTTTACGAACAACATTAGTGCACCCCAAGGTGATACACTTGGCATAATGTATCCCTTTTCAAGCATTTCCTTCAGCTGAAACTTCAACTCAACTATCTCATGCATACTCATCATGTAAGGTGTTTTTGATGTTGGTGCTGCCCCTGGTATCAACTCAATAGAAAAATCCACTTCCCTGTGAGGAGGTAGCTCTGGAATCTCTGTTGGAAACACATCCTAAAACTGCAGCAATACATGGTACCTTTGGAATATTTTTGCATCATCAACATCCCTACCCTTATCACTAGAAACATGCACTGTAAAAATCAAACAACCTTTTCTGCAATTGCTCTTAGCCTGCATAACTGTGAACATCCTCACTGATGTAGGATTCTTCTTTCCCTGCAAAATTCTCTTTTCTACATTATCATCCACACACTCAATGGCCTTGTGATAGCAATCTACTTTGGTCCTATGAAGGTACAACCAATCCATACCCAAAAGCGTGTTATATGATCCCAATGGAAGTGTATTCAAATGTGTTTTTGTAGGCATACCATTTAACTAAAATGCACAAGATCTTACCCAATGGTGGACTCTCCTCTTCGTACCTGTAGCCAAATGCACAAACCAAGATTCTGCATGCACTTCATTTCTCAAGCTACACTTATCCACCAAGTCAAGATTATCATAACTATAATTAGATCCAGGATCAATCAAAATAGATATAACTTGATCAAAAATCTTAACGTCCATCTCAATGATAGATACCTGGTGATCCGCCTATCTTTTGTCTACAACTACATAAATCCGAGGAATGCTATGACCAACATCCCCAATTGTCTATGCCTCTTGTGCACTAAAAATATGGGGTTTACCACCCTGATACTGCGAACAATCCCTCTTGTGATGATCCTTGCCACATATCCAACACTGCAATGGTGCTCTACCATCACCACTAGTCTGCTCCTCTCTAGGCTGCGATCCATGTCCCTTCTCAACTATATTTAAATTCTTATAAGGAAACACATTTTCTTTCTCACCTGCATCTTGAGGTATTCCCATATTTTGTGGCCATCTTCCTTTAGCATTCTCATTTCCTTTCAAATCACGCTTAAGATCAACTTTGCGCTTTGACTACTCATAATAATGCTTTAGTTTTCGAATGGCCTCTTCTATCAATTTATGCTCTTCGAACTCAATCTGGCCTTTGTATGCTACTGGCAATCCACTAATGAATCTTTAAACCTTGGCCTTATCCTCCTTGAGGTAAGGCACATATCTCAATAATTCCAAAAACCTGCTAGTATACTCATCATCTATTATGGAACCCCTCTTTAACTCATAAAAATCCTTAGCTCTAGCATCATAGTACCTATCCAACAGAGACTTCTTCCTAAATAACCTCTTGAACTCACTCCAAGTTAGTTCCTCCTCATAAATACCTCTGAAATTCTTCACATCTTCCCACCAAATATTTGCTTTACCTTTGAGGCTGAATGTAGCTATTATGGATTTCATGTTTTATGAGTAATCATGCAACCTGAAGAACTTCCTCATACCAAGAAACCATGCCTCTACATCCTGTGATTTCTTCATCTCTTCATCAAATGTAGGTGGCTTTGATTTCTTAAACTCATCCGAAAAATATCCACTATCACTCTCTTGTAAGGATGATAATGATGACGATCATAGTGCCTGTCAGAACCAAAACTAGAATAGTACCCGTGTCTATCACCTCTCCTATTCAGAGTGTCTAAGAACATACCATATCTAATTGTTTCATCTCCATCTGACCTGTGACTACGATGAGACCTATTGTCATATGTTGCGTTAGTCCTATCCTCTTGTTGATGGTTGATCCAAGTGGTCCCTGTTTCTACAACTCTAACAAACTTTGAAGGATCACTGCATTGACCTCTACTTGTTTCTCTTGCTCCCATATGATTCTATCATTGTTCGACTTACAACCCCTTAGTTATTCCTTCAAGCTTCTCAATGTGTCTGCTAAATTATAAGAGTGACCAACACCATGCTGCTCATTTGATTCATAGGAAAAATCTTTGTAGTCTACCATCTTGCTAGTCATATTTGATTTCTTCCTGCAAGGCATCACATGTCAGCTTAAACCAAATCACAATAAACCAATGTACCTTAGCATAATTCAGGGAAGGTATCTCATTTGCAAGAACAACCAATCAACATAATACATGTATAGACATAATCATAACAACATATAGACTTATAATACATAGGTATATCAACACATAAACATCATTCTAACTAGATACCAGTCATCAATGAATGACCACATCAACTACACACCATGACCTCATGCATGACAACATCAACCATACCAATGTACACTTGACAATATGTAAGCATAAAAAAACTTTCAGTTCTAATCACATCTAAGAATATTTTGTCGATGGGTTTCAAACTAGCGAGTGCGATTGTCGACGCATTTCGAACCAGCCAGTGTGGTTCATCGCACTGGCTGGTTCGAAACCCATCGACAAAATATTCTTAGATGTGATTATAACCGAAATATTTTTTGTACTATTTATGGATCATAGAAGCAAAATTCCTAATATGTAAGCACATGACATGTATAACTACTAATACGCTCATGAAAACACATTTCACAACAACACCATCAACTCTCCCATGGTGACATCACTGCCACCATGACCAACACCAAGATGATGCAACAAGTACATAGACCACAAGTATGATAACACATGCAACCAACATAAATGCACAACGAAAATAATCTTGACAACATCAGACTTTTCCCAAAGAGAACGCAACCATACTCTGATACTACTCTGTAACACCCTTCTCCCACATCTACCCAAGTAATCGGCCAAGCAGGGTAAACAAATGACGAAGAGTTACTATGATTTGAGTCAACCTCCAAGATCACCTTAAGGAAGTGGAACCGAAAATACACAACCACACAAACCTTATACACCTGCTACAGGACACCCAGGAGCCATGGTAACCTTCCAAAAGGATACCCCTACATCAAACTGACCTTTTCAAGCATCAACCCCCCAATCGCTCCCTTGACATAAGAAAGAGTGTGATTGGGACCCTCCAATCACATGCATAAGCCTGCATGAGTGAGACCAGGGACTAAATTACCCAGTGTTGTACCAACAACTGTGGATTTTAAGGCTAGATTATAGGGTTGAGACTAGACCTCTGCCCATAAATATCTGTAACTTTCAAAAATCATAATTTACACAAGGAAAATGCTTGTAAACCAAAAACTGATTATGAGACTAAGCCTGACCATCCCCAACCAAGACTGACATTCTGTCAAATACTTGGGAACAATGTAATCTACAAGTCACGAAGACATGCCTGAATATAAGGGACTGAAAATTCATATGAAACTTATCAAGAAGGATCACCACCCTCTCCTATTAGTTGTCTTATAATTAATTAGGTCCTGTATCCATTTATCTTTCAATTACGAATAAAACATGAAATAAAATCATGACTATAACCAATCACATAACCATGCTTATAACCATGATATAACCACATAAATAACCATAAGATGACAACCATTAAAGCCACATAAATGAAAGTACAAAATAAAGAGAACTTAGCTTTCATTAAACATAGGCAAGAGCCAACCAAGTTCGATACTTCCATGTACCACCCGACCATAGATATGGTTGAACCAAATATTCATTTCAACCAGTCACTCACGTGCCATATTCCAAGCATGAATGTGGTATCTCATGGATAAACCAATCCAAAAAAAACCAAGAGAATCTAGAGGTTAAACCACCTCCACCCTCACCATACCATGATCTCACCTAAACCAACACCAAGATCACAAAACCGAACCGAGCTTGGAATTCCTCTAGATCTCATCACATTCCTTGAGGAATTTTTCATCTCCTTGTCTCTAAGCTTTACCACAATCCAAACCGGATAAATAGGCCCTTGCCGAGACACCACCCTTAGGCTTTACTGTGTATCTTTGATTTGAATGGGAAAATTAGTGTTTGTTGTGCTAAAATCCAATTGATAATATAAACAAAGTGCTTGAGGATTATGAGGTAAATTGCAAGTTAACCATGATTTTTTATGTGTTTTATGTGAATTTCTTGAGCAAATTAACGTAAAAAAAACACTGAACAATAGCATATAACAGACATGAACATCACCATAAACATTAACACAATAGCACATGATGAAGCAGTTCAGCCCGCCTGGGCTACGTCTCCTTGGTCTAGTTTCCAATGGCTTGGTCCTCTTCTATTATGATCAAAAGTGTGATTACATATGTTTACAATGTTCAAACAACTCTGAAACATGTTCCAATGTCTCCAAAATGCCCAAAAATGTGTGTGTAGCCTCTTTCTGCATTGAATTTGGTTAAAAACTGTGTAAGTTATGACTTCCCCAAGTTTTTGTACTAACCGCTCCACAATTTCCTCCAAATTCGGCACCATCCTACAATTTCACCCCCAAATCCGCTAACAGAGTGCCAAATTGCCCAATTTCTGAGCAAAATTGTTGACACATTAATTTTTCCAATAGGGCCTAAAGTCCGGATTTTAAACCATATCAGATATGGTTAATAATTTTTTTTGTTATAATAAAACGACATGCGGTTGGGCTAACCACCGACATTAAACATTACAATGGACATATGTCATAGTCATCAATGAGTTATATGTTAACGGTTATGGACCGTTGGGGGGGAGGGGTGGAGGCAGCGGGGCTAGCCTCCCGCCCATGGTCCCACCCTCGGTGTGGTGACCAGGGCTAGGTCTAGACCCTGGCCCCCACCCCCAAACCCGAACTTAACACACAATAACACTGTGTCGCGCCCATAGTGGTTAAGAAACATGGCGCAAGACGTAATGGTAATGCGTTAGACTTGGAGATACGAGGTTGTAGGTTCGATCCACCGCAGAATTGTTCAGACTTAACCAAATTTTTGTGGCCTCTCGTGCTACCACGTGGCGGCCTCCAGTAGGGTCACGTGGCAGCATGTGGTTGGCCACATCCCAACCAATCAAAACACGCCATAACAAACAATTGATGCAGTGCCACTTGGAATAATCTCATTCGTAGGAGAAAATCTGTTGACCCAGTCAACCTCCCACATGGGCATGCCTAGTCAGCAGTACAGACTGCTCACTGGGTTGTCCTGCATTTTTGTTTTAAATTGCAAGCTTGACAAAGTGGATAGAACGTGTTTCTGGGAGCATACGATGTTGGTTTTTCGCAAAACGAGTTGCACCATATTTAGAATGACAAGATCTGCCCCATTGTTTAGGTTCCACACCATTCCAACAAATTTCATTTTTTAGCATAATTTTGAGCACCTGATCAATTTTGCAAAAAACGATCAAGGGATTCCTATGCCTTTGGGAATGAACCTCAGACCACCTCCACATCAGATTCCGAAACCATCTGGAAATTCCAAAGCTCAAAACTGAGAACAATCCCATCACACCATGGCTATATGGATAATGCAAGGCAAGGCTGAAAACCATTGTCAAAACCCGACAAAACCATGCCACCAACATCAAAAGAACTGAATACTAACATGAACACACCATGCATATAAAAACCAAATAGGAATCATACATGCAATCTGTTACCTGCAAGTATTCCTGTTGAATCTACGTGATCTTTGCTTTGCTTTCCTTTAATTCACCTTCCTTTGCTTACTTTTCCCTTTCTTCATCCAATGCTGAAATGCTTCAAGAAAACTCTAAGTGTCCAAGAGTGTGATAGTGAGAGAGCTCCAAAACTGAATTGACAAAAAGGTACCAACTGATCCTCAAAAGCCTTTTTATTAATGCAGCCTCTATTTTCTTCATTTTCCTTCATTTTACTCCTTGCATGCAACTTGTGACCTTTCACCTTCCTTTTCTCCTAATTTCCTTTATTTTCATAATTAAATGTGGCAAAAATACATTTTTCCTTTTTAATGCATTAACCACTGCCTTTGCCAATTTCCCTGTAGCCATAAACACATCTAGTGATGCCCACTAGGATATCTTTCCCAACATTCAACTTGGAATAAGTTCCCCTTAACCGTGGTCTTATTTTTGCCTTTATTAATTTTTATTACATGAACTTTTAACCTGGGTCTGTTACAATGGATGAGGGAGAGGAGGGGGAATGATAGATTCAGAGGGTGGACGGGGGATAACCATAGTTTCATTTAAAACATGATGGAAACAACCAACATCCATATCAAGCATATCCATAAAATGAATTAAAATTTTAACCATTAGGGAGGGAGAACAATTACCCAGAGGAATTTCCCTCATTGATGTTGAGATGTCTTCGTGGCCCATTCCATCGAGCTCCATTTGTGATTCCTCCAAGTCCATATGATCAGTTGTGACATCGATCTTTTACGTCGTGTACTATGAGGGACCTTCCTTCTACAAATACTTATCATCCCTTGGAACCTCAACCTTCTTCCCAAGATCATATGCTAACTCCTTTGTTTGACATCCCTTTTCCTCACGAGGCCCTCCTGTCCAAGTCTCATCCTTCTTGTCTTGACGACCAAGTTTACCCGAGTAGGGAACAAGATAGCCTCTAATGAGGTGACATGTCTTGTGAAAATTCCAACACCTAAACTGATAGCCTTCATAATATAAAATTTGGAAGCACGAGTAGCCTCTGAAACTGACATTAAGCTCATCCAAGAAACCCTCCCTAGGGTTTAGATTAACAAGGATCTGTGCCATTGATTGATTACAAGTTTCCTGAAAAGACATATTCGCCTCCAAAAAGACACCTAACTTATTACCAATGCACCTGAATACTTCTAATGTCCACAACTAAGGAAGAAGACCCGAAATTCTGACCCAGGCTGGGATCAAATCAAGTCTTTCTCTACTGGCATCAAACAAGGGATTCCATCGATTCAGGATAACGAGAATGGAGTTTATGCTCTAGTTCCTACTCAAGCTCCAATTACCGCTTCTGTTGATTGAGATACCATCATGAACCAACCATGATAGAGAGTGCTCACTTCAAGGGCCTCATTCTCTACCCCTCTCCATGCCTTTTCTGCCCATTTGCACAGATCTTTCTTAGAGAATTTGCAGCCTATGGCCTTTCCTACTAACACCTTCTCCAAAGCGTCCATCACCTTATCCGAAGGCACTTCCCCTTGTAACACCAAATTTTTATGCCCATCTTTAATTTGTGAGGGTTCGCTCTTTTTTCGCTTTTTCTTGAATAATTTGGCACCTCATTGGATAGATCCCCTTCCCTTAGGGTTTGTGATTTTGTCCTAGAAGGGCCTGAAGCCGAAAGAGAAAGTTGAGGAACAACTGACAAATTAGGGTTTGTTACCTTACCTGCCTCACTATCAACATGAAGCACAACTATTCCAGAATCTGATGATATAGACTGAGCACCCTCAACAACCCTAGGATTTTCAGCGTTCCCATTGTTGACTTCTAGTTGCTTTGCTTCGGCTCTTTGTGGGTGTTCTGCCTAGACCACCATTGCTTCAACACTTTGAGATGGTTGCAGAAATTGAGCTATATCAATCCCCTCTGAAGATGGAAAGCCCTTAACATCAGCCTCCCATGAAAGAATTGTGGAGTCAATATCCCGCATAACTATAGTTTCTTTAGGGAAAAACCATAGAACCAACTCCTCTCTTTCCGACCAAACAACCGATCCATATTGTTGATTAACCATGTCAAAATTCCCCTTCCCGTTCTTTGTCTGCCATGCTTCCATCTCTGTCGACAACATGGACCATGTAGTGAAAATCAAACCCAGATCTGTAGGATCTTCTATGTAATCCACAATGTCTCCCGACTGACCGACATTACTGGTTGACTCAACACCAATTGCTAGCAATTAGCTCCAAAACACCTACTCTGTAGCTTCAAACTACCTACCACAGAGAGTGTTGTGACTGCATAAGCTCCAAAGACAACCGCAAAGCCATCCCCCAATTATACATTTGGTTATGATATGGAGTCCTAACTATTGGAAAATAACGAGTACAAAGAGATGAGGAGTTATGATTGCACAAGTGGGGGAAGTGGGCGTTGGCGAGGAGGACCTTAGTGTATTACTTATCCTATGTTCGTAGACCTTAATTTTAAACCTTAGCTAGTGATATGTCCTAAGTTTTTAGACTTTGATTATCGACCTTGATTTTAACTTGTCCTAAGCTTGGAATTAGAGTTGAAATGTGGGATTCTCATGACAAACATGTGGTGATTGATCGGTATGAAAATATAAAGTTGAAAATTTAGGAATGTTGGATGATTATCATTTTTATTTTTGTTGTGACGGTGAGAATGGTTGTATATATGGGATGAATGGGGAAAATATTACATATGGTACTTTCTAGTGTACCTTCATGCATGTTGGTGCTGCTACTCAATACTTTTGACGATGTTTATTATATTTCTATGAGATGGAAACCTATACTAAAGCTAAGAATCCCTAGTCTTAATAGAGAGATTCTTAGCTAGCTTACATTGGAGCACTGCTAAGGAACTGGGGGATAGTTGCATAGAGATGAGGTTCCTATTTCTAATGTTGTGCAAGTTAAGGGCGAGAGTGCTGGTTGATTGAGATAGTTGCATAGGGGTTTTGGGCTGAGTAAGAAGACTTAGAGTTAAACATTATAACTTCACCCTTATGAATTCATATCATAAAAAGATTAAGTGTGACAAAGAACCTAAAGTTGGGAGGATTGTCCTTCATTTGTAGCTAGTTGGAGGATTATTTTCCTAAAAGGACAAGTAACCTGGGCATGCCAAGAAATGTCATGTTTTTATACTTTTGCTCCATATTCTATTATTTCTTATTTGTTCATATATGTGTGCATGCATTTAATTTTCATAATTATGGATTAAATCAATGTAGGATTGAATTCATTTTTAAGATTGAATTGAATATTTAGGTTGTTATAGCTTTGCTTTTATCGTTAGTCCCTACCATAACACAAAGTATTGAAATCATTTTTCAGTCAATATATTCAATACTTTAATTGACTTCCAAAAATGTATTGGACTTTTGTAATCTGTTATAATGTTTTCCAAAAATAAATATCTGTGAGAATATTGTAAACAAAATATTTTTTTAATTTTCTAAAAATGAAATTCTCAATTTTTGATTAATAAAAAAGTATGTCAATATTTTCAGTACTTTTAGTTGACTTTAAAAAATTTGTTGGATTTTTTATAATTTGTTATAATGTTTTCCAAAAATAAATAATTGTGAGAATATTGTAAATAAAAGAAATATTTTTTATTTTTCAAAAATGAAATTCTCAATTTTTTGATTAGTTAAAAAGTATGAAAAGACTAATTATATGTAGTTTGATATAACCAAATAGAGAATATATATATAATTTTAAAAAGTCCAAAAACAATGCAAACATATCACTGCAAGGATAGGATCTCTTCATACTGAAGGAAGGGGCTAGAAATACAACGGACCCAAGCACAATTTTCAATGTATATGATACTATTTGTGTGATCTGATTTAGGGCGGAGAATATGTGTTGGTCAAATTATATGCTTAAATTGACAACATTAAATTATCGAACCCAAATTCTAAACTTTGAGATGCAAGCCAGATATATCTAAGATCAGGGCCTATGCTGATTAAGAGATGTTGGAAACTACTTTACAATCGAGATCGAAATCAAATTGATGACAAAGTACATCACAATCCAAATCAAAATCAATTCTAAACTTTGAGATGCAAGCCAGATATATCTAAGATCAGGGCCTATGCTGATTAAGAGATGTTGGAAACTACTTTACAATCGAGATCGAAATCAAATTGATGACAAACTACATTACAATCCAAATCAAAATCAAATGGATGTCAAACTCAAAGAAAGGTTTAATGGCCATGGAATACAATCATTCATTGAACCAAGCTATTGAATGTTCTTGTACTTGGTGTGAAGTAGAGTATAGTTTGAATTAAGCTATTGAATGTTCTTGTACTTGGTGTGAAGTAGAGTATAGTTTGAATTAAGCTATTGAATGTTCTTTTACTTGGTGTGAAGTCAGAGTCTAGTTTAAATATTCAATAAGTCCTATGACTGTAGACTATTAAGCTAAATTTTAATTAAAAGCATGTAAACAACTCTTAAACAGAAAATGATTCTATTGCAAAGAAACAAAGTCTTGGACAAAGTGTCCTCTCTCATTGAGTTAGCAAACACAAGTTCCCTTGACACTGTAGGTTGCTTTCTTTCACTCGGTTTGAGTACCCGCATTCCAACAACAGAATAAGGAATACATGTTTTTTGATTCTTAATGAGACAATTGTTTACTCTATGCTAAATCGTAAATCAAGCCACACGATAAACCAAATGATACATGATGAAATCAGAGCATGTAACAAGTTAATGAAACACATGGAGATAACTTCTAGAAATTGAAGGAAATAATATGCACTAGCGCTACAAATCTAATGACTAAAATATAGAATAGAGGAGCAAACACAAACTGGACCGAGGGGCCCTCCTAATCGGTGTTGCACTGCTTGGAAGGATATGATATGAGGAGGCTAATCACACACAATAATGAAACTTCATAACAACATCTTGCTTTGTATTAAACAAACAAAGTTCAAAGATACATCATGATAAAATACAAGCAGTCAATGACTAAAATATAGAATAGAGGAGCAAACACAAACTGGACTGAGGGGCCCTCCCAATCGGTGCATCGGTGCTGCACTGCTTGGAAGGATATGATATGAGAAAGCTAATCACACACAAGAATGAAACTTCAAAACAACATCTTACTTTGTATTAATCAAACAAAGTTCAAAGATACATCATGATAAAATACAACCAGTCAATGGTCTGTTGATCAAATGGTCTAACCAATTCCCTGGCTCACTAATTCAAAATTCCAATAACAATTCTCCTCTCCCTAATTACCCTTATTACATTTATATCTCTAATTACCCTTGTTACATTTATATACAAAATGGTCTAACCAATTCCCCGGCTCACTAATTCAAAATTCCAATAACAATTCCCCTCTCCCTAATTACCCTTATTACATTTATACAAAATGGTCTAACCAATTCCCCGGCTCACTAATATTCCAATAACAATTCCCCTCTCCCTAATTACCCTGATTACATTTATACTCTTATACAAAGAGTATGTTGAACTAATTTCCCCAATCTTAAAATGCGGCAAAACTTACAAAACAACTATTTGCTCAATCTGAAAGGATATGAATCAAGGAAATCCCTTGAGAAAGAATTACAAACTAATCTCCAACCATCAGCTAACTTAATTACCTTTTTTGGGTATTGTAATTGGTTTTTTTCAATTCTGGGTGCAACATGACATCTGGGCAAATCTCCATTAAAGAAATGCCCGTAAATTCAAATTGTGCCTTATTTTGGAAAACGACTCACATATTACTCAATTTTCCATGCTGTAACAAAAACCCATGTCTTCGATTTTCAAGGGTTGCCTTCATTTTCCCAGAAATCGTATCGGAAATGTGTTGTCTTCTTTTGATCAAATTTTTCACCAAGTGGAGGTTACCACATTGCACCTGGGTGTGATCTGATGAACATCAAACAATCTCAGATTAGTCCTCTTCAAAACCCAGGTGGCCAAGCTTCATTTGAGATGGTGTATGCATGTCAATCAACCAGCTCAAGTACCGGAAGAGGAACTAAACTAAACAATTCATCATCAATAAAATCAACTTAAGAGGAACTAAACTAAACAATTTGTCATCAATAAACTGAACTTATATATTAAAGACCTGAAGAGGAACTAAACTAAACAATTCATCATCAATAAAATCAAATTATCTATTAAAGACCTAGGAATAAATAAAAATAAGCAATTTTTACCTCTATATTCTTAGCAAAGGGTTTTAGCTTAAATATATATGATAACAGAAACACTATCCAGTTATGAGGGTAGGATGTAAGTGGTAAAATGCCAAATAAATTATTTTAAAAAGGTGACAAAATGAGAGGCCAATGTCTCCCCCACACCGATATATTTGCATGTCCTGATGCAAAAGAAATCCATCCTCAAAACTTCAACAAGGTCCTGCAGCGTTTACCAAAAATTTCAAATTCCCCCTACCCTGTTTCTCAGCTTATTAAGTCTATGCTTCAAAGACTGATTCCCACAGTGAGTGCTGGAACTCTCTCTATTGATCAATTCTTTTGTAAGGACATCCTCAATAGTGGATTCAATTTCTTCTTTTAACTTAACTTCTAACATGACTAGATTCCTGGTTTTGGGATATACTTATATTTTATGACTCTTCATTTTCCCCCTGTTTTGATTCTTCTGCTAAAGTAGTTTCTCTTGTTCTCACAAATGCTAGTATTCTCTTCCAATAGTTCCATGGGATACAACAACTCCTCGAGTTTGCACAGCCTTTATCCCTAAGGCCAAGTCAAACCTTTTCAATCTTGCTTGTTCTATCGGTTGCCCATGAAAATCAAATAATTTCCCCCAAATTCATCTAGAATAGATGCAAACTGGCACCTTGCTGCATGACCCAATCCAGACAACCTTGAAAGGCTTCTACTTCCACTGCCTCCATCATCACTCCTTCCACCAATGCTTCTACAAGAACCATGTTCTTCATAGTTCAAAGTAAAGGCCCTTTCAGACATCCCTGTAGGAACATCTTCATGCTTCCAACAATCGCAATCATCATTGTATTTTTACATCTCAGTGTCAAGTTCTAACCCCTTCTCTTTCAAAGCAGAGATCTATGACTCAATTCTTGAAGGCTTACTAACATTTAGTACATTTTCAGCGCAAAGACAATTTGAGGAAGGTGCAGGCATTGATGCAAGAGCAGATTCTATGAAAAAGAGTTCAAAAGAGCTTGAGAATTGAAAAATCGGAATTCATTAACATTTATAACATCAGGAAATCAAGGAAAATCAATATCGGGGACAATCTTAGCTGAAGAAAATCCACTTTCTAGTACTGTGTGCTCCATTGGATGAACTTCAATATCCTTAGAACAAATCTTCAATCTTTACCAGCTTCGAATCATTGCCAGACAAAGTCTTGTCAATTCTGGTTCCCTTGCTCTTTGATGTTTCAACTACTGCCTCTACTGTGTGTTCCATGATCCTATGAAACCCTTCCCTGCCTTTAAGTTATGAGAAGGAATCTATTATTGTTGACAGGAAAGCTCGGCTATAAAGAGTACAGTTTGTGTCCATCTTGCATACTTGCAAAATCTCTTCACAAAAGCTTCAGATATATTGCTGCATTGCATGACAACTTCGGGGGTGAAGCGTTCATCTGAAAGTTCAGGAGTAATGGAATGCGTAGCAAGCTAAGTCACCGGATTCGCCTAAAAGGGCCACGAATCCCGAATCCCTGTATCGGGTACGTATACGTACGGGATTCTGCCCCAATTCAACGGATACGGCGTATCCGAACGGGGTACGGCGTATCCTGACCGTACCCTGTTCGGATACGCCGTATCCCGTAAAACCGGATACGGCCGGGCCAGCAGGTTCAAAAAAGCGTTGTTTTTTTATTATAAAGGGGAGCTTTTGCTCATTGTTTTTCAACAATTTCATTTTTTTTCACCAATTGAGGAGGATTTTTCAGGAGAGGGCATCAAGCCTATGGCCCTAGTATTTATATGTGATTCATGGTAATGTTAAATTCTTAAAGTAAAAGGATGAAAATGAACTTTTACTTAAATTTTTAACATTACCATGAAATGACTCAGGATGTTTGAGAGTGGTTCCGACCTCATTGGATTTCATATGGAGAAAGTAGAATTTTAGATTTCATTCAAAATCCAGTAGACTTATCAGTTTTTCAGGATTTCAGGATTGGGTTATTGCAATGTTTCCATCAAATTTTGTCATGTATTAGGGTATGGAACTCGTATTTAATCAAGAGCACCAATCCCTCTATGTACCTTGATGTTAGTGACATTGGTTGTCAAACTCCTCTATCATGACCCTACTAAAAATGTACCCATCACTCAAACAAAACCTTGACTATCTAAGATGATAGATAAATCTATGTTTAAATCAATGAATTAAGTATGAATTTGTGTAAAAAATATCTAATTTTTAATATATATATATATTAAAATATATATATTTTTTAATAAAGTAATATATAACGTATCGTATCCCAGAAGTATCCTGTTCCGGGGTCACCGTACCCGTATCCGATTCTTCGAATCCTCGTATCCCCGTATCCCCGTATCAGGTGACTTAGGTAGCAAGTTGCCGTACATGTGCATCAACAGGAATGGCGTGGTGTTGATCTGGGAAAAAATAAGTGCAACACAAGCTGCAACCTTTGAACCTATACCAGGCAAGGTGCAGAGAGCCTCAATAGCCTCTTCAATTTTGTAGAGACATGAGCCATTCCACTTTCCAGTTAAAAATGTACAGTTCTAGTTGTCAACAATTTCACCCCTCCTAAAATGTCACAACAGGTGTCTCTGCTGAAGGCACATTAAGAGGTTCCATGCTACCACATCAATACCCATGTTCTAGATCACAACCTTGAAGACATACATTCACCTTCCAACTTCATCCTTTTGTGAATTCGATACATTCTGTGTACTGACAAACGCTCGACACACACTCAACAACAACTTCTTTGTTCTCATTTTTCTTGTAATCCTCAAAGAAATGTCAAATTTCTGCTAGCCAATGTGGAGGAAGCTCGTTAATGTCTTTGTAATGGCGGTACTCATAGTCATTAGCGCACACAATAATTATCTTATCATCCTTTCCTCCATGATCAATCATAGCCATCACATGAATGGCTCCAGCCCCAAGAAAGCATCTTGGATAAATAGGTTCCTTAATAAGATCAATTTTTTTTAGTTCAAATTTCACCTTACTTCCTTTCCAAATTTCCACAACACAATGGAACACCGAAGGAGCTCTAGGTCTAATCTCAAGATCATGCTAAGGATGTGCAGCAACAGATCTACATGATAGAGATGAAAGAATTCTTTCATTTCATGGACCTTCAGGCACTAGGTGAACTCATGTTTGAATATCTTGAAACAGGTGTCTTTGCTAGACCATCAGCACTAGGCGGATTCATATTTGAATATTGTGAAACAAGTTTGCTTCAGCTAATAGGAATCAGCCCTACCTTAGCCTTTGATGGCTACTATAGTTGCGGCCTAATACCAATTTATCCTTGGAATATTACAGTTGACTCGACCTGGTGTATCAACTACTAAAGCCCCGAATTCTTGAAGCTTGGAACCAGATATAGAGCCTCTGAGAGTAGTGATGTTGTATTGTATGAGATGCCGAAAAATTGGTGTTGAGAAGCACTTGTATAGTCGGCCATTCCTTTTTGAAATGTGGTGTCTACTTGCTTAAACATAGCTCTATAAGAAAGATGAAAGGCTGGAATCATTGAAGCTTCAAAGCAAGTCTGCAAGGAATCCTCGATCCACTTCTATCAAATACAAACCATCATCTGTAGTCCAAGGCATCAAACATTGTGAATCAATGACACATATCAAAAGCCCTAGAAGGGTATAGAAGCTGATGTGTCCCCATTACAACAATCATAGCAGGGACACCCGGCTCCAAAGCAAATTGCCCTTGGGCTTCATGTGAATCCCTTGGTGCAAATGACATGGTCAAAAGATTTCTCTTAAAGAGATGCACCCCAGCTTGCCACCCCACAGCCTGTGTCCAATGCAATCCTGACAACACCAGCAGAAATAGGTATCGCTTGAGCTAGTTCATTAATATACTTATTTGTCCCTTGAGGAAACATCTTTCCTCCTCCAAGAAACATGAACACATCATCTTTAAATTAAACCTAATTCTGAATAGCCCTTTATACTTCAAGACTTTTATAGGGGACATTCACATATGGCACATAGTCACGGGTCTTTGGACATGGAAATGGACTTTTGTATCCTCTTGGAGGAGAAAGGAGGCAATGTAGCTTCTCATCGTCTAGTGGGCAATGCCTCTCTCCATATATCATATTATAGCTCGCTTTTGGTCATGGCAAGGCACGTAGTCAATGTATTTGGGACCACAAGGTTCAAATACTTTTTCATTCGATTCAGAAATTTCAATGTTATCTCCTTTGTTGTGGCGAGTCTCAAAATTTAGAGTTAACAAAGTTGCACAATTTGTCAGTTTGGTGATTTTCGATGCAATGCTATCACCCTTTCCAAAGCCATTCTTCTGCCACGCACCCCATATGTAGAAAAAAATAGCATAATTCCAAAACAATAAAGTTAGAAATAGAACTCCATGATTTCTTAACTGTAGACTCGACCTTCAGATTTCTGTACAAAATATTTAGAATTTGTATGCTGTAAGGCTTAATATTTTGCACAAGTGGTCATTTGGGCAATGATTTCAGTTCATTTTCATGTAAGTTTTATGTGAGGATCCTCAAAGGAACATGTTCAAAAAGATGCTCAAAGGAACATGTTTAAAAAAATGCTTAAAGAGATGTAATTTAGTGGTAGATTGGTGATAGTAATTTAGTGGTAGATTGGTGATAGTTTTTCACAGTTAGCTTAGACTTGAGTCTCATCTCATTTATATATAAGTTTTATTTGAAAATCTCTAGAACAACAAGATGTGGTTCAAGAGTAGATTATTGATAGTTTACCACAATTAACACAAATTTGATTATCTACTTATTTCAACATGATTTCATATAGGACTTATTTCAAATCCCTTGCGTGATTTGAAATAAGATCCAACCATCAATAAATGATAGAATCATCATGACATCGTTGTGTCAAACATATAACGATAAATCACGGTTCACTAATGAGAGTGTCGGTCAACTCAATTGCACTAGACTTTCGTTACATTAAATTCATCAATCCGAGTTTGTAATGTCGTGAAGTGTAATGCACAATATATGCTAGGTTTTGGTTTCTATCTTAATCTATTGAAATCTGACATAAAAATAAAGCTTTAATTCTATGGAAATCATTGGAAAAACTAAGTCAATACAACCATGGTTCTAAAACATTTCTAGATCTTTATACCATGTAGAGTATTGTTATGTAACAAAGTTATAGATGTATTGCTAAGTTTTAATGACTGCAAATAACAATTTCTATTCAATCGAAAGATCCACATGATCAACCTTCATTGCATTGTCACACAAGCAAACTAAAGATGAAAATTGAATTCAACCGCAAGAAAACAAACACAACTATAAGCAAACTGAACAATATCAAATATAAACCTGAGTGATCACTATTCTAATAAACAAAGCTCAATGTGCAATGAAATAATACTAAAATCATACAGGTAAATGAAAAACAAAAGATGGCAACATGCTTCCTTGACACAGGGGGCCCCACCTTGGTGTGGTCGCACATGCTAAGTAAAACCATAACTTTTAAACTGTTGTAATTATGAACATGAGCAATGCATGAAAGGAGATATGAATCACCAACAAGATATAATTATATTAAGTGAAAGAGTGTTTCTATAATTTGACTTGTTTCTCATCGCAGGAGCCATGGGTATTTATACATTTTTGATAAAGACAATTGAGAATATCGTTGCAGAGTTTTAGAACAACATAATCATTTCATATTTCGTGGATCTACTTATCAAAATGTGTATGAGAAATTCATGATGGTACGTATGAATTTCTTATGCGAATCTTTGTAAATAACTTAGCTTGATTTTTGTTCATTCGATCCACTGTTTATGCCAAGGAACCCTGCTTCAAATCACGTACTCTCCCACCGATACTCTGCCAGCATTTGAACACTTGACTATAGAGTTAACTTAGCCTTTGCGATGATGTGGATGGCTTCTGGTTGTCTTCAATAGGTTGAAATCCTTCTCTTCTATTTTTTCCATGTCCTCCATTCTTTACTTCCGCTAGACCATATCTGCAACTATATTAACTTGCAATTCAGCTACAGAATGGAAGACCAACTACAAAATGTGTGAGTTTCTGTAGCTATAACATTTTCAATTGTTTACAACAAAATATACAAAACTATAGAAGAATGAACATATATAGCTTGAAAATATTCATTTATAACCTTTGTAACCTAGATATGATTCTTATGTAAAAATGATAGCATTGGATTGTGAAATGATGGCTATGGTAAGCTTCTAAGGATGAAATAGACAAAACTAGTGTTAGCAAAATGACAAAAAGAGCTTTTTTTGGGCCTCGACATTCCCTCATGCTGAGGATTTTGCATGTCCTCGTGCATATGAAAAATTGAAAAATTTATGGTTTTCTCTTGTCATAGCATAGTCTCAGTAGCTTGGATGAGGATATCCAAGTGACTATTTACAGTTCTTTTTTTTTTCATAGGAATAAACCATCTTGGCTTCCTTAGGAGGATCTTAGCATTTAAATGTTTGATCTTGGAACATAACTTCTTATCGACTTATTCAAGTTTTAAGTTCTTTTTATGCCAATATTGCATCCAGTTTAACATCCTCTCACTTAGTGTTTTTAGAATTTCATTTTCATTTTTGACACGTCTCTCTAGAACCTCCAGTTTTTTTATTTCAACTTTTAATTTTTTTTACTATATCTTTCTCTTGGGAAACATCCAATGGTAGATTGTATGTAGGAGATGGAAATGGATTGTGAATAGGAGATGTTGATGGACTATAGCTAGGAGAATATATAGGGGATTGTACATGGTATTGTTGTGCTTCCTTCTCAAGAAAATCAATGTATTCATAGACTTTCTGCTGGCCAACATCAATTTCAAGGCTAGTAACCTTATGTTTCGGTTGTATTGTAGATGACAAAAAAGTAGAGACATTTGATCTCTTTTTACTAGTTATTTCCTTCTTGGGCGAGTTATTTTCTTCTCCATCAGAATATTCAATATTGATAATTGAGTGCTTCGAAATTTTAAAATTTTCACAGTGTGTTAATTCTTTGGTCATGCTATGAGTGATTCTTTAGGGTTTGTTTTCAAATTCAAGGTTCTTTTTCACTGAATTTTCTTTCTATGAAACCTTTTATTTTATCACCTCCTTTACTATGGCCTCTTATGTGGTTGGAATGTTCTTCGGTTCTAGTACATGGGTTTTATATTTCTTCTTTACATTTTTCTTCAATTTCTTTGCTCTCTTCCTTACTAATATTCTTTTATGTGATGGTAACCTAGCTTCTCGTGGTTTTGGGCTTGAAATCCTTTCTTCACTTACTTCCTTTGTTAGAGGATCCACATGCTTAGAGTTTAGAGTCTCAATATTTTCTTGAGAATCCACAAGCTTGGGGTTTAGAACCTCAATCCCTTCTTGAGAAACCACTGGCTCATGGTTTAGAGTTTTAGTCTCTGAAACCCCGGCCTTAGTGCATTTTCTTTTAGATCCTCGGGCTTTTGTTTCTTGTGAAGCCTTAGAAGATTCTTTAAAGTGATTCCTCAGGAGGAACTCCTCCCAATTATCTTCTATTTGGTGTGACTCTCCTCAACCAAAATTTTGAAAAGTCTAAAATGATATAGATTCCTATCTATATTTCTGGAAATTTTCTGAATACTAGAAACCATCTTTTAAGACTATTATTAACTCACAAGAAATTGATAGACAAATTAAGATAAATGTGAGATAAATTTTATTCACAATGACATGCATTTATACAATGTCTAATGACCATTGGTTTTCATATTTCAAATGGTCTATTGGAATCCAATGACTCTTCACATTCCACATCCAAAACCCTTAGCGGATTAGGTGTCCAACTTTCTCCCCCTTAATCCAAAGGGGTATATAGTAGCAAATGGTTGATTGTGCTCACTAAAATGATTGCATAAGGTGGGAGTGTTGATTTATGGTAGCATTGGATGTGCTCTAGCCTTATAACTTTGTATATAGGCTAAGACACATGTATTCCATAAAACCTAGAAATGGTTTCGGAAAATTCCACATAGAGATGATTTAATTAAATTAATTAATCATTTTTTAATGTTTTCCTAAGTCTAAACTTATGGAAACTGATTAATTAAAGTGTATTAATTAAATCAAGTGAGAATATTCTAGATAAAGTCATGGATCACCTCCAAGTTAATCTTAGCCCTTGATTATGTTTTAATCTTGGTCGTTGAAGAGTCAATGAAAGATTATAAGAAGGAGGGCGAGGGGCCTATTGAAAACACACTTGACACTTGAGCCATTGAGCATTTTCGAATTTGTGTGAGGAGACACAGCTTTTGATCAAGAACAAATCACTAGGGCTGGGTTTGCTAAGTGATTTGATTTAGTGATCAGATCCGGAGAGGGGAAGAAGCAAAGATTGGTCAAGAGGGCCAAGAATACATTTCAGAGAGAGGCAGCATCAACGCAGGAGAGAGACAGCGCAGTTTCTGGCTAGGGTGACGTAGTTACTGCAGAGAATCACGCAGAGCCAACGCAGTGTCTCTTGGAGTTAGTTCGGAGAAAGATAGAGGCTGGGGTTTTGAGCTAGGAGGGCCAAGATCCAACTTCAGATTAGCCATATCAGCTACAGGAAGGGGTGACGCAATCCCTCTAGCTTGCCTACGCAGGATTACGCAGATCCAGCGTAAGCAATCACGCAGATGCATTGAGGGCTTCATCAACGCTGTTTTTGATCAATCAGAGACTTGCTGAGTGAGGTATATCTCACAGTCATTTTTGCTGTCTAGATTTCTCTAAAGGGTTTGCCGGATGTTGGCACCCTAGTTGTATTCAAGTTTCTACTGCTTAATAATACAAACCCTCAGATCTGCTGCATTGGTTTTCCCAAGTTGGGTTTTTCCAGGGACTTAGTCCAAAAATAACTGTGTCAATGTGGTTGTTTTTCATTGTATTTTGTTCAGATTGTTTCAGCACTTAGATTTATTCCGCAGTATTATTTGTGTAGACTGCTTCAGTAATTACTTCGGTATTTCAATGTAATGACTAATGAAACAATTATCAAATAATAGGAGAAGTAATTCAGATTTGTTGCAGTAGGAATCCATATCTAGGATTTTTCACATGGTATCAGAGCTTATTTAAGCTGAAGTGCAGGAGAAACGAAGAGAACCAGCAGATCAGAGTTGAAGAGTCTGGGATCTGCGTAAGTAGCAGCAAACCCTCCCAGAAAATTACACTGTCCAGGCCAGGAGGGCATTCCAGTGCAGAAAAGGCTCCCTCTGAGAGAGTTGACAGAGGGGTAAGATTTTTCAGTTGCAGAAGAGGCAGCGTAGCAGAGCAGCGTAGATGAAGGATGCAGTTACTGTCCAGCAGTAAGAGCTGGTGCATAAGCGTCAGAAAATTCTGAAAAACACAGATGGGGATTTCTTGATCTCAGAGGGTTTCTTACTCAAAGAAACTCAGTTTTTCCCGTGCAGCAGCAGAAGAAGTGACTTACTCCACAAGGAGTGCGTAAGTCAAGTTGAGCAGAGGGTTAGAGCAAGGTATCGACAGTTGAGGAAATGGCCAGCAACGAACTGCATGATCAAGATAGATTGGAGGGTGCCTCCAACTATGTTATTTGGAAATCAATGATAGAATTTCTCCTTGATGAACATGATCTGAAAGCCCTCATAGATAGCACAGTTGCAAAACCTTTTGATGCAACACACTTGAGGCAGTTCAAGAATAATATGGCTAGAGCCAAGAGATTGATCATAAATGGAGTAAAGGATCACATTGTACCTCATATAGCAGCCAAAAACACTGCTAGAGAAATGTGGGTAGGGCTAGAAAAGTTGTACCAAGGATCTTCCGAGTAGCGGAAGATGTACCTTGAAGAGAAGATGCAAAATAGCAGGATGAAGAAGGGAGAGTGTTTTGACTCCTTGTCTCGGATTCAGGAAAAACGAGATCAACTGTTTGTAGTAGGATCTGCTCCTAAAGACTCAGAGCTAGTAAGGCTCACACTAAACTTTGTTTCAGAGGATTATCAAGTCTTTGTCCAAAGTATATTGGGCAGAGAAAAGCTTCTAGGATGGGAAGCAATGTGGGCAGCATTACAACAAGAGGAGTTGAGGAGAGATCTCCTGAAAATCCTCTTGGTGGATGGCAGTAGCAATTCAAAGGTCAAGAAGGAGGAAGAAGACAACATCGCCCTTGCATCAAAAGGGCAACCAAAGCAGAAGAATAAAGATCTATCTAACATCAAGTGCTTCCGGTGTGGGGAAATGGGGCATTATGCCACACAATGTCCTCTTAAGAAAAAGGATAAAGAGGAGAAGGAAGATCCACATGCAGGAGCTGCCAAGATTGAGGCAAAGAAAGATTGTGCTATGTTAGCTCATATTCCAAAAGGAGAAAAGTGGGTTGATTTGGATTTGTAGATCCATAATCTACAAGGAGGTGGGATCCTTGAGTATTTTTGAACTCTTGGATCACATGTGAGCTACAACAGCCTAAAGACAGTAGCAAGATGGACAGTTGCAGCAGAAGATGATGAGATGATGCAGTGGCTAGCAGCACTAGAGCCTGATCAGCGCAGAGAGGGAGCAGCAGCAGCAGCGTAATGCACACTGGTGCAGAGTAGAAACAACGCAGCATTTTTAGAGAGGTAGTGCAGAAACTAGCAGCAGTCAGTCTTATTTTTCAATTGCAGATCTACTTGTCCAATTTCAGATGTTTTTCTGTTGCAATGAGCAACAGTAGCAGCAGTACAGCAGCAGCAGCGATGAGCAGCAGCAGGGCAGTGCACAGAGAGGCAACACAGTGTAGAGTGGTGCTCATGCAGTGCAGAGCAGTGCAACAGCATGGTTGCAGAATTTAGAGGGAGTTGTAGTCCAGTGGCAGTTGGCACTAGCATACAAAGTCAGAAGCAGTACAGTCGTAGCATTTTTGTGCAGTGTTGGTGAGCAGCATCAATAGTACAGCAGCAGATGTTACAGAGGTCAGATCAGCAACACATTGAGTTGTCTTGCTAGAGCACTTTCCTCGCTAAGAGGGAGTGTTGATTTATGGTAGCATCGGATGTGCTCTAGCCTTGTAACTTTGTATATAGGCTAAGACACGTGTATTCCATAATACCCAGAAATGGTTTTGGAAAATTCCACTTAGAGATGATTTAATTAAATTAATTAATCGTTTTTTAATGTTTTCCGAAGTCTAAACTTAGGGAAACTGATTAATTAAAGTGTATTAATTAAATCAAGTGAGAATCTTCTAGATAAAGTCATGGATCACCTCCAAGTAATCTTAGCCCTTGATTATGTTTTAATCTTGGTCGTTGAAGAGTCAATGAAAGATTATAAGAAGGAGGGTGAGGGGCTTATGGAAAACACACTTGACACTTGAGCCATTGAGCATTTTTGAATTTGTGTGAGGAGACACAGCTTTTGATCAAGAACAAATCATAGGGCTGGGTTTGCTAAGTGATTTGATTCAGTGATCAGATCCGGAGAGGGGCAGAAGCAGAGATTGGTCAGGAGGGCCAAGAATACATTTCAGAGAGAGGCCGCCTCAATGCAAGAGACAAACAGCGCAATTTCTGGCTAGGGTGACGCAGTTACTGTAGAGAATATTGTAGAGCCAACGCAGTGTCTCTTGGAGTCAGTCTAGAGAAAGATAGAGGCTTGGGTTTTGAGCCAGGAGGGCCAAGATCCAGCTTTAGATCAGCCAGATCAGCTACAGGAAGAGGTGACGCAGTCCCTCTAGCTTGCCTACGCAGGCTTACACAGATCCAGCGTAAGCAATCACGTAGAGGCAGTGAGGGCTTCATCAACGCTGTTTTTGATTAGCCGGAGACTCGCTGAGTGAGGTATATCTCACAGTCAGTTTTGCCATCTAGATTTCTTTAAAGGGTTTGCCAGATGTTGGCACCCTAGTTGTATTCAAGATTATGCTGCTTAATAATTGTAATGACCCATTTCTAATCATAAACGAAAGATATTAGTAAGCATACGATATATGCGTATGATAGCTACATAGGCATGCGTTGTATGTCTTACACTAGTATAATTATTTATGAAGGATGCCTGAGTAAAGGATAAATGGACCTGGTACCTTAAAACATTAGTGAAGCAAAAATAGTCTTATTTAATAGTTATTAATGTAAATATATGTGAAGTTATATTTTAATTTAATTATGATTAAAGGAAATTAATTTTAAAATACATATATATATATATTATAATTTGATATAATTAAAATAAATTAAAATAATAAAAGAATTATGAATTTTAAGACAAACTCATACGTATCCCTCATTTAAAATAGAGATTACACATATGTACCTAATAAATGAATAAGAAGGCGGTGAGGAGGTGGTAACCGCCTAAGATGGAATATTTAACCGTATGAAGAGTAGAAGAAAAGGGGGAGGAAATGAAGGAGAAAATGGCTTAAGGGTTGAAGAGTTGAGTTGAGAGACAGAAAGACGAACTAGATCAGGAATTACAAAGTCTCCATTGTTCTGAAATTTTGGGCACGGGGGCCAAAATCTCTCAAACTGGAGGATTTTGGAACTGAACACTGCAGCAATATTCAGTTGGCTGGGTGGTTTTGGTCTTTTGGAACAAAAATAGGAACAAAGGCGATGAAGCAAGAGGAGTTTACAGCAAGGAAAATCATCACCGAACACAACAAGGAAAATTAGGTTAGTATCTAAAAATATACTTCATGAATTTTGTTATGAAGGTAAAATATTAGTTATCTGCTTAAATTCCTATTCTGAATGTTAAATTCCGTATTCTTATTCTGAATTACTGCTTAAATTCCTATTCTGATTGCTAAAATCAAAATTTTAGTGTTAATAATTTTCAATGCTTACTGAAAATCCAGACTCAGATAATTATCCCTGTTAGATTCTGATGGTGAATTTTAGGAATTGAATTAGAGTAGCAGTAGGATTCCTAACTAAATTTAGAAAGTTAGGACCTTACACTTGGTATCAGAGCTAAGTTTAACTATTGGACCTGTTAAGATTTTGTTGATAATAAAATCAATAAAGATTATAAGTACTGCCTTTTAGCTAAATCTTAAATCTTTATACAGAGTGTTGAAAATGAATTTATACAATAAGTAAAATTAGGATACCTATGAATCTGAGAAATACCATCTCTATATCTTACACAGAGTCCAGTGTACCTAAGAGACAAGTATATGTCTAAGGGTATACTCTATTTCTACCTCGGATTTGAATCCAACTCTTGCTACAGAGATAATCAGATTACTAATATTTCCTTATTTACGAGTGTTCCCTCTAATAACAATCACTGGGCCTTCAGCATTTGTATGAACAGATTGTCCTTGCACAATCTTGGATGCCCTAACATCTTCACTCAGAATAACCCCAAAAAAAAGGAGTAATCACTGTTTTGCGCGGTGAATTTAGTGGATCTTGTATTGGAACATCATGAATATTGTGCTCCAAATATAATCTGTTATTTTAGACAATGAGAAAAACTTGTATCTTTTTCTATCTCAATTAAAAGACCCATTACGCTGGATAATTTTAAATGTTGCTATAACGATGCTTCTGCCAAGCATGCTGTTGAGGGTGATGTTGAATTTATGTAGTAGCTCAGTAACGATTCCCTACACGATACAATTGTTTCAATAAGCATCCATGATCATCACAATAACACAAAAAGTCATATTTTTCAAGGCAAATCACAAAGGCCTGAGGCTGATAGAAATATAGGTTTGTTACTCTATTAGTCCAACCCTTCGAGGGTTTCGTATATGATTGTTGACGGAAATGCTTTAAACCAATCACACACAATTATTTTTCTTACCAGATTCCCATCTATCTATCTACATTAGGTTTGGATTACATACCCATCGTTTGTGAGATGATCACTCAATCTGAACTGAGTGGCCACAGATTGTGGCAAAGATGCTATTTGAGAATGTTATAACCCTTAGAAGTTTGTGTGATCTCTCTCCCGTACCTCTCGCATAGCACTGAAGTATGGAAGTCCTTAAACAAAGATACTCACGACCTTATTTCCTGAACAAAACACCTTAAATCGACAGATTAATATAGAAAACTTTGGTCTCCTGCCCTTGGGAGAGATGCCCTTCCAAATCACAGAAATCTCTTTCACTTTATATATATGGTTCTCCTTCTCAAATCGTGATCTTCTTAAGATGGATTGCAATGAATGTGTGAGACCTCCTCTTAGGTCTCTCTTAATTATTGACTCATTTAATTAATACAAATAGGGAGATCCTCTCTCGTTGGTCGAGAGGCTACGTTCCTATTTCTACATGCTTCTACTTTACTCTGTCACTAGTTTTACCATTACTATTAGATATGGAGATCAGCTATTCTGAATAGTTAAGCATAAGTAAATTATCATAAATATAATGAATTAATACCAAACTGAAACGCATAACCCTCTATTCTGGAAGCTATTGTCTGAGAATTGAACCGCGGACCTGCCCGCACACAACCTTACGCCGACCGTCTGAGCAATTGAACCCGCAGTCTATTCTTCCTCGACGGTAGTGGCCCTCACTATATAGTTACTGAGAACCACGACCACGGTGATTGAAAAAGAAAAAAATGACGCGTCTGTCTTATCAGTAATAGAGTAAGAGAATAATTGTTTGAGCACAACAAACAGTTTGGAATTTGCATTAACAGAGTTGAAACACAACATACATTGCATTAGAATGAAGAATGGTATCGAAGAAACCATTATACAATACAATAAACAGCATAAATAGCTAAGCTAAGGGAATTTCCCATCTGCTACATTTTCTCTACGATTACGATATGGTACGGAGTTTGGGGAAGGGGAAGAGACATGGTTGTGGAAGATAATACATTGCCATGCTGGAGTTGCTGGATGTTGATTGTGCGTAGATTTTCAAACTGCACCAGTGGGCAATGTGCTGCTATGCTGAGGTGCACTAGTCTTCAAAATGTGCCTGCATGAGAAAGCTCAGAAAAAATTAATGAGGATATATATATAAAAAAAAAACCGTAGGCACGTCAAGGAAAGACTACCATCGAATTGCCATTTTCCCGCATATGTCGGTTACCAGTTATTTGTTGTCAAAGGCTCAAATCATCAATGTAGCGCACCAAAGGAGAAGCCATGATAGGAAAAATGAAACCACGATAGCATAAACACAAAAAAAAATATAATATTTAATTTATATGATTTTTAAGGATATTTCGTTCATGAGGTTAATATGACATGATTATTATTATATCCTAATCATTATAAAGGTATTAATTAAATTTACTCGAGTATAATTTCCTATAGGTAATAACATATAAAAACATATTAATTAAATAAGTAATTCTTGAGGTTGCTTATAGTAATACGTATAAAGGAAATTATTAACCCAGGTTCTGTCCTTTACGCTATAATTTATATGTTTTTTATGAATATATATATATCTGATTTAAAATTATTTTTGTTCAAATGCCCTTTGCCCATAGTTGAAAGTGATATGATGTATTTTCCGCTTATATGTCATTATTGAAAACGGTGATAATACGTTCAAAATGTTTTGGAACCTTTGAACCAACAAACCATTAAAATCGATTTGGATATTTAGGGTGACATCGATGGCATTAAAGATATGATTTAGCAGCCAAAAAAAAAAAAAAAAAAAAATCTATTTATGACCCTAATACAAAAGGATTAACTCTTTGGTAAGTGACACGGATAAATTCGTTTATATTTTCTTGTTTTTAATTCACAGCTCAAAAGAAAGTGTGCATCAATTAGTGTGGATGCACACATTAACACCCAATGGCCCACACATTTCCGAGAATTTTCTATATATAATCCTAAAATATATATATTAACAAGTATCATAAAATATATATTTAACGTTTAAGTAAACTTTTTTTATAAATTCAACAAACTTTATTCTATAATAAATACACGTATAAACACATATGTGAAAAAAAAAAAAACTATACCCATTTGTGAGTTTGAATTTACGCAAATTAAATCTAAAATCGTATTCTGACTCTCATAGATCTTATTCTGTAATCAGGGAAAGTCGCGATGGTAAGGACTTATCAACGGCGACAACGCCGTAGGGTTGCATCGCCATCACCAACACCACCACCAACCTCATCACCATCGCCCTCACCACCACCACCACCAAGGTTAGCATCAGCACCAGTTGTTACAACACCAATTGTTTAAGCACCTGAATTAACTACTATAATGTGCTCATTAGAAGCCATTCTAGAAACATTAAAGGGGTCGCAACCAACCAACACTAAAGAAGAGAAACCTCATCTTAAGGAAAAACATTTTGAAAAGTCTAAAGATTGTGATTATAAGCCACCAAAGGAATACATTTCTAGAGAAATACAAAAGATTAAACTCCCAGAGTTCTCAGGAGGACGAGCGAGAGAACGTGCTGAAGCATGGTTAGAGGGAATGATAAGATGCTTTGCATTAAGAGAATATTCTTCTACCTCTAAAACAAAGATCACTATATTTCAACTCAAAGAAAGTGCTCTGATTTGGTGGGGAAATTTAGAAACACAACTACATCTCACATTAGACAACGTTCCATGGGAGTTGTTTGAGGAAAGATTCCATGCAAAATACTTACCACCTTTCTTTCAAGAACAACAAGCTGGAGCCTTCCATATGTTAGTCCAAGGTAATAAAACAGTGGAAGAATATGAGATAAGGTTTATGGAGCTGCTAAAATATGTTCCTTATCTAGATACTGACGAACATCAAGCCAAGCGTTTTGTTTATGGATTAAATCCTCGAATCAGGGCTATGGTCAGAATGTGGAAACTGTCATCAGTAGCTGAGGCAGTTGAATGTGCATGGTATGCAAAGGAACATTTAGGGATTAAAAGAGATATCATACCAACATAACCTGCACAGCCAGGATTTACAAGAAAGACTCCCTGGAACTTCTTCAGGGGAAGTAGCTCTAGACCACCTCCTTATGGTAACAGGTTTACTCCGAGAGGATTAAGAGCAAGAACTCCCATGACCATTAATACTGTAGCTGCTGAATCATCAAATACTAGTCCATGGCAATCTTGAGGGACTGCTAATAGAGGAAGAAATGGAAGAGGAAGTGGCACAAGAGGACGAAGCTCCTTCTCTAGAAATTTACAATCTGACTCAAGGGGACCATCTCAAGTTAATTGTTGGGGATGTGGAGGACCACATTTTCAGCATGATTGTCTAGAAGTCTCATAAAAAATAATACAAAGAGCAGAAAAAGAACCATCATCAAGTACTCAAGGCAATCATAGAATCCATGTTGTGGTCAACAATAACGAGGCAGCACATCAGTCCACTGTTGTGGAATCTTCAGGAACTATTAATAGAATAAAACTCAAAATTTTATTTGATATTGGTGCTACTGATAGTTTTATTTCATCATCTGCATTAAAAAGATGCGGGTTGGTAGCTTGCAAGCAAAACGATTTCAGACAAGTAGAAATGGCTTCAGGAGAACTTCAATCTGTAGATTTAAGTGTTGAGGAATGTAAAGTTGACCTAGGAGTCTATTTGACAAAACTAAAAGTATATGTCACAGCCTTTAGAACTTATGACCTCGTTATAGAGATGGATTGGTTAGAATCTCATAAAGCATGGGTAGATTGTTACAGGAAAACAATACTTTGTATAAATGATAAAGGAAAGACAATCCAAATCCAAGGTATTAAGAGAAAAGTGTATCTATGCTTCATATCAGCAATGCAAATGAAACGTTGTTTAAAAAAAGGTTTTCAGATATATGCAGTTCAAGAAGTAAGCAAGGAGAAAGGACCATCCTTAGAACAATATCCGGTGTTATCCGAATTTTCGGATGTTTTTTCAAAGGAATTACTAGGATTACCTCCTAAAAGAGAGCTGGATCTCACAATAGAATTAAAACCTGGTACAGAACCAATTTCTAAAACACCATACAGAATGACAGCCCCAAAGCTTCAAGAATTACAAATCCAATTGAAGGAACTATTGGAAATAGGGCACATCCGACCCAGTATTTCACCTTGGGGTGCACCTGTAATCTTCGTCAAGAAGAAATATGGGTCCTTGTGATTGTGTATAGATTATTGAGATTTAAATCGAGCTACAGTAAATAATAGGTATCCAATGCCTCGAATTGATGACCTTTTTGACCAAATGAATGGAGCTGCGGTCTTTTCAAAGATTGATCTACGATCAGGTTATCATCAACTAAGGATTAAAGAAAGTGATGTTTCTAAAATTGCATTCCGAACTCGTTTTGGCCATTATGAATTCATTGTGGTACCCTTTGGATTGACCAATGCACCAGCAGTATTCATGAATCTTATGAACAGTGTTTTCAATAAATTCCTCGATCAATTTGTACAAGTCTTTTTAGATGATATTCTCATATACTCTAAGAATGAGAAAGAACATGAAGAACATCTTCGGATAGTATTATCTTGCCTTAGGGAACACCAGTTATATGGGAAGTTATCCAAGTGTTCTTTCTTTCAAAAAGAGATTCATTACTTGGGACATATTATATTCGGTAAAGGAATCTCAGTAGATCCTAAAAAGGTGAAGGCAATCATGGAATGGCCGATACCTAAGAATGTACAAGAAGTACGAAGTTTTATGGGCTTAGCAGGTTATTATCGAAGGTTTATAGAAGGATTCTCCAAGATTGTAAAGCCTATCACAACCCTCCAGCACAAAGGTGTTAGGTATGAATGCACTGAGAAATGTCATAAAGCATTTTCCGAACTCAAAATATTATTGACTAGTGTACCAATTTTGCGAGTACCTGATATGGACAAAGACTTTACTATGTGTACCGATGCATCTAAACAAGGATTGGGTGCAGTATTAATGCAGGATAGAGGCGTAATAGCATATGCTTCAAGAAAATTAAAGCCACATGAAGAACATTATGCTACGCATGATTTAGAGTTAGCTGCCGTGGTACTAGCTTTAAAGATATGGAGACATTACCTGGTAGGGAGAAACTTTGTGCTCAAAAGCGACCGCCAAAGTCTATAATATTTGTTCACCCAGAGAGACTTGAATGCTAGAAAAAGACGATGGAGTGAATTCTTAAATGAATATGACTTTGGAATTTCATATATAAAAGGGAAAGAGAATGTAGTAGCAGATGCTTTAAGCAGAAGACCACGAATATTTTCCCTCATACCTATCCAGGTAGACTTAAGAAAACGATTAGTAGAACATCTTGTAAGAGATAACTGGTACTTAAAAGTAAGGTCTGGGCTGGATATTAACCATTTAAAGGAACCTAAGTTTGAAGGATATGATCTGGAAGATGACGGAATTTTACGATTCCGTGGAAGGATGTACATACCAGATAGTAGAGATTTTCGAAACACCATCCTGAAGGAAGCCCACAGGGCAATTTATTGTGCACATCCATGAGTAAAGAAAATGTATGATGATACAAAGAAACTCTTCTTCTGGACAAGAATGAAAAACAACATTGTCAAATTCGTTGCTAAATGCCTTGAATGTCAGCAAAGAAAGGCTGATCATTGTCACCCAGCAGGTCTCCTACAACCTCATGACATTCTTATGACTAAATGGGAGATAATTTCTATAGATTTCATCATTGGGCTACCTCTTACTCCACAAAGGCATAATGCCATTCTGGTCGTGGTAGATAAATTAACGAAGAGTGCCCATTTTATTCCTGTAAGAGATACTTATGAAGCTGCCGACGTAGCACGGGTATTCATAAATGAAATTATTAGATTTCATGGAGTACCTAAGAAAATCATATCAGATAGGGATCCACATTTCACTTCAAGATTTTGGACATGTATGTAGTCAGTAATGGGAACTCAATTAAATTTAAGCACAACAGATCATCCTGAGACTGATGGACAAACAGAAAAGGTAAACCAAGTACTAGAAGATATGCTAAGAATGTATGTTATGGGATCAACAATCACACTAGGAAAAATACTTACCCTTAGTTGAATTCGTATACAACAATAGTTATCACAGTTCAATTGGGATGCTTCCATTTGAAGCATTATACGCAAGACCCTGCAGAACACCATTAAACTGGGACAAATTAGAAGACCGGGTAATAGTGGGGCCAAAATTAATCCAAGAGATGGAAGAACAAGTAAAGAAAATTAGACAACAATTGAAAGAGGCACATGATAGACAAAAAATTTATGCTAATGCTCACAGGACAAATAGAAGCTATAAAGTAGGAGATCAAGTTTTCATCCGCATCAAGCCAAATAAAAGCACCATACAGTTTGGAAAAGAGACAAAATTATCTCTCCGATTTATTGGACCATTCAAAGTCCTGGAAAAAGTTGGACCTATCGCCTATTGTTTTGCACTGCCACCCCACTTGCATAAAATTCATAATGTATTTCATGTATCTGTCTTACGACAATATATCGCTGACAAATCTCATAATCTTCAATGGAAGGAACTGTAGGTATCAGACGAGGAAACCATCACAGTCGAACCATTACGTATACTGGAACGTAGGGTTCGATAGCTCGGGAACCGACTAGTAGATCAAGTTAAAGTCCAATGGGACAAATATAGTCTCGGATCGGCTACTTGGGTAGATACAGAGGCCATATGTCAAAAATACCCCAACTTGTGTTAAATTTTGAGGAACTAAAAATTTTATGTGTATATAACTACTCTATTTTGGACATTTGAAAATGAATTTTATTTTGCTAGTACATGGATACCATAAAGATATGATGTTTATTTGACTCTGTTAATACATAATATATGTTATTGTTTAACCTTACTGGTACATGGATACCAATATAAAATATGTCATTTAATTAACATTGCGAAAATACGAAATTAGATCATAGACTATGCTATAAATAAAGATATCTATAAATTTATTTCATTTCTGCATGATTAAAGAAATAGAAATAACAAAATAACTACATTTTAATAATGACTAAATATGTTAGGTCATAGATAGCAACATGTATGAATTACACAAAATTGTTATATGAATGCAAATTTTTTTGAATATATCAATGCATATGTTATGATGTATGGACAAGTATTTAAATTGCAGATAAGATCGTTCCAAAATGACCACGTGATGACAAAATTTCAGAACAATTGAGACTCCATGAGATTTCATGATAAGTTGTTACTCTTGGTCCTAATAGGAAGGGTGGAGGTATTGCCCACCGTTTATCTTCCAAAACCTGGGGTCATGGGAGGGTTGTGCGAGTCACACTCCAGTAGACATGTAATGATGACTGCCGAATGCCTACTGCGATATCAGGTCGATAGAGTCGACACTATCTATGAATGGTTAGGTCACTATATAGGACACCATTTAATACCCAGTAGAGGATGGATAGGATGGGAGCGGAAGAGATTAGGAAGGATAGGATGATTCTAGAATAGCTTGGGGATCCAAAATAATTGTGTCAATGTGGTTGTTTTTCATTGTATTTTGTTCAGATTGTTTCAGCACTTAGATTTATTCCGCAGTATTATTTGTATAGACTGCTTCAGTGATTACTTAGATATTTCAACGTAATGAAACAATTATCTAATAATAGAAGTAATTCAGATTTGTTGCAGTAAGAATCCAGATCTAGGATTTTTCACAGGGAGTACTCGAGGTATCAACCGATGGTGGTTTAAGGATGACCACCAACATTGGAACACTTAGTGCAGCTCCTGGAAAAATTCCAAATATGGCTAGAAGCTAACGTCTTTTGCTAGAGGAAGTGTTCCCTAATGTTGTGAAAAGGGAGACCATTGAGGTCTCAACCTGGAACGCTTGATGCAGTTCCTCAAACATTCCAAATTTGGCTAGAAGCTGAAGTCTTATGCTAGAGGAAGTGTTCTGAAAAGGGAAACCATTGAGGTCTCAACGTATGGTGGTTTAAGGAAGGCCACCAAACAAAATGCATGCTTATGGGCTTCTCTAGCTACAACTCTTAATATAGGTATGGTTGATTTTGGCCCTAGGCTCAGGTAACAAGCTCAGGATGTGGCTTAGGCTCGCTTGATTTATCTTTTAAGCTTGAATATGACCATCAATTCCACCCTTGTTAGATACAAGGTGAGAAGATGAGAAAAACTCAATTGTAAGACTTTTCAATACTCAAGAAAAATTATGTGGTATGAGTGAAATATCTTCTTGGATGTTGAAGCCCATCACCAAGAAGCGACCATCCAAAATGAATCTTTGTTCTTGTAGGAGGCTTGTTTCTGAAGCATTTGTTTGAATGATGGGTATTTTTATGACAATACTCACATGGGTGAAGATCAAAACAATGATCTTTGACATGGCCAACTCTGTCACAATATTGGCATTTCAGAATCTGTGGTTGTTGTGGAAGAGGAGCATGTGAAATTGAGTTGTCCTAAAGAAATCTAGCACTATGAAATTTGATGGGCTTTGAGTAGTATGGAATATGAAAGGATACCTCCTTGTCATATCCAAGACTAGTTCTATTCTTGTTGCTGATAAATTCTTCCTAAGGTTTGGTGATCTACTTAGGAAGTGTAGGCTGAATTTCTGCATTTGCATGAAAAACTGCTCTTGAAATGGGCACATGATGAGAATCAACCTCGATGTCACTGATTTTATCAATCTCTGAGTGCTGATGGGAGCCAACTTTAGACTAAAAAAGGGGATTGCTCTAAACAAAAACAAGTTTAGAATGATGACTACACTTTTGTAACTCATCTCGCTGCAGTTGTGATTCAAGCTGCAAAAAACCAGTCTTGTGCATTTTGAAAACAAGTTCTAATGTCAGAAAGTGTGTCCTTGTTGATTTCGACTATATTGTTAACACCATATATTATAAAATTGCTCAGTAATTCTATTACCTCATCAACCATTTTCCAACAATTTGAATTGTTGAATTCAAATACACTCCCAAAATCAAATAAAAGGGTTCTCCACCAGGCTACAAACTCAGCAATTGACAAGAGGCTTGGTTGTAGGTAACAACAAATTTAACAACAATGTGAACCAATAACAAAGTTCAACATTATATATCAACCAACACAATCAACCAATATACGTACCAACGCAGACCTCAAATATGTACCAAAAAAATTAATATGAACCAACACACAATTCAACCTTGAATGGAACCTTCACTACATTCAAATAAAGTACATTGACTACATACAAAATTTCAGCGCTGCAATCATATAATATGTGTGCACATACCATTAACTTATATCATGAATTGTTCATCTCATAGAGAACTGACCTCATCTTCAATGCATCCGACCTTCAATGCATCAAGGATTGGCTAGAGATACAAGATTTTAATGCATATAAATATGCACACATTTCCACCAAGGGTTCTCCAACTGGCGCATGAAACATTATATTGCAAATACAATTCAACGTATCGAAAAATGTTCAATGACTTTCACCACAGTCCACGAAGTATGCAATGCATAAACAATCACGAAAGTATTACATACTGCACCATTCCAACATACAAAACTCTGGAGAGAGTATAAACAACCCTCCAAATCTGTGTTGGAGATTGCAATCTACAACAATTGAAAACATTGTATAAACTTGACGCTTAATGCCTTGACAAAGAGTCTCTTTTTGGAGTGGAAGGACAAATTTCAACGTTCAACTTTCATATGGAGTGGGCGCTTTGTCATTCAAAAGTTTTGGCCTAAAGAGGGACTTCAAGGTTGGAAAATGGGGTTTCGAAAGAGAAGATGTTGCATTAGTTGGTGCTTGCAGGGCCTCGTCCCTGATTTCCAAAGGAAACGACGATCAATGGGATCTGGATAAGAATCAACTGCAAATTTGATAGATCCAACACGAGCACTTGCCAAACCAGATACTTGAAAACCTCCTCAACTGCAATGTTTTCCTCGAGTGTGAATACCATAGAAACCACGACTTCTATGACACCTCTTTCACTGCACCAGTCATGTGCATCTATGGACCCAACTCGGAAAGAAACAATTAACACCAATAAGAAGGGGGTGTTTTAGTACTCCAGCTTTAAAAAAGAAATAGAAGATGCAAAGCTGATACGTTGCAGAGGTAGGTGAGAAACATCACAGAAACAAAGTTTCACCAATATCAGATAAAGAGAGACAGACCTTCAGGAGGAACACATAAAAAAGGTTGATTGGTTCCTCAAAATCCTTGGAAGCGCTTGTCTGTTTTTGCTATTTTGGGATTGTAGGCAGAGAACCCGACTCAAATCTGGGTAACAGAGGGTTCGAAATTGTAGATGTGAGTGGCAGAGTGGCAGATCTGACCAACCTGTCTCTGATACCATGTAAAACTCACAAGAAATTGATAGAAAAATTAAGATAAACATGAGATACATTTTATTCACAATGATATGCATTTATACAATGTCTAATTAGTAATGACCCCTGATTTTCATATTCCAAGTAGTCTCTTGGACTCCAATGACTATTCAAATTCCACACCCAAAACCCTTAGAGGATTAGGTGTCCAACAAGAAGAAAATATGGTAGATTTATTTCAGTCTCTTTGAAAATGCATTAAGAGTCGAACATGATAAAAAAAATATCAAACCATACTTGCCTTCACAAGTGAAAAGTTTCTGAAGAATAAAGAGAATATCCCTCCATTTCCTCTTGAATGTAGAGACATGCATGCCTTTTCGCCAAATTGTTTCCATTTTAGAGTTTACGATAAATTTTTTGCATGTGCCACCTTTAATTTTCTAATTTTTGAACCAATTCTCACCAGTCCCAGGTAGTTTAGTAGCTTCAGCTAAGAAATAATCTGTTACCTTGAACTGTATATTGCCAATGTCTACTTCAACTCCATTAAAAGTTCTGACAAAAGCTCTAGTTACCTTTATGTCATACCCTTGAAATTTTTCTAAGAACATTAGCTAGCCTACCTTTTCGAAATTCTTTTGCACATTGGACATGCTTCCAAAAATTTAGTCCCAGTGGGATCAAATCTCATTATTGGTTCTATACTCAACATTCAGGAAGTTTAAGCCCTCAAATTTACACTTTTGTCATGACTTTCACAAGATAATATGGAGAAGAGGAGTGATGGAAGGAAACATTTGCAAATGGAGTGAAAAGGTGGTGAAGTGGAAGAAATTTAGATTGGGTTGAAATAATTATGGGAAATTAAATCCATCTCACATAATTATTAAACCTTATTAATTTTTGATGAGATTGGCAAGGCGATTCCCAAGCGATTCCTACAATGATGTGATGGATTAAAAGATATGACATATCATATGTCGTGGGTAATCATGAATTAGAATGACATCATATTTATGAATATATATTTTAAATTATGCCTCCTTGGAGCTTAGGATAAATGCCAAATGTCCATACATTATACGTTTTATATTTTCTTTAATAAAAATAACTAAAACGGTTACCTTATGTTACCTTTGGCCAAATTTTATTGAATTTTTGTTCTTGTAACAAAACTGCTTGATGTTGTTGGAAACTTTGACGCTGATACCTTGAAATTTTGTTGCATATTCTCTGATGTATGTATTTTGGAAATATATTTGATGAATCTTCTAACTGATGAGATCCATCTATCAATTGATTTTGGATATCCATTAGTTTTAGGGACTTTTCCATAGATACAAAAAGTGATCATGGTTGTGCAAAGTCTGCAAACTGGAAAAGACTTGTCGTAGGTCAAAATTCTTTGAAATTGAGCTTAAGGAAACTGTAAAGCCTTTAGGTAGCAATCCATTAATGCTCTGTGTGTTGCTGATATTTATTACTTATTGATTTAAATTCTGAAAAAGGACTTACAAGCTAAAGATGAAGGTTGTAAAAATTGAATTGAAACTTTTTGAATAAAAGCTAAAAAGAAAGCGAATTATATATGCCAGATGCTAGTTTTCAAAGATAATTTCTATATAATTATGCCAAAATCTTGGTTTTCATAACTATATATATATATACTTGGAAGAAAATTAAATTGTGTTAGGAGGGGGAGAAGAAATTTCCCCATTCACCAACTCCATCTCAGAGTGTTGAAGCAGTTTTTTAACAAATTCTTCTCTTGTTAAACTTGGCTTATGATATAACTTCAATCTATGCCCATTAACAAGAAAAGAGATACACTCCTCATCAATAGTCTTGATTTGAATTGATCCATTATCATATACTGTCTCTATTTCATATTAACCTAACCAATGTGTTTGAAGCTTTCATTTAAAATCTTTAAATTGGGAGTTAAACATGAGGGTTAAATCACTTGGTTTAAATTTCTTCAACTTGATAACCTTGTTATTCCATTTTGTCCTTTGTTGCTGGATGACTATTGGGTAATTTAATTGTTGGTTAATTGTTGGTTAAATTACTTCATTAAATTATCGACCAGGGTTTGTGAGCTTGTGAAGTATATGTGCACCATATATTCTACGACATCTATAATCATTTAAAGAAGACTAAACTAATTACGAATGGAAATTAAATATATTTATGACTAGATCTCATTAAGCACACACACATGTATTTTCTAAAATGGCCAATTCAAAACTGAAATGTAAATGAAAATTTTTAAAACAAACTATGCTAATATGAAAACTTCGAAACTATTCTATTGAACAAAAATTGAAATCTATTCTATTTGAACAATGAAAGGGAATTTAAAGTAATTGACTTGAAAAAGAAATTTATTCTAGAAAGCTTTGAAACAATTCTATTCTAAATCTAGATTATGAAACTTGAAATAAATCTATTCTAAATTGTTATACGAGATTTATGATTGCGGACAAAGGTATCTCCCCTAGGTTTGGTGGTCAACCTAGAACAACAGAGAGACAAGGAACCCAACGTGTTTCCTTAAAATAAATAGATGATGGAGTGAGACCTACCTAGAAATTGTCGCTCACTTCACTCCTCCTTTAGCTTGGAAGCTCCAATTCCAGCTCTGATTTCCAAAATTAGATCCTGCACAGTCAGATAACACAAGCCAAGAAACTACGAGATGTATGCAATATCATATAAATACTCTATCAATAGATCAACTTGTTATTGAAATAAGTGAAATAATGACATCACATATAGGAAAATAGAGAATTCTTTGCATTAATATAAATGGAAGGAGATTACAACCATAAGTGGTAGTCGTTCTTGTAGAGGATCTCCTCTAGGTTATTAACTCGTCCTTTACTTGTCACAATATGCACCTCCAGTCACCCTATGCATGAGATGATAACTACTTTCTACAACAACTTAAGGGTATAATCACTCTCCAAAGCCAACCATTATCTCTAGCGTATGAGAGGGTAAATATATAGGAGAGAGGGGTAAGTTGGGAGTTCTTATCCAATTACCATTCTAAGGTTTTAAATCCACCTTTGATGGAGGGATAGGATCAAAGGATAAGTGGTGAAAAATCCAAAGTAGGGTAGGATAGGATCCGAATGTCAATCCAAGGTAAGTAGTTGAAACAACTTCTGGAAACTCCTAGAAGGTGAAGCTTTCGGAATCTCAATTATTCTCCCAGAATTCTAGAACCAACGCAGGTGCAAAGGAGAACAACCTGCTGGTGACCAACGCTGGCCACAATGGAGCGAAGTGTAGGTGAACACACCCCAGTAGGCTTGCAGGGAGAGTTGGTCCTCAAACTAGCTCAAATAGGGCAATTTAGGGTTGAAATTCTGAGGGATGAAAGGTACATGCTTATGGATTTGTGCAAGATGATGACAAAGGGAATAGGATGTAGATTGATCCCATTAAGAGGCTCACTTGATCTGATGTGAAGAAATGGCCTATAACAGAATGCCCCCTAAAGCGCAAAGTCAGAGATGGTTACTAATGACTACAGTGCTTTACCTTGTGACAAGTACGGATCAAGGACAACTGACGATCTTCGTATGTCACAATACATTTATCATGACATATGGATGCATACCCATACTCAAATCATAAGATAACATAACATGTACAATGATCAAAAGACACAGATGCAACTGGTGGACCCATGACTGAATGACTGTTTATATGATCATGAACATCATACATTGTGATATTTGTATAACTCCTGAAATCGCAACCTGGATGGATGAAACTAGATCTGGGGTCTTGTAATATTCCTAATTAGCACCGCTAATTGGAATATTTGATTTTTGTATAGTTTTGCCGCCTATAGTTAATTGATAAATAAAAGTGAGAAAAGAGGGGTCAACTCACTTAAATAAAATAAAGTGCTTCCCTAGTAGGAGCAACGTTATAACTTAAAGGGGAGCCTTGGGGGTCCACACCACGTATGAGGAAGGCCTCACGTAGCCTCTAGGAGCATCTGCACAGACTTATGAGGAGCACGTGGAGAGAGGGGGACCACGTTAGGGTTTGAGGAGAGCTAGCGTTATAAAAGGTGGGAAAGCCATTTCATTTGGATTCTTGTTGTTGATGATATTTGAGCTAGACCTCTGTCTTCTTGAGCACGCTGGTTGTTTAGCCTGTCTGTAGCACTGTTTAGTGCGATTGAGTGTCTCCGGTCGGAGATTTCGCCCTTAGCCCCGGGGGACTTCGAGTGCCTGCTCGGGCAAGGTCTTTTCTACAGTTTTCAGCGAAGGATTTGGTTGTTGATTTGCGGAGGAGCTGGGCTTCTTTTGGTGACTGCGCAGTCCCTAGGAGAGAGGACGCAGTTCTTGGAGGAGGTGTTCTATTGCGGGGTTTTCTGCAGAGTTACACAGTGGAGATCTTGGGGCAGGGAATCCCAGGCCTTTATCATGGGAGATTTTTTCGTGGAGTTTGTGGGCCGATTTGTGACATATCATTTGGCATCCGCGCCGGGCCCTCGGAGGGACGCCGTTTTTCCCCGAGGAGGGTTTCCCGAGGTGATTTTCGATTGGCCGACCATTTTCATGGTTTCGGGTTTTGTCCTGCAGAGTCTGTGTGTTCTCGCGTATTTTCAGCTCATTCCTGGTATGGGGACCGGCCCCCAAGTTCCACCATTCCAAAAGAGCGCAGCTTACTGGGCAGCTTTCTTCCCAAAGAACCGGGACGCAACAGAAGGTGCCCATTTCCTGTTTTCTGAGAGGGTTCTTCACTTGCCTTGTGCAAGGATAGGTGCTATTATTCTGATTATCCATTGTATCTCATTATATTCTCAGATTAATAAAATGGCTTAGCATTCCCGGCATTTTTATGTGTATTTGCTTTATGTTCTATTTCCGACATTTTTCTATATTGTTGTTTGCTTGTATTGTTGTCTATTTCCCATTCGGGATATTACAGGTCTTATATCTCGTTCAAATGACCAACTAATGTACAAGTCTAACCATGTGAATCAATGAGATGGAGTTGAACATGGTATACAACATCTGATTTCCGATCAATGATTTAAGCCATTAATAGATGCAAGAGAAACCACCGATGATGTTAATGGATCTCAAGGTACTATGGTACAATCAGTATGGTGTGAGTAAATGAGTTGATGTCAAACAACATACAGAATCTTTCGGTCGAAGGCCATTGGTGTAAACCTGTCGTCGAGAGCAAGGAAACTTTCCTTTGATGTATGTAAGCACCAAGGTACCAACGAGGTGTTTCTAAGTCAATTTCCTAGATGATGTGCTGAAGTCGACATGAAGCGACCCATTATAGGAGGGCCTTGATGTATTCTCCACCAATGACACGAGACGTGTATAATGATTGAGATAGAATAATCAGAGTGATACTGATATGGAACTGGATCAGGAAAGGCAAACATGAAATGAAGGCTTCAGAGTATTGTAGTGGAGATCAACTGAATGAATTCTCTTGAACACATAACGACACTATATGGAGTTGGCAGCATTGAATCAAAACCGAAATGGAGTCTCTGAAAACGATATGATATCCAAGAGACAAGCAGATTACCCAATCCAATAGCCATGGAGATGAAGTGGAAAAAGTGTCATGTTCAAGAACGACTCACTGCCATTTAGAAAAGTGGAATCCCCTATTTTCCCAATTTACCCAACCATACTGGTCAATACCTCTTTACTTTTTAACAAGATTGAGTAGGATAACATTTCCTTGATTTGTAAGTTCATCCTTTGGATGAATTCCTCCAAGTATTTTTAACAAACCCTGAGAAAGAGTGGTTCGACCTTGTCATGTTCGACAAGTCCATCATTGTTTGATGTTTTAACGAGTCCAACGAAGGTAAAACTCGACATCTTTTTCATGTTTAGAGAGTTTGAAAAATAGGCGGAAAAGAAAACTCCACGTCCCTTTTCGTAGATAGTCTCTTAAGTCTGAAAAGGTAGAAAACAATACTCAAGAGAACCTCTTAGCCTTGTTCGACTAAGGTATTAATTTTTCGTAGTTAGTCAATCTTAGTCAATAAAAGGGTTAAACTTATGCTGAGTAAACGTATTTTCATTTAAGTTTACGAGTTCAAAAGGACAAGTGCTCGACAATATTTTCATATTTTGGGAGTTTGAAAAGAGCTGAAAGGGGACTCCAGGGGGTTCCTTTTTTGTTGGTTTACAGAGTCCGAAAAATAGATAAAAGTGTACTCCTTGGTCAAAATAACCTGTTTAAACATAGTAAAAACTTGCTAACAACTGTTCACCTACTCAAAACACCACAAGAAGGATTAAACATATCTGTTTCACAATAAAAATGAAGCATATGTAGGTCAAAATGTTAAAATGAATAAAATAACGAGAAAATGACCATAAATATCCAAAATGACTTATCATTTTTACTATTTCACACTTTACCTTCAAAAATGAGTATTTGGAGCCCTTTTGCCCTTGATCTTCTTCAGAGGATTGCGACCAATCTAGGGAACCATTTCAAGTGTCGTTGGATCCAGGTAGGATCTAAGACCTTTCTTTATCTTTCCACAGTTCATTTTTGTGTTTTCAAGCAAAATTTTCAAGTTTTTGAGGCCCCTGGGGTTCATAAAAAACACATTGGGAACAACACACCCCCTCTATGTTGAAAAGGGCGTTGCCCCTAGGCAGAGGAACAATGTAGAAAAAAATGCAACACTTTGTCTAGGCATTCTAGAGTGCGTTGGGCGCATTTTTCCAAGTTTGTTCTCAAATTTACCTCAAATTTTGTCAGGTTTTTTGCATGGGAAAGAGTGTAATGAGTCCTTTGTTGATGTTTCAGGTACCCATTACCACAAAATTTCATTCATCTGGAGAGAAATAGAGCATGAAGCACAAGATTTAAATGTTGCAAACGACCCTGCTACCGTCTAGGTGCTTAAAAACTGCGAGTTGTTAAAAAAAATTTGGCTTTCCGGTATGAGGCAACAAATGGAGTTGTTAAAGTACCTTGTGCGTTCATGGGATGTTCAGGCATAGGCGTTCAAGTTTGGGGAGAATATACTCGAGATACATGTAGATGATATTTACTTTCTGACAAGATTGTCAAAGAAAGATGCCCCCATCTCTCTTCTAGGTTGAATAAGAGGTGGTGATATGGTGAAAGATTACATTGGTACCTATTGCAGACCTTGAGCCGTTCCTATTACGGAAGAAAATATTAACATAGAGGATGTGATCTAACTACATTTGAGAACGATCTTGTTCATCATAGCAAGATTGGTAGGTAGCTCGACATAGCATGTGGCAAGCAAATCATACATGCAATACGAGGTAGAATGTCTAGCACTGACAATATTCAACTAGAGCGAGGGTGTCTTGGTCAACTTGAAGGAACAACTTACTAAAGAAAAGGAGGGGAAGTTGAAGAAATTCGACTATGGTGCCATTTTAGTCTCTTTTTCCTTAGAGCGGGTACCATTAATGCAGCCTCAGCAGATTTGTAATATCCCAAATGGGATATTTTAACTAAAAATGCAAAAATAGACTTAAGCAACAAAATAAACGGAAATAAACACACAGCCACCAATATAACACAATGGATGTCGATAAAATCCCTTAGCCATTTTATTAATCTATGGTAGAAAGTACATCAACGTAAAGGAACAGCAGAACCTGAGCTTGCCAAGCAAGCGGAGCAAAACCCAGAAAGATCTCTGGTCCAACTGATGAATGACTCTGGCAATGATGTAGACAGCTCGGCAAGAAGACTGCTGCAAATTGGCTATGGAAAAACTGTCACTGAACCCACTGAAGCACAAGTTGAAGATTTGGATGATCCTCACACCAATCCCTAAAGCTCTGCGAAACTTCTGAATGAAGTCTCCTCAAGAGAGTTGGGTTTTAGTCCAACACTCATAAATCACCCGAGGGTTTCCGTCCTGGGGCTACGGCTGAAGTAGAGAACCATGTCTCACACCTCTCATAAAATAAAATAACATGATCCAACGATATCTCCCAATGGCCTCCTCCCTTTCTTTTATAGATCTCTTGGAGCCTTCTAGAACATTATTTTATTATTATTTAATTCATGGAGCACTTTTCCCTTTTATTAAAATATTCCTTTTTAATGCAGAAAAGGGTAAATCGGCTACCACGCCTCCTCCAGTCACTGAAATCCGTATCTAACTATCCCACCATGTAGGTATCCTCGTCCCGGTTCCAATGAGCTATTACACTAAGGTGTTCCATTATGTATTCCTCCCGAAATGCCACCTTGAGTGTAATCAGCTGAGTTAAGCCCATAAATAACTCAAATTTCCGAAAGTTATCGGAATGCACCGGAACGAAAGCCAAACCGCTCGGACGATGGAGTATATCAAGCGAATGCCTCTGGAAACCATGAAAACTCCTCAAAACTCCTCCAAAGAGCTCCTAAGCCCACTAGTAGCACCAATTTGTACCTGTGACCTGTCTGATCCTAACTCTGGAAGTCCAACCTGACCCGGTAGTAGGTGACACCAAAATAAGGAATATTACAAGATTGTACTTGATCCCTTCGATTCGAGGGTCCCATGGATGAGGAGGTGGATAGACCACATGACCAGACATGCAGGTCCATCAACGATCAACTTTTCACCAACCTTCTTTGGACGGTTATGCAGTCAATTCATCGTGATCGATGAATACCCTTACACAGGGATGGATTTCCGTGATGATCCCAAGCTCATGTTGCATGAGGGTGAGCAATGGGGTGCTATAGGTAATATACTTTGACCGTTAAGTTTTTGAAAAGTTTTACAATTTTTTTTGTTTTTTTCATTTTTCCAAGACTAAAATATTTGATGTTAAGACTAAACTATTTGATGTTTTCATGCAGACATCGGACCTATTCGACCAGTGGGTGCTACATATCTCTGTCGCATAGAGAGCCAATCACAAGAGGAGGCAGTGGCCCGTGGGACCAATACAAGTTGCTACAATGGGACGAGATGCGCAACAGGATCTTGAGGTAGTGGAGGTCCTATGCAAGGTGAAGCGCCACATGGAGGGATTGACCCACATGGTTGATGAGACCATAGTCGATCAACTTCCATTGCGACTTCAACGACATAACATTAGGATATCTAGTCGTATTGGTCGATTATTGCACAAGATAGCTCATGCCGTGTCGTTTTATTATGAGCACCACTGATTGTCTACTTAGTTGTCTGCATGTAGTTTTCTATATGGGCAATGTAGCCATATGTGTCTTGGGGCACACATTTTGTAAAACCAAACTTATCATATATATATTCAATGTTTCCTAATTCCTATTCTACTTTCAATATAATGTGATGTGAATTGAAATTTACTTACATTCGTTGCAAATGTCTATCTAAAACTAAATTATATAGGGCATTTGCTAAAGTGTTTAGATTTATAGAAATGTGTTCATATTGTATGAAATCGAAATTTCTTTCTAGAAGATGCACTCTCAAAACCATGCGAAGGATGGAAAAATTTCTCACCGAATAGATATTCGCGATTTGTAGTACTACGAGTTGTGAGTAAGGCCTGATGACTATATGTCGGATACCATGTGAAATAGCATCAAATAGCAGCTCAACCACTGCAATATACTCAACGATGTTGTTAGTAGAGCGGCCAATGCAAATTCCTTGCATACTCACTATCTCGCCATTTGGAACAAAGATGCCCCACACTGCAGAGGATAGGTTGTGAGTACTACGGCTAGCACCATCAACATAACTAATATACAGTTCGAGAGAGTTTGACATATGAAAACCAAAGTAAAGAAAGATCAACAAAAACCATGGGAAACTATGAAAAACACACTGCAAATGCACTCAACACACCTATAGATAGTATGTACAAAGTGTACTACGCATGGGATCAAGCATAGTATTTTTCAAGATACAACCCATTTCTAGGCCGCAACAGTGGAATTCCATCAAGATCTACTAACTCGTAATCCCCTTTTGCAAGGACATGCTTGAAAATGTATGGGCCCAAGCACATAGGCTAGAAATTTCCTGGGCCTAACTTATCAGCCTCCTGGTCATATAGGAGTACCGGATCTCCTTCCGAGAAGACTCTAGGCTTGATACTTTTGTCATATTGCGCATTGATGTGTCTTTTATGAGATTCGTTGGCCAAAGAAGTATCGCGCTAGGTCTCATCCAATCGAGTAAAGTGTAAAAGACGCTCCTCTTCTGCGAAGGTAGCAGGGGGAAGTTCGATAACTAGTTTCAGCGATGGAATTTCGCACTCAATGGGAAGGATCGCTTCCAGAACATAAACCAACTGAAAGGGCGTGAATCCAGTAGCAGTCCTTACTGAGGTTCGGTATGCCCACAAGGCAACATAGAGAAGTAAATGACAAACCTATTTATGGACCCCTATCATGCATTGAAGCATAGTCTTAAGAAATTTCTTGATAGCTCCAACTTGTTTGCTAGCCTGAGGATAAGAGGGAGTAGAATTTTCATGTGAAAGTCCCAATTTGGTAGTTAATTTGGTTATCATATGATTTTGAAAATGGTTCCTGTGATCTGTAACTATCGCTTGTGGAACACCAAACCTAGCAATCATGTGGTTGAAGAAAAAGTACGGAACCGTTTCTCCGATATTATTGAATGTAGGCATCACTTCAACCCACTTAGTAAAGTAGTCAACAACGACAATGATATAACCATGCTCCCCGACCGAATGAGGGTTACATGTCATAAAGTTGATACCCCATTTCGCAAAGGGACCAACAACGATAACAGGATGCAGAGGAGCAGGTGGAGCACGGACTTTGCGATCGTATATCTAGAAAGCATGACACTTCTGGATTCCAAGGATACAGTTGCGGAAAATGGTGGGCCAAAAGTAACCAACGCGTAAGATTTTTTGCACGGTAGTGTAACCAAATAAATGTCTGTGACATGCTCCTAAATGGAAATCATTAAGAACTTCCTCGACCTCCTCGAGGGTGAGGCACCTACGTAAAATCATATCGATACCATGACGGTAAAGGGTGTCGCCAATAATCAGATAATTTCGGGATTGGTAGTGAATGCGTTGCTGCACAGAGCGACAGGTATTAGGTTGGAAAGTTTGGGTCTAGAGATAAATAATGAAATATCCATACCATGGGTCAGATGAAGATATCAAGAACAATGACTCGTCAGGGATGGAATCTTCAGATGTAGATTTCGCATCAAGGGAGGGAAGATCACACATTAATTCGATGAAAACTAGGGATTTATTTGACTTCGATTTGATGAATTCCATGTCAAATTCTTGGAGAATAACTATCCATTTCGAGTAATTTCCCCCCAGAAATTGGCATGACAAGATATATGTCATCAGGTTGCAATCTGAAACGACCGTAGTTTTCTGAAGAAAGATGTAATGGCGAAATATCTGGACGGATTGAACGATCGCCAAAGCCAACTTTTCGACATGAGTATACCAAACCTCGGTATTTTTGAGGTTCCGACTTAGATAGTAAATGGGATGTTCAGTCCTAATGTCATCTTCTTGGACCAACACCATAGCTATAGTAGAGATGGCGACATCGAGATACATGAAATAGTCGCACTGTTAATCAGGGGGATATAAGAGAGATGCCCCAACCAGTACATCTTTCCAAGCATCAAACGATTTTTGTGCAACGTCATCCTAATGAAAGGGAATCCCTTTTTTCATTAAGCGAGTAAATCCTTTGGTCATCCTGGCGTAATTAGGGATGAATCTCCTCAAGAAGTTAGATTTCCCTTGGAGTCTTTGTAACTGAACTAAGGAAGAGGGCGCATGAAAATTAACAATTTCCTGGACTTTGAGAGGATCAATATGAATTCCCTGTTTGGAAATAACAAAACCAAGGAGTCGACCAAAACCAACACAAAGCACACATTTGTGCGGATTAAGTCAAATGTTATAGTGCTTACAACAGATAAAAATGGTCTGTAAATGCAATGGGTGACCATCTTGATGCTTGGAATGAGAAGGGAGATCGTCCAAATAGGGTTGCACGATATGCTTAATATCATGAAAAGCATAATCCATCGCACTTTGAAACATGGCCCCTATTTTCTTGAGACCGAATGGGAGATTTTTATAAGCAAAAGTATCCCAAGGACAAATAAATGTTGTCTTAGGTTGGTCCGTCAGGAGAATGTTGATTTAATTGTAACCCGAGAATCCATCCATAAATGAATAGGTCTCGCAACCAGTGCAATAATTAACAATCTATCAATAAATGGGGTTGGGTAGTTGTCTTTCGAATAAGCTCGATTAACATCCTGATAATCGATGCATACTCGAATCATGCCCTATTTCTTCATGACAGGGACAATGTTTGAAACCCAATTGGTTAAAGGAATGAGGTATATGAAACCAGTCCAAAGAAGCTTCTCAACTTTAGCTTTTATCCTGGAATCCTTCTTAGGATGGACCGGATGGAAGCGTTTCCGGATGAGTTTGGCATCAGGATATATCTTAATTTCGTGCACCACTATATTTGGGTCGATGCCAGAAATTTCTTCATACGTCGAGGCAAATACATCTCTAAACGCATGAAAAAGGGCTCGATAGGTCTCGACTTCAGTTGAAGAACAAGATGCTTCGATGTAAAGATTTTTTTTTATTCTTGGTTTAATCGAAATATTGAGAGGAATGGTTTCTTTGATATTTGAGAGGTTCTTTTCAGAGTCGATCTCATGAATGGAAACAAAATTTGTAAAGGGTTCAATTAAATTAGGTAGGTACAAACCACCTATATTATCTTCTATGAATTCGGGAAGGAAGGAACGATGGTGATGCTCCTCCCACGACACGTCTTCTGACATCATGATCTCCATGATGCTTTCGTTAGTTGAGAATATGCGTGAGGAAGGATCACAGGACATGCCATAATCCAAGGATCGATCTACCCAATTGACCGAAGAAAAAATATGGGCCGCACAAGATAAGTAAATGGCTTCATAATCTTGCTCAACGGGGCTAAGGGCATCCGATCACCAAAACTTTGGCATCAATTTCACTCGATACAATCCATGGATCAGCCATAATCGTAGAGGATGATATCATATTGATATAAGCAACCGAAGATGGGAAGTTGGAAGGGGGAGGAGGGGGGAGGGAAAAATTCCCCACAAGTGATGAATCCTCTAGTAATACAACTCCAACATGCTGATATGAATGTAGGGCTTCCCTTACAAGAGGGACACTTCCAGTAACATTGTAATCAGAGGCAAAGAAGTTGAGTTGATATATGGCTACAATCCCACCTTTATGAGGAAAGGAAATCATGCGGAAGTAAGTTGAAACGATGGCAACCATAGCATAAACCCATGTACGTCCCAGTAGAAGATTATAATCAAGAGGTCCATCAATATCTTCTATTTCAACAGAGATGGTTTTTCCCCCAAGTTCCACTTGGAGGAAATTCAAAACCCCATAGGGTTTATATGTCCTTCTATCAAAGGATTTTAATGTGGTGGTCAATTGATTCAGTTGATGTGAACCAATCACCTTCCAACAAGACATAAACATGATGTAGATCGAGGCTCCCTTTCCACAATAGAACGATGAATGTTTTTACCATGGACAGTGACTTGAATCATAAAATCCAACTGAGCTGGAAGCCAAGGAGTATAGTTTTCATGAGAGAAAACCACTAGGTTGGAATCCGATGAGTCCATACATCTAATAGACGACAACAAGGCCTTCTTTTGGGCGGGGTAGTTTTGCAACACCTCAACGGTGGACATGGTTGATGGATATTGAGCCAAGTCTTCAACCACATTGTAATTCTAGGCATCTCTTTAATGAGGGTTGTAAGAAGACTTATGGATAATACCCTTCAGAGGCTTGATAGTCAATTCCGGAGGCAAGGCAGAATTAGATGAGATTGGTGCTGAACCAAAGTAACAAAAATCGCGATCGGGATAAAATCGCCGAGGGGAAAAAATCGGAAAAAATCGTAAAAATCGGGAAAAAATCGTAACATACAAAAATATTCATTTTTTTTCAATTTTTTTAATATCTAAAGCATCTACAGCATAAAATAAATGTATTGACACATAAATATGAAAAAAAAACTAATATATAAGATGTGTAATATCATGTCTAGTGCTACATCACACATAAAACTGAATCATGTCCTGAATACTAAGTCCTGAGTCTCAAGAGTCAACTCGGCCTCAAAATATCAACAAAAAATATAATAATGTATCTCATATCATGAGTCATAATGTCATATACAAAGGAATGTCAATGCACCATAAAACCTATGGTCCTATACTATTGATTTCCTCTGCCCCTCTTGCGAGAAAATACAACAGCTTTGCCTTTCTCTCTAGATGAAGAAGCTGGCGGGACTGACAATGGGCTCTGTCGTGCTCTAGAAGAAAAAAATGAAGCACCAGAACCGGAACGGGAACCTGAACCACCAGGAGCTAAAGGAGGCAGACCACGTCCTCTACCGGTAGTAGTGGTAGGTGGTGTCACCTCCTCCTCCTGCTCCTCCTCCTCCTCCTGCTGCTGCTACTGCTCCTCCTCGTCCTCCCCCTCCACTACCTCCTGCTCTATCCAATCAGGGGCTGACTCCATGACGGGCCTCTCAGCCTCAACCCTCCATTCAGCAGTGGTGTCAATCGCATCTAAAGAGATGGCCTCCATATCAGGGGTCCTCTCAAGTTGTCTCACCCACAATCTAAGATTGTAGTAGGCGTAAACCATGTCATTGAGCCGCTGACCCTCCAACCTGTACAAGGGTCATAAATTAATAAATTAAATATTTAAAAAAAAATATTTAATGAATTCAAAAAATCAGTTGAGATATGTTAAGTTTTTTACCTGTTGCGCCTTTTGGAGTGTATTTTTTCAAATACACTCCAGTTGCGCTCGCACCCTGAAGCGCTACATGTTTGGCTGAGTATTCTAATGGCAAGTTTTTGGAGCTTTGGTAATCTGCCACCGTAGCTCCTCCACCATGCATCTACAAGTTACAAGTTACAACAAATAAGATAAACTGATAAAGTTACAAACATAAGAAAATTTTTAAAATAATGAAAATCTTACCTGGCATTTTAACAGTCCTATCCTGGACTGCCATGTCGAAGCTCAAGGTGCCACCTGCCATTCTGTATACCTCCATCTCTTTGGATATCTTTGAACGTTCTGATGGAGTTGGCACCATCTTCTGAACACAACTGAAAAAGCCATCCATGACCTCAACATCAAATAGAAAACCACATGAATAAGCAAATGCGGGGTTCAGGAAGAGCCCTGCGGCATGAATGGGACGATGGAGTGTGTTGTTCCATCGATCATCAATCACTTCCCATAAAAGAAGTTGTCTCTGAAACCCATCATCACCCTTATCATCATAATAGCTGTGAACAGCTTCTTTGGCCCTATCCATGGCCTCATACAAGTAGCCCATTGCGGGCTTCTCTCCATCCACCAATCTAAGAACCTTTACCAAAGGTTCACTAATGCTGCACACCTCTTCCACTCCAGCCCAGAAACTTTCCTGATATGACACCAACCTGCAGATGGCCTGTCCCTCTGATTTGCGGCTGATAGTCAAAGCACGCCACTCCTCTGAAACAAACATTCTCTTCAATTCCCACTTAGAATTCAAGAGGGATTGAAGAGAGATGAAAGTAGTGGCAAATCGTGTAATAGCAAGCCGCACCAACTCCTTATTGTTGGTGAATGTCCTCATCAAATGAAGCACAGATCCATGGTTATATATAAATTTTGTGATTCTCTTTGATGATTCTACAATATCAATGACAAAATCAAGCTTTCCGATGTCCTCCAACATCAAATCAAGGCAATGTGCCGCACAAGGTGTCCAAAATATGCTCGGATACCTCTCCATAAGCATCTTGCCAGCTGAAACATAGTTTGTAGCGTTGTCCGTTATGATTTGGACAACATTTTGGGGCCCAACCTCCGTAATGAACACATCTAATAAATCACATAATAATCTTGCATCTTTCACATGTGCAGATGCATCAACAGATTTCATAAACATTGTCCCTTTGGGACAAATGACCAAGAAGTTAATAAGGGTCCTACCCCTTTGATCAGTCCAACCATCTGACATCACAGTGCATCCTGTGATTTCCCATGATGCCCTTAACTCTTCCAATCTCTTGGTGCAGTCAGCTTTCTCATTTTGCAGAATGCGCCCTTTAAGTTCATTCTCTGAAGGGGCTTTGTATCCTGGGCCAACAACAGCGATAGCATCAATCGCAGACTGATAAAATGGATTGGTCCTGGCAACACTGAAAGGAATATCACTCCAAAGAAACAGTTTGCCCAACAACTTATCAGCTTCTTCCTTCTCCTTTCTTTTAAGATAGGAGGAGATAGATGGTTGTGCCCCGTGAGTGGTTCTAGGAACAAAAAATGAGGCAGCAGCGACGGGGCTGCCTGTAGAAGAGGCCGATGCTGAAGAGCCACTACCACTCTCACGCTCAACCACAAACCCTGATATTTGACTTTTCAGAGCTGCTCTGCTGAGTTTAGTGGTTTCTATTTCTCCCAATGAGTTCATGGCTCTTTTGATTATTTCTGGATTGGTGTTTTTGCAAGGGCCTACTTCATGCCCAGGAATTTGTGCCAAGTGGTATTTCAACCTGTATACTCCCCCTGTCATGTGTTGACCACATAATTTGCAAGACAAGTTTGATCGGTCAAAACCCCCATCAGGTTCACCAAATTCCCATAAAGGATCTAATTTCCTTGGCATGTTGGAAACTTTGAAGTTTGAACTTTGAATGTTGAAATTTGAACCTAGGGCACAAGAAAAATTGCAGTTAAAAAATAAAATAAAAAAATTACAATTTTACATACAACATTTTGATTTTTTTCACAAAAAAAAACCCTCAACTCAATCCAAAAATAATGGGAAAAAATACATGTTGAAACACAAGCAAAAATAATGGGAAGAAGCTAAGAGCACAAGAAGAAATATAAAAAACAAAATTTAACAAACAATTTTTTGCATTTTTTACCAAAATAAACCCTCTCCTCTCAATAAAACAAAAACAAACAAAAAAAACACAACCAAATGCAATCACAAATGATGAAAAATACATGGGTAATAGAAACCCATGGAAGAACAAGAAAAAAACAAAAAAAAATGGGTCAAATTTGATGCCCATACCTGGAAAAACGTTTTGCCGAAAACACTTGGTCCAAATTCGATTTTTCTTCGCTTGGATTGCAAGAAATTCTAAGTTTTGTCCAATCTTGGCTTGTAAATCTCCTCCTTCCCTCCTTGGCTCTCATAAACAACTCTGTCCAACTCAAAATGACAAATAAAAACCAAAAAATCGCATTATAATGCCGCTGTCCAACGCAGGCACGATTTTTACCAATCGACTCGCGATTTTTTCGAAAAAATCGCGATTTTATCGCGATGACGATTTTTTCAAAAAATCGTCCAAAAAATCGCCGATTAAATCGGCCACTTGAAAAAAGCGCGATTTTTGTTACTTTGTGCTAAACTAGTAGGTTGATCTGTAGCCTGACCATTTGGTGGATTCATATTACCATAATCTTTGTTCCAAGTGGCCACCAAAACATCAGATCTTAGCTTTGAGGAGGAAAGCATCAAAACCTTGTTAGAGGAAGAGGGGCCTTGGACAACCAAATGAGTCTACTGATTGGGAAATGGGTCGGTCAACACAATAGGAGAAGTGGATGATTTAACAAATTGATTCACTCCAGCGCAATGCCGACAATCACGTCTAAAGTGATCCTCGATGAAAATCAAGAAAGGGTATCGAGGCTTTCATTTCTCATCAAAAGAAGAATTTGTTTGTTTATCCTACAGTGATGAATCTTTCTTTTTCTTACCTTTATCTTTCTTCTTGTTTCTAGGTTGTTGTTGGGATTTTCCTTTATCAGATGAAATGGCATTTATCTCGGAAGTAGAAGCCGCAGGAGGGTGGGATTGAGGGTTTTGAGCAGGAGCGGAAAGAGCTATACCAAATGGTTTACTCACCGAATGCGAACTGACGGAACCAATAATGCCATCAACGGCATGAGATTCTTTATCAGGTGGAAGAGGAACAATGTTTGAAGGTCGCGAAGTGTTTGGTATCTTATCATAGAGTGTGCTCGATTGGGTATAAACCAGATCTAAATATTAACCACGAGTAATGACTTGTTCTTCGGTCACAACTACACATTTGACCACATCTTCTGTTACAAGAGCTAACAGATATTTGACGAACCATTCCGCCAACAATTGGTCGGGAACAAAGGTCTTGACTAACTGGCGACGACGCCTCCACTCGTGAATGTGATATGAAATGTGAGTGGAATATAACTGTTTGAATTTAGTCAACAGTTTTGTTCTAGTTTCGTATCTTATGGGTAACTGGAAATGTGTGAGGAAGGGCGACTAATGTATTGAAATCATGAAACGACGCTCTAGGTAATTCAATATACCATTTAGTTGTAGTACCTGTAAGAGTTCGCTGGAAAAGACAAAGTCGAATGGAATCATCATTAAGGGAGTTGGATGAACACCATAGATGATACGTCATGAAATGCGTCGACGGGTCTTCTCTAGGATTCCCATTGAAATTTGGGATATCAGATGGCAACTTGGTGGGAATAATCGGCCACCATGGCGAATGAGCGATGGGGTCGTTAATAACCCGAGCTAAGTTAGGTAATTCAAGAGTAGCCACGAAAGGAAACTGCCGATTAAATTTCGGAGGAGGATGACCTGTGTAAGAAGGAATAACCTGAGAAATGGGTACTTGCATGCCTGGATAAGGAGGGTTATGATAATAGGGAACCTGGATACCAGGATACGTAGGATTCTGATAACCAACATACAAGTGAGTTTGTTTCCCTGCCCTAGGATGTCGATAAAGTTGTTAGAATGGTTGGGTATGGATTTGCTAGCCTTGAAAAGGCGTGTGATGAAGTCCATACTGTTGCCTGATTGAGGTTTGAATTTCCCCCTAGTATGTTGGGTTTGGTTGAGACTGTGCCAAATTTTGAAGAATTTGACCTACCGAAACTTGAGGAGCACTTTGCGAAACCGATTGAGAAGATGAGACACCCTGTACAATTTGACTAAGTGGTGCCTCGGAAGATCCAAATACCGTCATAATAGGCTGTAAAGGTTGGCTCACATGTATTTGAGCTTGTTGATGTGTTGATGGATAGATAGGAATGTGCGATGAGGATGGTGTAGCTTGAGTATGAAGCAATCAATCCCAAAATGAACCAGGTTGAACGAGAGAAGTAGGTTGCCAAACACTGGAAGCCATTCCAGGATAAGATGGACCATAATTAGGTGAACTACCATATTGAGGTATACCAACAATAGTTTTCCCCCTTGCATAAGGAGGAGAGGATAATGGAGGCAACTGTAATCCAAATGGATGGTACCCAACATAAGGAGAGTTAGGTTGTTGAGGGTATCTTTGTCCGCTAATATAAGGACCATCCTGCTGCTCTATTGTAGGTGTATCCAGATGAAGAGGAGAAGACTATGTGGCATTCATAAGAGAAGTTCCAGACATTATTCTCGAATTAGATGACATGGGAGATGTCCAAGTACTAGAAGCCACACCAGAAAAGGTACCAGATAATGACTAATAGCCAAGTGGGATGGACGAGATACCATCCAAATATGTTTTCGGTGATGTCGCAATCATAGATGAGGAAGCGACACTTGATGTCTCAATGATAGTGGCAGACATAGGTTGGCAGCTTGAATCAATTCCAGTCATGGTTGACAATTCCAATGAAGATTGTTGCCAAAGATCCTCGGGTAAACCCAAAGAATCAAGTAAAGGAGGTTGTATCGGAGTTTGAAGAGACAGAAAAGGCTCAGATTGATAAAAATGAAGTCCTTCCCAATGAATAGGAGTAGAAGTATGAGGCTCTTCTTGAGGGATCTCTTTGATACTCAAAAGTTTGTGTGGAAGAGGTTCATCGTCGACTTCGAGATATATTGGTTCTGTCTGAGACAAAGGAAGATAAGAGGAAGGTCCCGCTAAATCAGGCGAGGATGGCTGAGGCTCCTCAGGTTCAATGACCTCAGGAAACAAAGTGTATGATTCGGGAAGGTTAGGTTCAATTACCTCAGGTAAAAAAGTTTCAGGGACTTCTGTTTCAATTGTGTCAGTGTCACCAACATGGGTAGATGTAATCTCAGGTTCAAAACTCAAAGGGTCAGATGATTCTGGCATTTCAGTATCATGAGGAGGGCCAAAAGTAGTGCCTAAAGTTCCTAATTCAATAGTTTGAGTTTTCTTATGTTTTTGACATCAGATAGGAGTAACCTCTGTAGGTAGAGGAGGTTTATTTTGCATTCTATGCGAACGACGGGGAGGGGGATTTTGTTCTTCCACGTTGGACATTAAATTTTATTAACACAAAAAGAAATAAATCAAAAATAGGGTAATATAGGCATAAAGTATTACCAAGAAACCGTGAACTGCAATATACACCTTGGGGAACTAAGGACTTAACATAGGAAAACCAATCTCCCCGAATGTTGTGTTCGGTGTATCACGATATACAAGGCAGAAAACTCGATTACCTATGGATGGATAACAACCTATTGAGGACTCCCAAAATATACTCGACGATACGTGGGAGTGCAGTCCGTAGTAGTGTTGTCTAATGTGTAACCGTTCAATGAGAGCATTCCCATGTAATTTTCATGCGTGGAGCACCATTCGATATACCCGAAGGTACATGGAGAACGATCCTATACACTTATGCACGTGGAACGAGATTTCATCCCTGCGTTTAACGACGCCAGAACATGTCTATAGCCTAGACCTCTAAATGTTTGCATTGATGTTACAAATGTCCCTTAGGTTGATTCAATAAATTTTACTGTTTATCTTTGATTAAGTTACAGTTTTGGGGCTCACCACAAATGTCACATGAATACCCTAAAATGCAAATCTAGCATGAGAAAATAGGAAACTTTTCTCTTTCAATGAAAATCTAGCTAAGCAAGGGAAGAAACAATCAAGATGAAAAACAGAATATGCAGCAAACAAGATACAAGATGCAATTTCCTTTTCAATGCAACTGTTCCTAGTCTAATGCACATGCAAAACCCTAAATGGAAAATGCAAAAATTTTCTTTTCACCGCACTTAATTTTCAAAATGAAGAATATTAAGATGCAAATGCTCAATTATTGATTCAATTACACTTTTCAGAATGAGACCTCAAACAAAAATTCTTCCAAGTGATCAACAATAAAACAAACCAAGTTTGCAAGCGACCAAACAATAAGGACAAAGAAAAATTGAAACTAATTCATATCAAAGGCAAACAAACACAAATGCACACTGAATGGAAGTTTTAGAGAGACCACAAGACACTGAAGACTCAAGGAAACTCAGCTGGAAGCAGGCTTATGAAAGAGGGACCAACGCTAGTGCAGAGAGGGCACCAATGGTTTACAACGCTGGGACAGAGTAGGCTAGGGTGAGGTTCAACGCTCTGTTAGGGGCATTGGGGGACGTTGGGCCTGGGAAAGAGGTTTCCGACACAAAAAATGCAAAAAGGGTTGAAAGAATCTACTTCCTAGGTATGTTCTTGGTTGGATGATGTAACAAAGATCTATCAAGGAGGTAATCAAACACAAAGGACAGGGAAAACCACCAAGGGAATACTCTGTTCCTGAGTATGGTAGCCGATTTGGTATTCAGGATTTATGATTGCAAATAAAGGTATCTCCCCTAAGTTTGGTGGTCGACCTAAAACAACAGAGAGACAAGGAACCCAATGCTTTTCCTTAAATTAAATAGATGATGGAGTGAGGCCTACTAGGAAACTGTCGCTCACTTTGCTCCTTCATTAGCTTGGAAGCTCCAATTCCAGCTCTGATTGCCAAAATTAGATCCTGCACAGTTAGATAACACAAGCCAAGAAACTACGAGATGTATGCAGTATTATCTAAATACTTTATTCAATAGATCAAGATGGTATTGAAATAAATGAAGTAATGACATGAGATATAGGAAAGCAGAGAATTATTTTCATTAATATAAATGGAATGAGATTACAACCATAAGTGGCAATCGATCTTGTAGAAGAGCTCCTTCAAGTTGTTAACTCGTTCTTTCCTTGTCACAATATGCACCTCTGGTCACCCCATGCATGATATGATAACTACTTACTACAACATCATAAGGGTATAATCACTCTCCAAATCCAACCATTACCTCTAGCATATGAGAAGGTAAATATATAAGAGAGAGGGGTAAGTTGGGATTTCTTATCCAATTACCATTCTAAGGTTTTATATCCACCTTTGATGGAGGGATAGGATCAAAGGATAAGTGGTGAAAACTCCAAAGTAGGGTAAGATAGGATCCGAATGTCAATACAAGGTAAGTAGTTGAAACAACTTTTGGAAACTCCTAGAAGGTGAAGCTTCTAGAATCCCAATCATTCTTCCATAATTCTAGAACCAACGCAGGTGCAAAGGAGAGCAACCTGCTGGTGACTAATGCTGGCCACAGTGGAACAAGTTGTAGGTGAACACACCCCAGTAGGTTTGCAGAGAGCATTGGTCCTCAAACCGGCTCAGATAGTGCAGTTTAGGGTTGAAACTATGAGGGATGAAAGGTACATGCTTATGGATTTGTGTGTTAAAATCATGCAACTGCGGTCAAATTCCACTTTGGATAGATCAAAAGATGAAGATAATAATTGCATTATATTCCTCTATTCGAGAGGACCAAAATTGACCTATAGATCTCCCTAATCAGTTAAGCAAAAATTAAATTTTGAATTATTTTATTTATTAAAGTGAAATGGAATGGGTCGGCCTAAGCACATGTAGAATTAGTCAAGTTGGCCTCAAACTCAAGCAGACCCTCATAAAAGTTATAAATAGAAGTGACCTCGAGCTAATTCTCACACTCTTGCTCCAACGCTCTTCTATTTTCATTCTTTGTCTTGGTTTGTCTATTTTGTTTTGGCTCACACAAGTTCGAGGAAAGGAGTTCGTGCAAGGTCCAGAATCATGGGCGAGAGGCTCGCTTTGATCTAGTGTTTTTGGATCATAGCCGCAGGAATAACACTGAGATTTTTCGGCCATAACCGCGGGGCATAATGTATTCTGCCTGCAGCCAAGGTGTCATAGTCGCAAGCACAGTGTGGAAAGGTAGCAGCTAGGGCTATTGGGCCTGATCTGGATGATTTGGACTAGAGCCACAAGCACAGAGTGTAATTCCTACAGCCAGGGAGCTATAACTGCTAGCATAGAGTCTCAAGGGTGCGTCAAAGGTATTTTTGAGCAAATATGGGCTAGATCAATCTCAATTTCTTGCGCAGTGTTTCATCCTCATAGTCACAGATGCTCGCACTCAATTTTTGATAGATTCCTGGATTCATATCTAGGATTTGGATGTTGATTTTAGTTGGCTTCAGTGATCTATTGGATCCATGTTTCTTACTGTTGTAGATCTGTTCTGCATATTTCTGCTGTAGATCGGACCCTCAAAAATGAATATACAATTTTCCATAGTTTCTGCTCAGAGACAACAATGTTCAACAGTATGCTACAGGAAGTGACAATGCATTACAATTTTCAGAATCAGGATCCTTCAGTAGAAGTATGTTTAAGGTTATATTGTCGATGTGCTAGTTGTTTTATTGCATTATGAAAATATGGATCAATGGATCATTGTACTCATGTTTTCTGAATCATTTGATGACGATCTAAGAAGAAGAATTTGCAAGGGTTTTCCCCAGAGTAGGGTTTTCCTTGGTCTCATACCAATCCTGGTGTCTCTATGTGTGCATGTTTTTTTTCTATTTGTTTCTTTATGTTCCACTGCATAGCTGATGATGTTATTGTTCTTTCTACATAGTTTCATATGTTGATGGTTAATAGTGAAAATCTGAATAATGATATAATGATATGGGGTGAACATAATGTGTTAATGAATAAATGCAACTATCAAAGCAAAATTCAATGTATCCCTATGAAAAATTAACATGGTATCAGAGTTGGGCTGAAGAAAATCCAGGGAGATCACCCCCATGGAGACACTTTTGATGGAAGCAACAAGAGGATGGTAGAGACCTAAAAGAATTCTAGGGTATGAAGAAAACCCTAGGTGGTTAGTGCATAAGGGTTTGAGAGAAACATTGGTCTATGGCTAAGTCACCTGATACGGGGATACGGGGATACCGGGATTCGAAGTATCGGATACAGGTACGGTGACCCCAGAACAGGATACTTTTGGGATACGTTACGTTATATATTATTTTATTAAAATATATATATATATATATATATTAAAAATTATATATTTTTTGCACAAATTCATACAAAATTCATTGATTCAAACATAGATATTAGATACTCACGAGTCATACATCATCGTTGATACTATAATACAAATTACAATGATACATTCATACACCATACATGATACAATCATCAAATTTACTCAGAAAGACAAGATTGAAGATAGTAAGATACTGTAGTTTTTTCATTAAGTCATCAGAATCAAAATGTGTTACATAAGAACACTGCCAAATGGATTGGTGCTCTTGATTAAATACGAGTTCCATACCCTAATACATGACAAAATTCGATAGAAACATTGCAATAGCCCAATCCTAAAATCCTGAAAAACTGATAAGTCTGTTGGATTTTGAATGAGATCTAAAATTCTACTTTCTCCATATGAAATCCAATGAGGTCGGAACCACTCTCAAACATCCTGAGTCATTTCATGGGAATGTTAAAAATTTAAGTAAAAGGATGAAAATGAAGATTAAGGAGAATGTCACTTTTACTTTGAGAATTTAACATTACCATGAATCATATATAAATACTAGGGCCATAGGCTTGATGCCCTTTCCTGAAAAATCCTCCTCAATTGGTGAAAAACAATGAGCAAAAGCCCCCCTTTATAATAAAAAAACAACGCTTTTTTGAACCCGCGGGCGTATCCGACAGGGTACGGTCGGGATACGGCGTGTCCCTTTTCGGATACGCCGTATCTCGACCGTACCCTGTACGCATACGCCGTGTCCTTCGAATTGGGGCCGAATCCGATACGTAGAGGTGTCCGACACGGGGATTCAGGGATACGAGGGCATTTTAGGAGTATCCGGTTACTTAGGTCCATGGTAAAGACTTGAGATTTGATGTATGCAACCCTAGCATGATCTAGATGCTCAAGCATTTGGGATTGATTTGATGAAGCCCTAGATGACCTGGTTGTTGAAAAAGTTGATTGAAGCAAATAATGCTATGTGGTATATGGATGGCTCTTGAAAGTTGGTTCAAGAGGGAGAGGATCACCTCTCATTAAAGATAAGCACTCCTTGACTCTTGATGTTTCTTTGTGTCTTTACTCTTGTTTATACTTATGGATCTGACTATTACGATTATTGTTTTGATCATTCCTTATACTTCCTACATGTATATTTGAGTATATGGATGTATATAACCTCCTTGATGAGATATGATAAGTGGATCCCTCTTGAGGTTCATTTGAGATGCAGGAAAGAAAAGCTATATGAAATAGGTGAGAAGCACTACAAGCTACCTATGTGAAGGTGCACAAGTATTTGAATACTACAAGGTATGCATGGTATATTGTTTTAAAGTTATGTTTTAGATATAACATTGGATGGCTAGGTAAGGCATAAGGTATGTTGAGAATGTATCCTTCGCAAATGGCTCATGCATGCATATGAAAGTGATTTGGATTTATGTTTCCTTTGATGAAATGGTACACCTGGTATTGAATATTTTGATCATGATGATCTGATTGATTTTGTGAGACTACTTATTGTTGATCTTGGATATAGTAGCATAACTTGATGTTTGGCTAACATCTATTGTTTTTGAGCTCCTGATTCTGTGAAGAAGGTTAGCACCTTGACTCTAGTAAATGATACTCTTAACTCTTGATATGCATAAGGCATGTTGGATCTCTTATAGAAGGTTAACTCTTTGATATGGTAATGATAATGCTTGTGATAAGCATGATGAAAGCTCATGGAAAGAGAGATTGACACTCTTTTGGTAAAGATTTCTTGATTAAGCTAACTTAATCCTATTGATCATGATAAGCATGGTATTGGTAACCATGATGATAGAGGTATAAATATAAGATTGATATTCTAGATCTCCTACTACATGTGATTATGGAATATGTTGAAATTAAATGCCCTAACTTGATGTATTGTTATTATGTTCATAAGATATGGTGTCACATCTGTCTGCTCCCTGATCTTTCAAGTCTAACCCTTGATGAAAGATTGATGACATGATGTTGATGATCATGATCGATATTTGTTTATGATCTAATAGATTTGTTGTTGCATGACTCTAGTAAATACAGGTTGATGACATGAATGAAGATGAAATTATATGTGGGTATATGACATTGTTGATATACTTGCACAAAGGAAGGCCCATAGGTGCGACTATGCCTGATAAACAAAATTGAAGTTTTGTACACGAAAATAGTCTGTAGTTTGAATCAAGGTATCTCTGACATATCCTGCCATTGTAAACTAATTTATGACATTGTTGGGTTAAATTTCTGATCACAAACAAAAAAGGATTGAGCATGAAATCAGATGGTCACTTGAAAGATGTCAGATTTGCAGATGTGTTGCAGATACTAGTCTGATCTATCAGGAGGAAAAAGTTTGTATGTTTGAACCAAACTTTCGTTTTCAGGTGACCGAGACATTCATATGAATATGTCATTATGTTTGAAGTTGGTGCTACAAAAAGTTTGACATGTTTTGGCTGATTGATATAGATGAGTTGTGTTTGCAACTTTGACATGATGTTTAACACTAACTTAGAACTTTGAATTGATGATTGAGACATGTATTTGGACTATACATCTCTCTATGATAACAAATTTGGACTTGACTTGATGACCAGTGATTTAATCTAATGATTGTTGTTTTCCTTGGTGTCAATGCTATGTGGGCATAGTGAACTTCAGTGACTTGTGTGAGTGGCTTTGTATTGGCCTCCTTGTTCTTAGCACAGTGGTTGAAGTATTAATAATTGTGATTATGTATGAAGATGGAACCTGTACGACTCATACATGGTGTATGCATTTTCATATAGTGACATAAATGGCTTGTAATGGCATGATAAATGACAAACTTGTTGTCTTGATAGTAAAGACTTGATATGAGCTCCTCATGTCACTTGGTTGAAAGAATTGATACTATGTTGTCAATGTCTTTGATAATAGTTTTGGTATGGATTCTAAACTCTGATGAGCTGACTTCGTTGACAAAATATTGATTTATGTAAGGATGATTATGTTGGCTTGGTAAGGCATTATGCTTGCCGAGAGCATTGCATGATGCAAGTTCCTCGATTCAAATTTGTCCATATTTGTCAGGATGATGAGTTCCAAGGTATGGCCTTGATTTTGATTATGGCTTTGGTTTTACATACTAATGGTCTACCCTTGACAGATCCGTGTTTCTTAAACGATCGGTCACAGATACATCATTTCGAGCTCGAAATGATGTATCATGGCATGATGAATCGATTATTGAAATTTTGGAAAGAAATCCTATATTGCAAAATTATTGAAAAATGTCTTTGTGTAATGGAAATAAATCCTTGGACACTCTGATTTAAAGTTCAAATGTTGTTGAAATTGACATGGCATCTGACATTTGATTGAAACATTGATGTGTCATTTTGAACATCCATCTGTATATGATGTGTATAGAACATGATTAAATTCATGATTGAACTGCTTCATTCAGAGTTGCCACCAAACATCCTTTGAAATATCTGCATTGATGATCACATTTGGATGCTACCTTAATATGATATTTTCCATGATATCTTGAATGAAATGTCCATAGCACAACCGAGGTTGGATACGATATTGCTAGCATGGATAGTTGTGAAGCAGGATGTAGAAGCTCCTTACAGAGTTGTCTGAGCATGATCTGGATAAGACATGGATACATTGTGATAATAGAGAATTCCCCCCCCCACACACAGATATATATAGTTGGGACTGATATTTCTCCATATATTGAGACAGTGCAGTTGTTCGAGACAAGCTTAGGTTTGTGATTGGCATATCCCTAAGAGGGAGGATGATTATGGTATCCTTCTGTGATTTATATGATTATTTATGTTCTAACATAATATTTGATTTGATGTCCTATATGAACAAGAATCAACTACTATTGAGACAAGAAGATATCATATTTGAGTATGATGAGAGCAACGCTGATAGGGGACACTGAGCTAAATCTTCATCCCTAACTGAGCTCCCAGGATGAGGAATTGAGATAGAGGGCTCCTCGGTTTGAGGGAACTCTGGACAATAGGGTATGACCCCTATTTGTTACCCATAGGGTTAGATATGTTGCTCCCTTATCTTCATAGGGTTGGTGAATACTGCTCCCCTGTCTGGTCTTTGCAAAGTATACCCTAGTTGGCATCATACCCACACGCAAGGCTTGTCAGGAATTTCGTTGCTCATTTGGCCAACAAGTTGAGAGTGTACTTTGGGTATACAACCCAAGTTGATTATGATGTAGGTGTTCTACCACATGACTATTCAGGATCATCGATGGGAAGATCAATAGGAAATAGGATGGGTTGAGATAACCCTACGTAGTTTCGGGTTGAGATTGAGCTCTCGGATGTAATCCCAGGGTCAAGATGGGCTCCCTTGCATGTTTGGATATCCTATTGCTCGATATGGGGTTGTAGATGTATATCTCCCCATGAGATTCTGGGTCGAGATATGCTCCCTGATGTGGTTACAAGTCGAGATGTGCTCCTTGATGATATGCTCTCCGATGATGATTGATAATGATATTCTGGGTAGTAGCTCACTGGCAGAGATTCTGAATGATAGCCTGATGGATTAAGAGTGGTAGCCTAAGCTCCCCTTTGGCGACAAATTCTTCTTCTTCTAGATCAGAGAATGTTCAACATATGATCAGAAACAATCAAGAAATAAGTTGGAATAAGCATGAGAAGTACATTGATGATTTGTAATGATGAAGGATCACATCATGGTGACTACATGATAGAGATGATCAATGAAAATGCGTGATGATGCTTGAAGATACCAGAATGAAATATTGATTGACGAACAAATATTGCCTGGTGGAATTCTCCCTGGTTGAGAGGGAGTGTTAAAATTATGCAACTGCGGTAAAATTCCACTTTGGACAACTCATATGATGAAGATAATAATTTCATTATATTCCTTTTTTCAAGAGGACCAAAATTGACCTATAGATCGGCCCAACCAGTTAAGTGTAAATTAAATTTTGAATTATTTTATTTATTAAAGTGAAATGGAATGGGTTGGCCTAAACACATGTGCAATTAGTCAAGTCAGCCTCAACGCCAAGCGAGCCCTCACGAAAGCTATAAATAGAAACGACCTCAAGCTCATTCTCACACACTTGCTCCAACGATCTTCTATTTGCATTCTTTGTATTGGTTCGTCTATTTTGTTTTGGCTCGCAAAGGTTGGACAAAAGGAGTTCGTGCAGAATCTAGAATCACCGATAGGCTCGCTTTGATCTAGGGTTTCTGGATCATATCTACAGGCATGACATTGAGATTTTTGGGCCATAGATGTAGACACGGTGTGTTCTGCCTACTGCCAGGGTGTCATAGCTGCAGGCACAGTGTGGCAAGGTAGCAACTAGGGATTTAGGGCCTGATCAGGTTGATCTAGACCATAGCCACAGGCACAAAGTCTCCTACTTGCGACCAGGATCTATAGCCGCTAGCACAGAGTCTCAAGGGTGCGACTAAGGTATTTTTGAGTAGATTCGGGCTAGATCGACCTCAATTTCTCGTGCAGTGTTTCATCTGCACAGTCACGGATGATAGAAATCAGTTTTTGATAGCATCCTGGATTCAGATCTAGGATTTGATAGTTGATTTCAGTTGGCTTTAGTGATCTATTGGATCCGTGTTTCTTAATGTTGTATATCTCCATATATGTAGATTTGTTCTCTATATTTCCGCTGCTGATCAGGCCCTCAAAGATGAATCTACAGTTCTCTGAAGTTTCTGCTTAGTGATAACAATGTTCAACAATATGCTACAGGTCGTGACAATGCATTACAGTTCTCAGAATTAGGATCCTTTAGTAGAAGTATGTTTAAGGTTATATTGTGGATGTGCTAGTTGTTTGATTGCATTATGAAGATATGGATCAATGGATCATTATACTCTTATTTGCTAAATCATTTGATGATGATCTAAGAAGAAGAATTTACAAGGGTTTTCCCCATAGTTGTTTTTGCCCTGGTCTCAAACCAATCCTGGTGCTCTATGTGTGCATGATTTTCTTCCATTTGTTACTTTATGTTCCGCTGCATAGATGATGATATTATTGTTCTTTCTACATAGTTGCATATGTTGATGGTTAATAGTGAAAATATGAACAATGATATAATGATATGGGGTGAACTTAACATGTTAATGAAGAAATGCAACTATCAAAGCAAAGATCAATGTAGCCTTAAGAAAAATTAACATTGTGCAAGATGATGACAAGGGGAATAGGATGTTGATTGATCCCATTAGGAGGCTCACTTGATCTGATGTGAAAAAATAGCCTATAACATAAACGACTGGAATGGAAATCTAGGTATCAAATTAAAAGCAGAGCTATTCTAGAAAACTTGGAAATGAAACTATTCTAGAAAGCAGTGATTAAAAAAAAAAAATGAATTCTTGACAAGATTTTAAGTGAAAAAGCCTCCAAAGATCACTAATGTGCACATTCATAACCATAAATAATCATATGATCTAAATATAAATCTGACACTAAGCATAAGGGATATGTTTTTATTATTTTTGTTTTATTTTCAAGTGCTCGACCTGTAAAGAACCAAAAACAAATAAGAAAAATTCTAATTGAAAACAGAACATTGAAGCATTTAACTGAACTAAAGAACTGTATTAAAGCAAACTATAATCTAGTTACATAATGTAAGGAATGAGATCAAAAGCATAAAAATAACTATACTATCTCTCACAAATCCACAGGGGGGCCTTATGTTGAGCGCGAGATGCTAGGAATTCAGATCACGAGACTATGGGTCGCCAACACAATCACAATTATGCCATGAGAACAGCGTGTGCGTATTACTTGAAATGTAAAAACAAAGTATTCTATGGAGAATGATAACAACAATCTGAACATAATATATTAACTATGTTTTGTTTCCAAAACAAAGCATTTTATGATGTATTCAAAATAACAACTTAAGAAACTAACGCCTAGAAATGAGTGTTGAATTCTACATCAAGGTTTCCAAGTCAAAATAGGAATTTCACTCTCATGATTCACAACCGAAGGAGTGAATCATGAGAGAATTCTTTATTGACACAAACTCAACAGAATCAAAGTCTTCCATGTCTCACTCGCTTGATATTTTCCATGCTCGATTGATGGTAGGGTTGGTTCCTTGACACTATGTGCAAAATCAATGTTCCATGGCCATGTTGAATTCTAGTTTGACCAATAAGATTAGCTCATCCTGTGTGCTTCTAGCTATGACCAACAGGTGGACATCCATGCAAGCGAAATTTGGCAACAATTCATGTGTCTTGGTTGTCCTCTAACATGTGCTAACCTGGAGAACTTAGAATTTGGCTGTGGAAATTCAAGTTAGTGGCAGAAAGTGCATAATTTGGAAGCTATATCATAGTTTAAAGTTTAAACCAAATTCATAAAGAAAAAAAAGACTTTGAGCCATTCATGGATAATCACCTTTTTATTGACATTTGCATGACTCTAGATAACCTTCAATATGGAATGACGTGAAAACCATGTAACAAAATGGATGAAAAAGGAAAAATGGTTTGATAAGATAAGGATAATTCGGAGGCTCAACATTCCCCCATGCCAAAGGTGTTGCATGACCTTACACACAAAATTCCAAAACTAGTAGAGATGCACTCAAAGGACTACCTATGATGCCTTAATCAACACATCTATATTGGTCTTTATTCTTTTGGTATTTACATTCAATGACCACAGTGGTTTCTTCATTAAAATATTTTGTGTAATACTATGATCTTTTGCCTAAGAAACTTATTATTTTATTTGAGTTTTTGGTTCTTCTTGTACCAGTAACACATCCTGAGAAGCATAATATCATTTTGAGCTTTTATTACTTAGTTTTCATCATTTATGTCCTAATTCAGTACTTCTAATTCATAGACCTCCTACTTCAAAGCTCTAATGATTTCTTGATCTCTAGGAGAAGGAATATGGATTTCTTGTTGAGGAAGGTAAAGAATAGGGGCATCATTATGTAAAGCATCATCATCAAATTCTTGACTTAGAGGAGAATTTACCTTTTGTTGTGCCTTTCTCTCCAAATTTCAAAAATAATTATATGTATTTTTATGGAACTAATCAACTTCTGGAGTCTTCCTTGAAGGATTTGACCATCTAAATGCTCTGTCATCACCTTTGTTTCTACCCTATCGATCTCATCAAGGTCTATAGTATCTGGTGGCCCTTGACTTGCTTGCCTACTCATGCTTCTGGTGATTCTTTTACTTCTTCTTGATTGTTGTCCTGGTTTCATCATGCTTTGAACACCTTTCCTTTCATTTATTTTCTTTTGTGTTTCATCTTTGTTTTATTTTGGTTCCTTTGTCTATCCTTTTGTTTTGTTGGCTTTCGTTCTTCTAAAACTTTTCAATTCATCTTTATTTTGTTTTGATTTCGTGTCTTTCCCTTTGGTATAGATAGTTTTCCGTATCTAGAGTTATAGAGACTCCCTTCCTTACCAGGCTTTGATGTGCCTGCTAAAAGGGAGAGAGAAGAACTCCCATTCGACCCTATCCTCGACTTACCATACCGTTGGTTGTGGGTTCTCAACATTCTTCCTTTCTCAGATTCACGACCCTTTTGGAATATTTTGCATGCTTCATAAGCTCTCTAAGAGGAAGATTCTCCTCTGCATCTTCATCATTTGGATTCTTTCTCTGTTGTGACCTTTGTGGGAAACTCTTCATACTCCCTTATTTCAGGCGCAGGGTTAGGGTTTATAGAAACCCTCCCATGAATTCGTTTTGTTTTCTTAACTTCTTCCTCTTCAAAAACTTCCACAAAATGATTTATTTCAAGAAAACTTTGCCAATTATCACCATTGGCTCTTAACTGCGCTTCTACAAAGATTTTTATTATCCCATGATGATATAGTGCTCCATCAATGTTACTAAAATCCCTTTGAATGTTGAAATCCATTAGTTTTAAACTCTACAAAATATAATATGGAAGATTAATTTCTTTGCCATTAATGAAATGCATTAGAGTCTGGCATCGTAAAATAGTAAAACCACATATGTCCCTTTTTGCAATACTAACAGGAGACTTCACCATTATATTTTATTGCAGATATAGGGATGCCTTTTTTAAAGCCTAAAAGATCCATACCTGGATTGAGAAGAAAATATTTCCACTATTTGTCCTTCAAATTTTTATTTTTGAACCAAATTTCACACGTTCTTGGAAGTTTTGTGGCTTTTGTAATGAAGGATTATGTTATCTTCAGCCTTATATCTCCTATCTCGATCTCCACTTCATCAAAAGCCCAATAAAATGCTCCGGTGACCTCAATTTCATACCCATTAATTTTTTCAAAGAACTTGAGCCACCCTACTTTTTGTAGTTGTTCTCTGACCTGTGGATATGCACTAAGAAAATTAACCCCAACTGGTTCATAACAAACAAGCAATCCCATCATTGTGGAAAAGAATTTTCACGACCGAACTATCTCTTTCAAAAATGTTTCAATGGAGAACTGAGCTACAAAATGGGTAGAATTCGAAAATGGTAAGGTTATAATGACATAATAGTAGTGGTATTGAAATAAAATTCTTCCTCTTAAATTCATGATCTCCCATGATTTTTAAATATGATATTTTAGGATCGTTATAATTTGTGGAATTTGAGTGATGATGGAATGACACATCATTAATCCAAAGGTCATTAGGATCTTTTAGATCATTAATCCAAAGGTCCATTAATAATGTGCCAATAAATCCATTGACTCGAAGAAATCTATTATTTACTTTAATGAAATTGACTCATTATTTATATAGTTACCTCAGCATGCATACCTTAATGTTGTATCTTGAATTTTTCTTCTTGCAGGGCCACGATGTATCTTAGAGGAAGCTAGTTTTGGATTGTGAAATCAATTACTGAATGTGGATAATTCTTCAATTTTTTTCCTTAATCTTGGCTTCTGCTACTTTAAATCTTGTTGATGTTGATTGTTGACAGTGGCTGATGACTACTGGAAGTTCTATTTTTAAAATAAAAACAAAGTCTTTAAATAAATCTATTCAAACTTGATTTTATTTATTTATTTATTTATAGAGAAAAAGAGGGATAAAATAAAATGGGAAGAAATAAAGGAAATGAGGAAATCCAAGTTGCCAAGGATCGCTTGGTTTTCAACCAATATTTCTGCATATGAATGCCAACAATGTTGGTTTTCATAGTTATGTTTTTTATTACTTTATATATATATATATATATATATATATTAATTTAAAGAAAATTAAATTACAATTCTTTCGGTGGTAGGAGAGGAGAATCTCCTTTTTCCCCCCAGCTTTAGATCAAAATTTTCTAGCAAATTTATAATAATCTCTTCTCTTGTCAAACATATGATATAATTTCAATTTGTGCCCATTGACAAGGAAGGTGATGTTTTCTCCATCAATAGCCCTGATTCTAACTGACTCATTATAAAAAAAATATATATTTTTAACAGGGGCCAAGCCAGTGTGTTTAAAATTTTCCTTGAAAATCTTCAAATTTCGAGTAAAAAAGAAGAGCCCAATCACCTGGCTTGAAATTTTTGACTTTGATGAATTTATCATGCCATGTCATCATCTGTTGCTGGATTATGCTTGTTCTTTGTATGTCATCTATCATCTAACACATTCAATTGTGCCATTCTCTGTTTTTGGGATTTAGAGAGTTCAAACCACAAATTTGTTGTTGCTTGAAGGTCTCCACTTGGAACTCAATTAGAAGCCAGACTTGCTTCCCATAGACAAGCTCATAAGTCGTATGTCTTGTAGTATTTCTCCATGTGGTACGATATGACCAAAGTGCTTCTGGAAGTTTATTTTCCCAGTCCCTTCTATGCAAATGTATAGTCTTGGTTAGTATGGCTTCAAATTCTTTGTTGGTGGATTCCACTTTCCCATTGGCTTGTGGATGGTATGGAGTATAATTTTGGTGTATGATTTTGTACTGCTCCATAATCTTCTGCACCAAATTTGATGTAAATTGAGCACCTTGATATGTTACAATTTCTCTTAGAACACCAAATCGAGTGAAACTATCCTCAAAAAGAAATATAATTACAACATTTTTAGTAGCAAAAGTAAGTGGCTTAGATTCTACCCATTTTGTAACATAATATGTGCAAGCAAGCATATACCTCTTTTTTCTGGATGGAGGATTGATTTGACCAACAAAATATCGATCCCAATTTTCAAAAGGATTTATTAGTACCGGTGGTTGTAGAGGCATGTCGTCTGATTGAATAGGTCTCCCCATTCTTTGGAAACCATAACACCTTTTGACATATTCCTTGGCATCCTTGAAAAGGGCAGGCCAATAATATCCCAAAAGAAGCACTTTATATGTAGTTCTTCTATCAACAAAGTGTCCACCAGATGGTTCAACATGAAAAACTTTTAAGATCTCAGGTATCTCATCTTCTCAAAAACATCTTCGAATGATCAAATTAGATCCAATTCAGTAAAATTCCCCTTCTATCCAGGAACAAGGCGCACTGGCTTTAATCTTTTTTTTATTTTTCTTTGGTCGATAATTGAGGAGGAAATTTCCCCGTAGCTAAATAGTTATGATCCGAATGGAAAATGGCATCCACCCATGGTATTTATCCACCCATGGAATTCACACATGGTATTGCAAGTGGCATTCAACCATGGTATTAATTCACCCATGGAATTTACCCGTGGTATTGTAACTAAAAAATTCTATAAGTAACAAACCCATATTGCTTGGAGAAGTTGTCATATACAATAATTCATGAGCTCAACATATTTAAATATGAAGTTTTAGAAGTTGATGTTGTTCAAGCTCACAATTAGTTGAAACCATGTTTGGAACTAGCCTTGTTGCAGAAGATATTGGTTGTCAGTTTCTCATTTATGGCCAAAGGATCCCATTTGCGGATTATTTTGCAAGAATAAATATCGTTGATGTTGATACAGTCAAGCACGTGGTTAATCGTTTCATATTTGATAAGGATGCTTCTATTTCAGAATTTGGAGGGCTGGAGGTTAATACAAATTCTCTTCTTGATAATTACGTGTGAGCTTACCTGAGTTACTTATGTCTTCTCTTTGTTATCTTGTTTAGTCTTTCATCAAGTCAATTATAAAAAATAAACACAACACAAACTTAGGTTCTTAGAGCCAGGGCAAAATCTCTCCCTCTTGGAGAGGAAACCCCGCAAAGAATTCTTCTTATAGATCTTCAAATGACAAGTACCATGACCCAGACTTAGACCCTTGACTTATGAATTCTTCCAAGACCTTGTAGCTTCTTCTTTGACGATTTTCCATACTGATCTTTCTTTCTTGCACTAGTTTGTATTGTCCTTTCTTTTATTAACTGTGAGAGGGAAGGTAAATCTAACTGTGAGAGGGAAGGTAAATCTTAGATTTACCTTCCTCTCTTTTCTTGTCCAGTAGTAACCCTTAATTATCCACTTTAGATATTCACATTGCAAACCACTATTTCATCTTAGATAAAACCGACACTTATCGACTGCACTATTGCACAGAGAAGTTCACCCTTCAAATTTGTATTGTGTTCACAGGTTGGTACATGACAGTTTGAACTTCATTGCACGTGTTAACATCTCAGATTATCTTCGCACTAAAAATCTTGCAATTGACTTCAAAATTTCCGCATTTCCTCATATGTATACTTCGCACTTCATATCATGTATTGACCGCACTATATATTACACTTTTCCCGCATGGTATGTCAGGTAATGTCCACACTTCATATCATGTTAAAATTCCGCATTTCCTCATACGTATACTTCGCACTTCATATCATGTATTGACTGCACTATATATTACACTTTGTCCGCAAGGTATGTCACGTAATGTCCGCATTGTATATTTCATATTGTCCACACGGTGATGCATTATATTATCCACACTGTATTCATTCTATTATCCGCATTGTATTCCTTGTATTATCCGCTGTGTATGTTACAGAGATCACCGTTTATGTTTCAAAGTTGACCGTATTGCACTTTAAGTGACTGCTTTTGTATTTTGCTGAGTCCTTTCTAAGAGATCCGCAATGTTCCTTCTCTCCACGCTGTAATGATACACAGATATCTGCAATTCTTCAAGTGTTATATGTCTGTTCCTTCTACGCCTTTTCATAGACTTACCTTGATATATATTGCAGATGTATTCCGATTTTAATTTCTCACAAACTTGACCGAAAAAATGCTCCTTCAAATGAGCCGCACATCAACCTTTATATAGAGTGTATCTTCCATAATTTAAGCCAATCTGATTGACTGAAGGTAGGCCGACACCATCTCAGCTTATAGGCCGACTTGAATGGCTGTCTTCCAACGTTTAAGGAGGCTGTTTAGAGGCATTCCTTTGCAGACATGTGACAAGGTCTTGGAGCATATTCTTTGGCTAGACACTTCATATTTTATTCCTAGAAGACTCAAACCTAAAGGACATCAAGAAGAAGTCCACCTTCTTAATAAATCTTGCTCATGAAACCCATGATGCAAGTACAACAAAAATACATTTTATTATTTTGAATTCTTCTTTTCATAAGTACATAATTACATAGTCAACATGAAGACGACCTAGTTACTTTTCAACATTATCCACCCATGGAATTCACACATGGTATTGCAAGTGGCATTCAACCATGGTATTAATTCACGCATGGTATTTTCCCACCCATGGAATTTACCTGTGGTATTGTAACTAAAAAATTCTATAAGTAACAAAGCCATATTGCTTGGAGAAGTTGTCATATACAATAATTCATGAGCTCAACATATTTAAATATGAAGTTTTAGAAGTTGATGTTGTTCAAGCTCACAATTAGTTGAAACCATGTTTGGAACTAGCCCTGTTGCAGAAGATATTGGTTGTCAGTTTCTTATTTATGGCCGAAGGACCCCATTTGCGGAGTATTTTGCAAGAATAAATATCGTTGATGTTGATACAGTCAAGCGCGTGGTAAATCGTTTCATATTTGATAAGGATGTTTATATTTCAGGGGTTGGTCCTATTTAATCCCTTCCTAATTATAAGTGGTTCCAAAATCACACTTACTCACTTCGATACTAGAATCAATTCTTCATTTTTTCCAGGGAAAATAGTCTGCAATGATTCCTTGCCTCATGTTATCGCTTGCCGCCTACACCTACCTACAGTTAGTGGGAAAAGCCTTCAACCCCACAGGTGTGGTTGGTGGCAAGGAACTCAGAGAAGGGGCTGTCACCTATTCCCAACTCTCTCCGTTTAAGCTATCTCCTAGGTTAGCTAAGGGGGGTGGTCCCTAAAAGAAAACTAAGTTAAATATGTGAGATTTCTAGGAGAATTGTTTAGAAGGAATTACTTATCAAAGATGACTCGATTCCAATATGTAAACAAGCATATAAGTATATGAGCAATATTCAATGACATGTTCAAAATATAGACCAGTGCTTTAAAGTAGATAACAATGCTTGCTCAAAAATAAAAATCAAGATATAATGACAATAATCCCACAAAGGAAGTGTTAGACCAAGATCACAATATGCAATTAAATTTGCAACACCAAATAAGGGTATTTGCCAATGAAACGAGATATATCAATTATCCATAAGCATAATGATCATTAAAATGACAACATGCACTGAAATTGTATGTAAAAGCAAATTTCCAAGTACCATAGAATTAAACTTGTTGCAAAATTTAAGGAATTTAAAAATGCTTGCATCAAAGTGCTTCTTGAGATAATATTTGCACGTGAATCTTTAAACCGTCAAGATAGCAACAGAAAATTGGGAACTTTGCAAGTAAATGTGTTGAGATAGTGCTCTTGGTTTATTTTATTAATTAGTTCTAAAACAATGTTACAATTGAACTCCTGTCCCCAGACCTCACCCTCGCCCGAAATTCGGATCTCACAATGAGGAGTCCATAGGGGTAGAGGGTCCCTAATGTCTATACAACCAACTTAAGTTGGAGGTTAATTTTTAGAGACGCAAGTCTAGCATGCAAAGTGAAATGCCTAAATGATATGGAAATGAGTTTGCAAGTGCGGTGTAAAAGATGGAGATGATTCAATTAAATATGTTTCATAGTTAGAACAATAACTCAAGTTGCCATAAATTGAAATGCTATGCTTCTTTACTTGTAGTATGTTGTGAAACTTATCCAAATGAGGAGTAGATCACAAAACATCAGTAAGTGATGGCAAATGAGATTGCAAATTAGGAAATTTAAATGACTATGTGATCTAAGCAATTAACGAAATGAACATATGAGTTATTCACATGCAACTAGACTAGATTAGCAAACGAAATGATGAATGCAAGTGATTTAGTTTGAGAAAATTAAAAAAAAAACTAAGCAAAAGAAAGTTACCCACTCAAGAAGATTTCCTCCCTCTAAATGAGTAGGTGAGATACCATGGGAAAAACTTCCCAAGCTCCCTCAAGAACAGTTAGCTCTTTATTAATGAAAATGAGGCCCTCTTATAGAAATGAGGGGATTGGGAAGAGCTTACAATAAGCATTTTAAAATTGCTCCTTCCCAAAGTTACAAGTGTAAGGTTTAAAAAAATCTACTTGTGAGATGTTTACAAAGTAAAGGCTTAAAGCCTTGAGGTGAATGGCGGTTACAATTCCTCAAAAGAATGAGGCTTTAGAAGTAGAGGTGAAGTGATAAGGCGGAACTTGGATTTGAGGTTCCAAACAGAAGAGTGTTTCTTAGCCTATGCTTTAGTTCCCTTTCTCCAAACTTAGATTGCTTCCAAGAACACCTACAGGCAAACAAGCAACAGAGTTAGCATGCAAAAGAAATATCACTGAAATATGTGAGAGGAAATCACATGCATGCGAAGGAAAATGTTAGAAACTCAATGCAAGTATAAAATACACTTTATGTTACAAATTCCCTCACTAATAACAGCGTGAAAAAGTTGATTTAGTGAGTGAGAATTAGGATTTAAACCCAACAACTTAGTCTCAAATGCTAGATAAAATAGATATGTGCACAAATGAGAGAAGAAATATATGAGATTTTTTTTAGAGATGGAATAGAAGCAAAAGGCTCATGAAACCCCCTTTTAGATAAATCTCTTGATGTCTTATGAGATTGTTGGCTTGAACAACTTATGAGACCTCTGATATCCTTGGAGCTGACTTATTTGAATCGAAAAAAGTCTTCACACTCCAATGGACTTGGCAACCTGTCCTTTGAACACACCAATTTCTGCAAACCAATTGTTAGTGCAAAAGAAACTTGGCATATAGAGGCCATGTTGAGCTTGTCATTTCATCGAAAATAACAAGCTACAACAAGAGCGCAAAACATACCAAGTCCAAAGGAGATCTGAGATAGCTACAAATCTCCCCTCCCTAGACAATAGTGCCTTCAGGCAAATGCAAAGAAAAAAAAATCAACTAGATTGCAATAAATAACAACATCAAATGAAACAAGTATACCTCATCAACCAAAGAATGCACCACAAGAGAAGCTAGTAACCCCAAAGACTTTCTTTTATTCAGCTCAATAACAATTTCGGCATAGTAACAATAAGCACAAGCTTCAAAAATCCACCCTTACAATGAGAGCCCAAGGCTCATTTAAATATAACTACGGGAGCAAATCACAATGAAAAAATGAATGACAAGTGGAGAAGGGAGATAATCCCAATGCAAAACGAATTTGCACAAGTAGCACAAGAACTGTCCAAGTGGAACCAACTGCTGTAGGTGACTGTTGTAAACTGCTCCCTTTTTGGTGTATAATTTCTGTTCTGGACAACGTACAAGTTTTTTTTTTATGTGCATATCTTTGGTGGTTGCCAAGTGTAGATGGTAGCAAGTGAAAGGGGAGCAAATTCCCATCGAATTCTCCACTAAAGAAGCACACTCTGCCACCTCTGATAAACAAGCTAATGAACTGATGTTCATACTTTCTGTGGACTGCCAATAATGCTGCGTAGGAACTGAAGTATGAGAGCTGGTGCCAAGTGTATGAACGCTGGTGATGAGGGAGCAAATATCCCACGGAAATCTCCAACAAAATTCTGTGTATTGACACCTATCACAAGTGCCAACGGACTGCTCTTCCTTTGCTGCGTGTAGCTGTTGATTCTGTGTACAGCTATGTGAGGATTGGTGGAGACACTCCACGATTTCCTCCAATCAAATACCAAACATATCAAACCTCCTGTACGCTGATGTAATATGCTGAGTGGGCAAGTGTGATTTGGCGGCCAACTACGTGGAGTTACAATTGGTCATGTGCGTAGTTTGTTGTTGAGACTGTCTCATACGTAGACCATGGAGTAAGGTGGGGTCCCTTCCCACTCACTTATATTTTAAACTTCATACTTTGGCAACATTTGTTTTAGCTTAAATTACTTCAAATCTTTTTGCTGCCCCATGAACCCATCGTGGAACATTTGACTACCTTTGACTTGTTTTTTACTTTTTTATTGACTTGTGGCTTGCTTGGTGGGCCCCACATGGCTGCCACATCACCCTTTATTCCTCCACATAATTTCCATGTCAAAATTTGACTTATTTTGACTTTGGAAAATTTTCCAAATTTTTCCAATTATGAATTATTTTTGAATTTTTTCTCATTTTTTCTACTAGCATTAGGAAAATCGGCTTTTGAGGGACCATAAGTCGTTTTTTGACCCTCAAAGTGGGTCCTAGGATAATGCTAGGTCTCTGAGGATGAATTTCGACTGGTCACACGCCCTAGACATTTCCGAAGACCACTTATTTACATCATTACATAGAAAATAATTAAAAAATCCCATTTTGCGGGAAATTTTTAATTATTAAAAAATCCTACTTAGACCTAGTCAAATTCCGCGAAATTTCAGAGATGACCTAGCATGGTAATATACATTGACTCTAGACACTAAGATGTGTCAGGGGCTCAACCTTCAAGCCGTCACCCCGGCTTTGGGGTAATGCAATGAGTGAAAAAACCTAGAAAATTATTCGCCGCTAAAAAGAAGGAATAATTAACCAAGTAAAAAAACACTCCAAGGTGTACTCGCTTGCTGATCGAGTCCCGACATCCTAGGCCTGTTACATGGCTTTATTCATCATGCTAGTGACATTTATACAATATCCCCGCAGGGCTGCGGAATCTGAAGACTGAAGAAGAAAATGATGAGAAGAAGACGTAGAGTTTAAAAACTCTGTTGAACATGATGATATCTGATGATATCTGATGGTACAAATGTCTTCTGGTTCATCCTTGGGCATGGAGTCTTCTCATTGTCATCAAGTACCACTCCAGTGGTCAACATTTGGCTCCATATGGGGATGCGTGCTAGATATGAAGTGATAGTGTGCAAGAACCTGGAATCTGCATCCACCGACCAAAGATATATATTAGCAGTATCCATTCAAAATAACATCAAATAAAATCAAGTACATAAATGGAAATTTTATTCTAAGAGCATGAAATAACAATTTATTCATGAAAGAAATCTATTTAAACAAAATTGACAAGGGATAAAGTTAGAAATATGATACAAAAGGATGCCCTATGGCATCAAATGTTTTCTTTGTGGAACATCTTATGCAGTTGGCCATTCACAGGTAACTCTAGTGATTCTCCGTCCAAGGTGCTCAAATGGTAGGAATTTTGTCCCGCTGCTTCTTTGATGATATACGGTCCAAGCCATAAACTGTCAAACTTACCATGATTACCGGGCTTTTCATTCCTGCGATCCCAAAGTAAAACCATATCACCGTTAGAAAAAACTCTATTCCTAGATGATTTATCAAAATGTCTTTTTACCTTAGATTGATTTTTACAACAATTTTCAAAGGCTCTTCTCCTAGTTTCATCCAATTCTACAATTTGATCAATCCTATGTTGCACAGCATCCTTATCAAATGTAAAACTCTGTAGCAATTGGTAAGCTGGGAGTCTCAAATGCACAGGAAGGGTAACATCCAAGCCATACACTAGTTCAAAGGGACTCTTTCCAGTAGAACTCTTCTTTGTAATCCTATCAGCCCACAAAGCATATTTAATTTTGCTATCCCATGCTCTCTTATTATCCCCTACTATCTTCTTGATTATGGTTATCAAATTTTTATTGCTAGACTCGGTTAGACCATTACCCTGAGGATAGTAGTTTGATGAATGGGATAAGACAATGCCATACTTAAAGCAGAAAGATGAGAATTCGACAGAGCTAAAAGCCTTGGCATTATCCGTTGTAATTTTAGCAGGGACACCAAAACGAGTGATAATCCTATCTTCAAGAAAATCCATCACTACTTTGTCGATGGCATGTTTTGTAGGGATGGCTTCTACCCATTTAGTAAAATAATCAGTGGCAGTTAAAATCCACGAGTAGCCATTACTAGAATTTTCATTAAACTTCCCTATAAAGTCAACCCCCCAATGTTGAAAGGGAGCTTCCACGACCACAGGCTGAAGAGGCAAAGAAGCTAACTTTTGCTTCCCAGTGAAAAGTTGACAAGCTTGGCAACCTCTAACATACTTGTGCACATCGCCAAAAATAGAAGGCCAAAAATAACCTGCTCTCAAGATTTTATGGGTAGTAGTCTTAGCAGCATAATGTCCTCCACAAAATCCTGAATGAAACTCAGAAAGAAGCTTTTTGGCCTCAGCTTCATCAACACATCTAAGTATTACCCCCTCCGGATTTCTCCAACCCAGACCATCCTTCACAATGCAATACTTAGTTGCTCTAAGCCTTAACGCTCTTCTTTTATGGCCAACTAAATGGTCAGGACATGACAAATTTTGCAAGTAATAGATAATGTCTTTATACCATTCTAGTTGAGTCAATCCTTGAAGTTCTGATGAAGTTAATTCCAGATCATTTTGACAAATCATTCCTAATGCTTTCTCATTCCCCTCAGTCAAGATCTTAGCCAATCCTTGGCCTTTTACCAGCTTGGTAGGTCTAATATCTAGATCGTATTCTTGAATTTTGGAGACCCATCTAGCTCGAGTTCCTAGGCAATCAGCTTGAGTTAAGATATCCTTTACTACAGAGTGAGGGACATACGCGATTATTCTTGAATACCCCACATAAACTCTAAATTGCTTAAGGGACTTGACTAAGGCATAAGCCTGCTTTTCCAAGGTGCTATACTTCAGCTCAGAACCTTGAAGAGATCTACTCATGAAGGCAATAGGCTGCTCATACCCTTCATTGTTCTTTTGCAGCAACACTCCAGCAATAGTATCTTCAGATGCAAAAGAGAAAATCAAAAAATCCTTCGAATAATCAGGGCTCACTAGAACAGGTGCCTTACCAATAGAATCCTTAATTTCTTGAAAACCTATTCTCCCCTCTTTTCCCCAGACAAACTTAACATCTTTCTTTAAAAGGGTTTGAATGGGTTTAGCAATCTCAGCATAATTTGGAATGAACCGCCGGAGGAAATTGATCTTTCCTAAGAAGGATTGAAGGGTTTTGATATTGTGAGGCAGAGGAATCTTTTGAATTGCCTCAACTCTCTCATGGTCAATCTTGATTCCATCCTTCGAGATGATGTGACCAAGCAACTTCCCTTCAGTCACTCCAAAAATAGATTTAGCAGGATTTAAAGATATCCCATACTCTCTACACCTGTTAAATATCTGCCTTAAATGGCTAATATGAGAAATTCCATTTTTAGAAAAGATAGTTAAGTCATCTTGATAAATCTCAATGAATTTCCCAATTAGACCCTTAAAGGCATAGTCCATAGCCCTTTGAAAAGTTGCTCCAGCATTTGTCAATCCAAAAGGCATCCTTAAATACTCAAAAGTACCCCAGGGTGTGGTGAATGTTGTCTTATGCCTGTCTTCTTTCTTCACCGTGACTTGGTTATATCCTGAAAATCCATCTAACAAGGACATCATTCCAGACCCCGTTACCCTTTGCAACAATGTTTCCATATTGGGTAAAGGGTAATTATCCTTTTTACAAGCTAAATTAAGATTTCGAAAATCTACACATAGCCTGATGGATCGGTTCTTTTTTCTCACAATAACCAAGTTTGAGCACCATGTGGAATGCCTAGTGTGAGCTATAATTCCAGCTTGAAGCATCTTTTGCAACTCCTTTTGCACCAAGGGGGCTAACTTAGGATTTATTTGCCTAAGTTTTTGCCTGAAGGGTTTGGCATTTTCATCCTTAAGCGGGATTGTATGCTCCATAACATCCTCCCTATAACTTTTTAACTCCTCATATGAAAAGGCCAAAACATCCCTATATTCTTGAAGTAAATTTATTAATTTTTTCCTTTCCTCCTCGGTGGTGCCCTTCCCTATTTTGATAATCTTTGGGTCATGAGAGGTACCCATGTTTACTTCAATAAATTCCCCTGGGTTAATTTTCTTATCCTCTTTTCTCTTTACAGCATCATGTCTGTCAAACATTTGTTCCATGGCTATACGATCCCTAGGAGTGGGATTTGACACAACATTACACTCCTCATATTCACAACCCTCTTCCTTGTAGCCAACCTTGAAACCAGAGAATTCTTCCATATTATTTAAAAAACGAATCACTTGGTTTTCTCCATTAAAGATTTGCCAATGCTCAACATTATCAGGAACCGATGGTCTAAAAATAACCTCCATCTTGACCTTATCATCCATCAAGTTCTCTCCAAGCTGTAAGGTAGATGCAGCAACAGCCAACTCATCAGCTTGTTTATTTCCTTCTCTCAGAATCACTTGAAGATCTAATGCGTCAAAATATTCCATGCTATCCCAGACAGCATTTCGATACTTCTTTAATCTATCATTCTTACATGCAAATTTATTCTTTGTTTGAAGAATGACTAGATCAGAATCCCCCTTGATACTAAGCATATTAATGTTCAAGTCTTTTGCCAACTCTAGACCTAACAACAAAGCTTCATACTCCGCTACATTGTTAGTTGCATCAAATTCCAACCTAAAGGCAAACTTGAATATATGACCAAGGGGGGAGGTAAAGACAATTCCAGCACCCTTACCAAACCTTGAATGGGCACCATCAAAATTCATGTGCCATACCCAATCCTTCTTACTTTCCACCTCCTTCTCCAAAGGAGCAATAGAATTAGCCAAGATAGCATAGTTTCCCAAGTCATTAGATTCATACACAATTTCATTATGAGGCTCCTTGGGATTTTCCACGTGAAACTTTCTCTCCAATTCCCTATCCAACCTAACCATGATGCCCTCACTATTAGGGATGGTAGCATAACTTAAATCCATTTGCAAACTACCCCCTATATCAGCTCCCCACTTTCTAGACAATAACATCCCCCATGCATCAGGTACATCAATTACCACAATATCCATGGTGATCATAATATCAGGATGAACTGCCAAGTGGACTTGAAGATCCTTTATCAAACCACAAACCTCAATAATTTTCGAATCCATAGCACAAATGTTGTGGTAAGGTCTAGAAACCCTCAGGTTTAACTGATTCATGACTTTCTTAGTCATGACACACAATGATGCCCCAGAATCAAACATACAATTGTGCAAAAGCATTCCATTGACCAACATAGTGATGAAAAATGGTTGATGGTCTCTGTTATCTCTACACATATCACTACTTTGCAAAGTGATAGGGGCATCCTCATATCTATCTTTAGAAAAAATTGACATTTCTTTTCCATTAGGGGCATCAATGGCTTTCAACAACTTATATCTTTGGGAGGGAATCTTCATGATTTCAGTCACAGGTACCAAAATCTTTGCATTATTTATCCATCCTCCCAAATCGATATTTAACTTAGATGTAGGTGGAGTGAAAGTTTTATGGGCATTTTGATTTCTGTCCTTGTTTCTTGCCCTTTCTTTATCCTTGGCTATCTCTAAAATTTGATTTGATGAAGGCTTCTCTCCATACAACTCAGTAATCCTATCCAACTCTTCAAAATTATTCACACTATAGGAGGATGGGGACTTCTGACTTATCTTTTGACTATTTTCCATAACTCCCATCCAATTATCCAAGGACAAATGATGCTCTTTTCCAACTACATTGATTTGTTCACTTGTTCCATCCATTTCACCATCTAAGATCCTTTTTGCGTAAGGACAAGTGAGTTCATCATGTAAGTCATCACATGGTCTACAATAAGGCATTGAATCATCAACTAAGTTAGTAGACTCAAGCGGATTTGGTAGCCTATGTTCATTAGGGGGACCCCTCTTCTGCCATCTATCATTTCCTCGATTTGGGAATCTCCCCGCCTGATTCCTTTCCATGGCCACCAACCGATTTTGGATAGCATTCATTTGATTTGTGTGATTTGCTTCCATAGTCTTGATGAGATGGGTTAACTCCTTAATAGGATCATGGGTAGGCTCTTCCTTGCCTTTGCCTTTGGAATCATTTGATTTCGATGGCCCTCTAGTGTAACCAGGAATCTCAGATTTTCCTGATTTCTTTCTAGCCCTCTCCATTTTCAAGGCTTCCGTTTGAGCTATACCCAAAGTTGTAGGTTCCTTCCTCCTCAATTCATAAGCGGTATCCACACCAAAAGCATCTAAATATGAGCATAAGAGAAATTCATCCTGAGGTTTAACAGTTGCAGGCATGCTTTTAACCAATTCATTGAATCTCTTGTTAAACTCCTCCATGGTTTCATTTTCATTCTTCTTCATGGTGCTAATGGCACTAATCAAATGACTATTCTCTCTTCTCTCTCCATACTTTCCCATGAAAGCATTAACAATTGCTTGTAAAGAATCATACGAGTTTGCAGGTTGCTCAGTGAACCAATCAAGAGCATCCTCTTCTAAAGAGAGAACAAAAAGCCTCATCTTTACATCCTCATAGTTAGCAACGTTACACCACTTAAAGATGCAATCATTAAAGTTCTTCACATGTGATGCAGCGCTAATGGCATTGTTACCTTGAAAAGAAGGCAACCTTTCAATAGCCTTGTCAGGGATATTGTGAGGATAGCCATTAATGTTAGTAAAGTTACAAGGAGCAAAAAGATCATTCATGATGTTAGGCTCAACTTGTCCTTGAAATAGCAAATGAATGTCAGAAATAGCCTCTTGCCCAAGACTAGCAAGAGCTCTACTATGAGAAAGTCTATTTAACCTCTCTCTGAAAACCCTTTCAGGATCAGGAGAGGGGCTAACTAAACCACTTGAATTTCTCCTAGTAGAGACTCTTGCAAAATTAAGATTGAGTGGAGTCGCCACTTGAGCAAGAATCTAAATCTAAAATTCAAATATGCCAAAACTAAAAGTTAGTCGTTTTCCCAGGTACAAGAAGACTTGTCCCCGGCAACGGCGCCAAAAAATGTTATCGCTTGCCGCCTACACCTACCTACATTTAGTGGGAAAAGCCTTCAACCCCACAGGTGTGGTTGGTGGCAAGGAACTCAGAGAAGGGGCTGTCACCTATTCCCAACTCTCTCCGTTTAAGCTATCTCCTAGGTTAGCTAAGGGGGTGGTCCCTAAAGGAAAACTAAGTTAAAGATGTGAGATTTCTAGGAGAATTGATTAGAAGGAATTACTTATCAAAGATGACTTGATTTCCAATATGTAAACAAGCATATAAGTATATGAGCAATATTCAATGACGTGTTCAAAATATAGACCAGTGCTTTAAAGTAGATAACAAATGCTTGCTCAAAAATGAAATTCAAGATATAATGACAATAATCCCACAACGGAAATGTTAGACCAAGATCACAATATGCAGTTAAATTTGCAACACCAAATAAGGGTATTTGCCAATTAAACGAGATATATCAATCATCCATAAGCATAATGACCATTAAAATGACAACATGCAATGAAGTTGTATGTAGCAGCAAATTTCCAAGTACCATAGAATTAAACTTGTTGCAAAATTTAAGGAATTAAAATGCTCGAATCCAAAATGCTTCTTGAGATAATATTTGCACGTGAATCTTTAAATCGTCAAGATAGCAACAGAAAATTGGGAACTTTGCAAGTAAATGTGTTGAAATAGTGCTCTTGGTTTATTTTATTAATTAGTTCTAAAACAATGTTACAATTGAACTCCTGTCCCCAGACCTCACCCTCGCCCGAAATTCGGATCTCACAATGAGGAGTCCATAGGGGTGGAGGGTCCCTAATGTCTATACAACCAACTTAAGTTGGAGGTTAATTTTTAGAGACGCAAGTCTAGCATGCAAAGTGAAATGCCTAAATGATATGGAAATGAGTTTGCAAGCGTTGTGTAAAAGATGGAGATGATTCAATTAAATATGCTTCCTAGTTAGAACAATAACTCAAGTTGCCATAAATTGAAATGCTATGCTTCTTTACTTGTAGTATGTTGTGAAACTTATCCAAATGAGGAGTAGATCACAAAAACATAAGTAAGTGATGGCAAATGAGATTGCAAATTAGGAAATTTAAATGACTATGTGATCTAAGCAATTAACGAAATGAACATGAGTTATTCACATGCAACTAGACTAGATTAGCAAACGAAATGATGAATGCAAGTGATTTAGTTTGAGAAAATTAAAAGAAAAACTAAGCAAAAGAAAGTTACCCACTCAAGAAGATTTCCTCCCTCTAAATGAGTAGGTGAGATACCATGGGAAAAACTTCCCAAGCTCCCTCAAGAACAGTTAGCTCTTTATTAATGAAAATGAGGCCCTCTTATAGAAATGAGGGGATTGGGAAGAGTTTACAATATGCGTTTTAAAATTTGCTCCTTCCCAAAGTTACAAGCGTAAGGTTTAAAAAAAATCTACTTGTGAGATGTTTACAAAGTAAAGGCTTAAAGCCTTGAGGTGAATGGCGGTTACAATTCCTCAAAAGAATGAGGCTTTAGAAGTAGAGGTGAAGTGATAAGGCGGAACTTGGATTTGACGTTCCAAACAGAAGAGTGTTCCTTAGCCTATGCTTTAGTTCCCTTTCTCCAAACTTAGATTTCTTCCAAGAACACCTACATGCAAACAAGCAACAGAGTTAGCATGCAAAAGAAATATCGCTGAAATATGTGAGAGGAAATCATATGCATGCGAAGGAAAAAGTTAGAAACTCAATGCAAGTATAAAATACACTTTATGTTACAAATTCCCTCACTAAGAACAGCTTGAAAAAGTTGATTTAGTGAGTGAGAATTAGGATTTAAACCCAACAACTTAGCCTCAAATGCTAGATAAAATAGATATGTGCACAAATGAGAGAAGAAATATATGAGATTTTTTTTAGAAATGGAATAGAAGCAAAAGGCTCATGAAACCCCCTTTTAGATAAATCTCTTGATGTCTTATGAGATTGTTGGCTTGAACAACTTATGAGACCTCTGATATCCTTGGAGCTGACTTATTCGAATCGAAAAAAGTCTTCACACTCCAATGGCCTTGGCAACCTGTCCTTTGAACACACCAATTTCTGCAAACCAATTGTTAGTGCAAAAGAAACTTGGCATATAGAGGCCACGTTGAGCTTGTCATTTCATCGAAAATAACAAGCTACAACAAGAGCGCAAAACATACCAAGTCCAAAGGAGATCTGAAATCGCTACAAATCTCCCCTCCCTAGACAATGGTGCCTTCAGGCAAATGCAAAGAAAAAAAAATCAACTAGATTGCAATAAATAACAACATCAAATGAAACAAGTATACCTCATCAACCAAAGAATGCACTACAAGAGAAGCTAGTAACCCCAAAGACTTTCTTTTATTCAGCTCAATAACAATTTCGGCATAGTAACAATAAGCGCAAGCTTCAAAAATCCACCCTTACAATGAGAGCCCAAGGCTCATTTAAATAGAACTACGGGAGAAAATCCCAATGAAAAAATGAATGACAAGTGGAGAAGAGAGATAATCCCAATGCAAAACGAATTTGCACAAGTAGCACAAGAACTGTCCAAGTGGAACCAACTGCTGTAGGTGACTGTTGTAAACTGCTCCCTTTTTGGTGTATAATTTCTGTTCTGGACAGCGTACAAGTTTTTTTTTATGTGCATATCTTTGGTGGTTGCCAAGTGTAGATGGTAGCAAGTGAAAGGGGAGCAAATTCCCATCGAATTCTCCACTAAAGAAGCACACTCTGCCACCTCTGATAAACAAGCTAATGAAGCCGAGTATTTCATACTTTACGTAATTTACTTAATAATACTGTAGGAAGCCCAATGTGGGCCGGGTACCCAAGTGTATGAACGGCGGTGATGAGGGAGCAAATATCCCACGAGAATCTCCAACAAAATTAAGTGACAATGACACCTATCTGATACCAACGTTGCTCTTCCTTTCTTTGTGTTGTTGATTACGTAATACGGTATGTGAGGATTGGTGGAGACACTCCACAATTTCCTCCAATCAAATACCAAACACATCAAACCACATGTACGCTGATGTAATATGCTGAGTGGGCAAGTGTGATTTGGCAGCCAACTACGTGGAGTTACAATTGGTCATGTGCGTAGAGTTTTTAATTGCCATGTGAATAATTTGCTGTTGAGATTGTCTCATACGTAGACCATGGAGTAAGGTGGGGTCCCTTCCCACTCACTTATATTTTAAACTTTACACTTTGGCAACATTTGTTTTAAATTAAATTACTTCAAACCTTTTTGCTGCCCCATGAACCCATCGTGGAACATTTGACTGCCTTTGACTTGTTTTTTCTTTTTTATTGACTTGTGGCTTGCTTGGTGGGCCCCACATGGCTGCCACATCACCCTTTATTTCTCCACATAATTGCCATGTCAAAATTTGACTTATTTTGACTTCGGAAAATTTTCTAAAATTTTCGAACTATTAATTTTTTTTTGAATTTCTTCTCATTTTTTCCACTGACATTAGGAAAATCGGCTTTTGAGGGATCATAAGTCGTTTTTTGACCCCCAAAGTGGGTCTTAGGATAATGCTGGGTCTCTGAGGATGATTTTCGAGTAGTCACATGCCCCAGACATTTCCTAAGGCCGCTTATTTACATCATTACATAGAAATTAATTAAAAAATCCCGTTTTGCGGGAAATTTTTAATTATTAAAAAATCCTGCTTAGACTTAGTCAAATTCCGCGAAATTTCAGAGATGACCTAGCATGGTAATATACATCGACTCTAGACACTAAGATGCGTTAGGGGCTCAACCCTTCAAGCCGTCACCCCGGCTTTGGGGTAATGCAATGAGTGAAAAAACCTAGAAAATTATTCGCCGCTAAAAAGAAGGAATAATTAACCAAGTAAAAAAAACACTCCAAGGTGTGCTCGCCTGCTGATTGAGTCCCAACATCCTAGGGCTGTTACATGGCTTTATTCATCATGCTAGTGACATTTATACAATATCCCCGAGAGCTGCGGAATACGAAGGCGAAGAAAGAAAATCATGAGAAGAAGACGTAGAGTTTAAAAACTCTGTTGAACATGATGATATCTGATGATATCTGATGGTACAAATGTCTTCTGGTTCATCCTTGGGCATGGAGTCTTCTCATTGTCATCAAGTGCCACTCCAGTGGTCAACACCTCCCATCCATAGGCTTCTCTATCTGGCAAGATGGCTTGAAGGGATGGAGTCCAAAGGGATTGTACTGCGAGAGGGCATGATAATTGCTTATTTTGATCTTAATATGTAGATTATGTAGTAACAATCAATGCTAATCACTCAAAAATATTTTTATCTCGTACTTGAATTTATCCTCCTAATAAAAAAATGTTAATTTTGGGCAACTAGGTCCAAACTCCATGTTCTGATGCTCAGATGACGATGCCAATATTTTTATTGGATTCCTCTTTCGAAGAGGTGCAAGATCGATCTAAAGATCATCTTGATCAGATGAGCAGAACATGTATTTTGAATTTATTCCATATGTGCAAGGTTGACCTGTTTTATCCCACATGCATAAGAGATGTGTCACACACCCCCATAGATGCCTATATATTGGAAAAACTTGGAGTTCATTTACACACACAATTTTGTGGAGGCATTTTCTTCTCTCTTGGTTGGTGATGGAGCAACGTTCTTGGTTCTGAGGTTAGGGCTTCTTGGTGCAGCATCTTGGTGGAGCATTCTTGATGAGACGTCTTGGGGTTGTGTGACACATGTGGGAAGCTGACATTATGAAGACTTTGTTGGTTGAAGCATCCTGCTGATCACCGTAACGCCACCATTATTTATCTATGTTTTGGCTTGTCTTCCATCGATCTATTGGTATGTTCTATCTGCATCTTACTTTACTTATGCCCTAGAAGGTTAAAGTGTATTTGCATCTAAGCATAGAACCTATATGGAAAATTAACAAAAAAGGGTTTGGAGTAGACCTTGTGTAAAATGGAAATCTGTAAATTTTTTACCAGAGACGCTGGATTTCATCAGTGGGATGTTCGAGCGTTCAATTTTCTATGATCATGAGAGACGGTTAACCTTTTCTATATACATGGGTTATGTTGTCCAAGTTTTCTCCAAATATTATTCTTCCACGTGAACTTGATCAACCTGAACGCACATTCAAGACTTGAAACAAAAGGAACCTGGTAGAAAATTTTGATATTAACATGAGGCCTCCATACAAATCTAATTTCAATAAAACATTCTTATTCTTATTCAAATATATTGAACGTAATGGAGAATGCAACACAATAGTGAGAACCTACCAGCGAGATAAGCCACCATACTTTTACCAAGCAGACTGACAGGCATCACGATTATGGGTCACCCACAAACCCAAGGTTATGGGTCGGCTGCATAAAACCCTTTTCATCGAGGTCCATTTGATAGGCTGCACACTATCAATATCACAATTGGTCACAAGCATTACAGGGTATCTTTATACTCGCATCTTCGTTTGTCATGGTTATGGGTCATCCAGGAATCCACGCTTCATCGAAGTCCATTTTCTAGGCCACACACTGTCAGTATCATAGTTGGTCATAAGAATTAGAAGGTATCTCTATCCTTGGATCCTCTTTCATCATGGTTATGGGTTAACCACACAAAATCCTTCTCTTTAGTGGCTCTTCATATTCAACAAAGGATTCTAAGGACGGAACTTCCCGCAATGGGGACCATTGCTTCTTAAGAGGGGATGAATGATCCGAATAGAAAGTGGCACCCACCCATGGAATTTACCCACAATATTGTAAGTGGCATCCACCCATGGTATTCGTTCACCCATGGTATTCATCCACCCATGGAATTTATCCCTAGTATTGTAACTAAAAAAGGATATAAGTAACAAGTCTCATTTTTGTAAAAGGACAAATTGTACACCACAATGTAGATTTTATAGTTCTTCTCTGTTTTAATAAAAAGTTTCTTTGTGGTTTTGTTTACTGTGTGTGTTCTTTTTCTGGCATTTCAATTTTTCAAATCTTGGGGGCATCCCCCTAGATCCAAATCAAATTATCAATATCTGCAAACCATGGAATTTTAAAAGATACCGCAAAAATATGTTCATTAGTAAAATTGTCTATTACAAGAGTGTCACTATTATCATTTTGCACCCTAGAAATAAAATTAGCATCTGTGTTTTCCTTTCCTAGCCTATCTAAAATGGTAATATTTAATTCTTGCAATAATAAAAGCCATATAGTTATCCCACCATTAGTAATTGGTTTGTTCATTAAATACCTAATAGAAGAATGATATGTATGAATGAAAGTCTGATAACCAGTGATATAATGTCTAAACTTATTAATGGCACGAACAAAAACTAAAAACTCATTTTCTGTAACTGTGTAATTTAACTTTGCAGGAGTCAATTTTTTAATTGTGTAATAAATAACATGAGTCAAGTCTTTTTTTCCCAATACAACTCCCAAAGATGTATCTAAAATATCAGTTGAAATATGAAATGGGAGAGCCAATTTGGTCCTCTTAAAATTGGAGCTTAATAAATATTTTTTGTTTCAATGATTCAAATGTTTTTTTTAGTCAAAATTCCAAACAAATTCACAATCTTTTGTAACAAGTTTAAAAAGTGGTGAAGCTATTTGTGTGAAATTTTCTATAAACTTTCTATAGTACCCCGTAAAATCGAGAAAACTTCTAACATCTCTTTGACATGCTAGTACTGAAATTTTTGAAATGACTTTGACTTTTGATGTATCCACTTTGATTCCAACCCCTGAAATATGATGACCCAAAGCAATTCCTTTGTTAAACATCATAAAACATTTTTGATGACATAATGAAAGATTTGCTTCTTTACATCTAATGACAACTTTTTCTATTTTTTCCATAGCTTCTTCAAAATATTTCCATAGATAGTGTAAACACCCCTCCCACATTTACCCAAATCCACAAGCTCTCCAGGGTAAACATGAGATGAGAGTTATTGTGCGAGACACGATTTCCAAGATGCACTTATGGAAAATGGGGTCCACACCCAAAACTAATTGCAAACACCCAACGACACATGATCACACTGTTATAACCCTAATTTTACCCAACCTTATTTCATTTCAGTTATGTTACTTTAAATTTAATACAACTTTCTATTTTTGGCAGTTTTTCGAGTTCTAAACTTTTGAGGCTATTTTGAGGGCCTAAACAACATTTTCAAGGAAAACGAAGAAATCGGAATAGTGCGAGAGAAATTCAATTTTTTTTCGAATCCTCGTGGAGATCTTCGAAATAAGGTATTATGATAGTCAAAGGGAGATCGTATGCCAAAGTTATGACCCTGGGAAGTTGGAGGTTTAAATTACCCATTTATACAAACACTTTGTGTACATAGTACGTGTAGGTTATAAATACATATATGTTCATTAATTCAATAATCTCACAAGAGAATCACCGAGAAGGTCCTATGCTCTCTCCAAATAACTGCATCACCACTTAATAGTCCATACATTCATTAACCGATCAATAACTAACAATTCATGACAAGAGCCATAGAAGATACACACCATATGAATATCATATAACCAACATATAAACCATGGAAACCCAACCATAATATCACCAACATAATGCCAACAATTATACATGAATCATCATAGAATAATAACTCTTATTAACATATGAGAATGAAAACCAAGTGAGGGACTTCCATGTACCACCCGACCATATATTTGGTTGAACCAAATCCATCTTTCAACCAATCACCCTCGCGCCCTATTCCAATCATGAATGTGGGATCTCATGGAATAAACTAAACAAAACCAAACTAGGGCTTCCAAAGGCAAAACCGCCTCCACCCTCAACTGGTGATTCCACCTCACAGTCAAACATCACTAACCATCACTAGATCAGTCTCTACCAAAGCTGTCCAGGGCTCCAAAGCATTTGTTCCAACCCGACTTCTAGGACTAGTAAATCAACCCACAACTTTCCACAAGGCTCCAAAGCATTTGTCTAACCAAGGCTTCCAGAACTAGTAACTCAACCCACCAAGGGCTCCACAGCGTTTATCCAACCGAGGCTTCCAGGACTAGTAACTCAACCCAAAATGTTCTAGGGCTTCCATAGCGTTTGTCCAACCAAGGCTCCAAGAACTAATAACTCAACCCACAACCATAGGTACATGAGCACTAACCAGATTAAGAAAGAATAAAGGGAGAGCTCCAAGCTAAAACTGACAAAAAGCTATGAACTGATCCTTATAAACCTTTTTATCATTGAGGCATCTATTTTCTTCATTTTCCATTATTTTCCTTCATTTTCCTCCTCACATGAAACTTGTGATCTTTCACCTTCATTTTCTCCTATTTTCCATTATTTTCATAAATAAATGCCACTTTTCCTTTCCAAAGCCTTTGCCATTGCCTTTTCAAATTTCCATAGCCGATAATTAATCACAAGTGATCCCCATCGCTATGCTTTTTCCCAACATTCAACTTGGAATACATGCCCCATGACCTTGGTTATTATTTTTCCTTTATTAACTTTATTACATGGATTTCTGACCAAGATTGTTACAACCCCCACCCCCCCCCTCTTTGGGGGAACACCGTCTTCAGTGTTCAATGACACCTACAACCAACAAGACCGCTGAAAAACAAAACATACTGCCCATGGAGCTTTACAACTTAGCTCCTTGCAGTATTTACAATGAACAACATGCTGAAAGCAACCCAAAATAAACAACATGAAAAACATAAGAAAATGACAACGATACCGCTTATTGGAACTTTATATCACAACTCGTTGTAGTATTTACAATAGCAACTATATATAAATACGTACTTATACCAAAATTGCTTTGCCTCAATCATCAAATAATAAAGGATACATAGCCCACATTTGATCATCCATCTTCCATATGGCTTCACGAAGCCCAAAGTGCTCCCACTGCACATTAACTTACTCGATTGCTCGATTCTGGATAATGAGCATATTTCCTTGCAAAATGCAATGAGGTTTCGGCTTGAATTCTCCTTCTGGTTCCACCTGCAATATAGACCAGTCAGTCACATGATCAACATCTTTCACATACTTCTTAAGCAATGACACATTGAAAACATCATGGACTTTCATTGTCGAAGGTAGTGCAAGTTGATAGGCTATTGATTCAATCCTCTTAAGAATATTGAAAGGCCCACAATACTGATGTGCCAACTTCGCACATGACCCAAACCTCAAGGAGTTTTTCTTGTACTTGAGTGCAAGTACACATTCTCCCCAACGTGAAACTTCTTAAATGCCTTGTGATGATCTGCATAAAATTTCTGTCTATCCTGTGTTGCCTTTAAATTCTTCTTGATAACCTACATTTCCAATTCCATCTCTGCCAACATGTCTGGTCCTATCAATACCCTGTTCACTGGATCACTTCAAATGATGGGAGTATTAAAAGTCCACCCATAAAGTGCCTCAAACATACTCATCTTCAAATATTCCTGATACCCATTGTTGTAAGAAAACTTAGCCAATGGTAAGTACTCTACCCACTTCCACTGTTTATGCATAACATACATTCTCAACATGTCCTCTAGAATCCTGTTGACCCTCTTTGTCTGTCCATTTGTCCGCAAATGATAAGCTATATTGAGGGACAACTCTATACCCAAACCTACAAATAACTCTTTCCAAAACCTAGAAGTGAACTTCGCATCTCTATCAGATACAATCTTCTTCAGAACACCATGCAACCACACTATACCTCTAATGAAGACCTGTGCTACCTCACTAGCCGAATTAGTAGACTTCACTAGAATGAAGTGAGCTACCTTAGTCAACTTGCCCACCACAACCATGATAGAATCATGTTGCCTAGATGTCCTCAGAAACCTATAATGAAGTCCATGGAAATGACCTCCCATTTCCACTCGGGAATCAGAATTGACTGCAATAAACCACCTGGATACTTACACTCTACTTTTACCTTTTGACAATCCAAATATCTCGCAACAAAATCTGCCACCTCTTTCTTCAAATTCGACCAATGGTAGAACTTCTTAACTGATGTCAATGTCTTCTGATATCCCGGGTGACCTGAATACGACTTAACATGAAATTCCTGTAAGATAAGATTCTTTAGCTCATTGTTTCCCGACACATAGATCCCGTCCCTAAATCTGATCAAACCATCTACTGTGAGATGATAATACACAACTTGTTCACCTGTACCCTGTTGATGTTGATCAGGTGCTCAAAATTATGCTCAAAAAAGAAAGTTGTCGGAATGGTGTGGAACTCGAACGGTCGCGTAGATATCGTCGTACTGAATCTGGCGCAACTTGTTTCGCAGAAAACCAACATCGTATGCTTCCAAAAACGTGTTTTGTCCACTTTGTCAAACATGCAAATTTTTGGAAAAAAAATTGCAGGGACAACCTAGTCAGCAGTCTGTACTGCTAACTGGGTATGCACAGTGGTAGGTTGACAAGTCAATGAAATTTCTTCGTCAAATCGGGTTGTGCCAAGTGGTACGTTTTTATTGGGTCGAAATGGCAATTTTTAGTTAGTTGTTTGGGTGGCCAATCACAGGCTGCCACGTGGCCAAGACAGGGGTTGCCACGTGGCAACCCGAGGGCCACCAAAATTGGGTCAAGGTCTGAGTGGAATAGGTGGGGGTCAAACCCACGACCTCCAAGAAATGTGAACAGATCCTTACCATTGCGCCATTACATTTGGTACTTAACATATTACGGGTTCCATATCATTTTGATATGTTATGTTTTCCACCGTGGGGGAGGGGGTCGGGGTCTAGGCCCAGCCCTGGTCACCATCAAGAATGGGACCATGGGCGGGAGGCTAGCCCCGTGCCCCCTCGACTAACCACTAACCGTATACATAAATGTCATCATGTGTCCACTATTAACATTCAATGCCAACGATTAGTGGAAAAACCATGCATTTTTTCTATAATTTTTTTTTATTAACCATATACGTTATAGTTTAAAATTCAGCTTTAAGGCCTTAATGGGAAAATTGGCGAAACGACAATTTCGCCTAGTTTTTGGGAAATTTTGCGCTCAGTTAGCGAATTCCGGGCAAATTTGTTGGTTCGGTGTCAAATTTGGAGGAAATTGTGGAGCGGTTAGTGCGAAAACTTGGGGAAGTCATAACTTACTCAGTTTTACCAAATTTGATGCAGAAGGAGGCTACACAGAGATTTTTGGGCATTCTGGTGCCATTGGAGAAGGTTTCAGAGCTGTTTAAACATTGTAAACATATGTAATCACACTTTTGAGCATAATAGAAGAGCGCCATGCCATTGGAAGCTAGACCAAGGAGACGTATCCCAGGCGGGGTGAACTCCTTCATCATGTATTTTTGTGTTACTATTTATGGTGATGTTCATGTCTATTAGATGCTGTTGTCCAGTGTTTTTTTTATGTTAATTTGCTCAAGAAATTCACATAAAAACACATAAGAACTCATGGTTAACTTGCAATTTACCTCATACTCCTCGAGCACTATCTTTATATTCTGAATTGGAATTTAGCACAGTAAACACTAATTTTCCCATTCAGATCAAGTTGGTATCAGAGCACTGCAAAAGTTTCAAAATAGAAACCCTACTGCATTATCTGGATCTACTTCTCCTACTTGTTTAATTAACTTAACAAGTTATTTTACTAAATTACTCAGAAAAACATTAAAGTAGACACTAACTGCAGCCTACACATCTACAGATCATTTACTAAACAATACACACATGTGACAAGATAACACACAATTTTTCGAACAAATGTCCCCGAAAAAAACCCAATGCGGGAAAATCGGTGCAACAGCTCTAGAGGGTTTATATTATTATGCAGAATCTAAATAAAACATTCTAGGCACTAGACATGGTTGGCCCTGCGAAGAAATTACACGGCAATAAGTACCTTTCACTCAGAGACAGAAGATATGGTTGTATCACACCCTCAAACGGGATTTACAGATCACGAGCCCCTTCTGGCCCACTAGAACCCTCAGCGCTACCTCTGCAGCGTCTGCATCAACCCTTCACTAGCCAGTGTCCCCACTGCATCACCCTAACTTGTGTTGTGTTGCCCCAGCTAGGACTGCGTCACCCTGGATGGTGCTGCGCTGCGCTGGTTGGGACTGCATCATCCTGGCTAGTGTTGCGCTGCGCTGGCTGGGACTGCATCACCCTAGCTGGGCTTACGCAGTCTTTGAGTGGAGCTAGTTGAACAGCGTCCTCCTGGTCGGCTCTGCACTAACTCTAACTGGTACTCACTACTTCTCCGTCTTGTTTTATTCTCGACCTAGGATTAACTCATCCCTTGCCGATATCTGCCCCTCACTACAGTGCAATTCGTTTCGAATTTCTCAGCAAAACCCCGCCCCAAAACTTCGAATTTGCTTAAGTGCTATGCCAATGTGTGTGTCTCCAATTAACCCCAAGCCTTTCTCTTATACTTTTCTCGTTGACACATCAACGGTCATGATCTAATCTCTTATCGACGACTCAGATTAAAAGACTGCTTGATCTGCGTCACTTAGAACATTTCATCACATGTGTTTAATTAATTCAATTTAATTTTTCTAATTCCTTAAGTTAGACTTGGGTCCTCATTAAAAAAATTAATTATTTGAATATCTCATACACTAGATGAAATTTCTCCAAACGCTTTTTGGGTTTTGGAGGTCTCATGTGTCTTAGCCCCTCCACAAAATTTCAAGGCTAGGGCACACCCAATGCTACCTCAAAATCTCAACACTTCCTCTTAGCGAGGAGTGTGCTCTAGCAATACATCCACACCAAGTATTGCCAGGTCTCGGCATCGGTCTCTGTTCTGTTGATGCTTGGCCTATTGCCTTCCATCCACTACGTTGCTGCTTTCTGTACTGTTGCCCATGTCACTGCCACTAACACTGCTACATCCGTACTGCAGCTCCCTCTCAATTTGTTGCATCACGCTGCCCATAACACTACCACTACTAATTGCTACACTGCAATCAGTGGTTGAGAAGTAAGCAACTGAAGGACCCCTGCCCAATCATTGACAGACAAGTCAGTCGGGCTACACCTCATCACTAAACCTCCCTTAGCTGTCGTGCTGCGCTGTCTCCCTGAAGCCACTGCGCTACTGCAGCTCTGCACTGCGTAAGCACTACCCCTCTGCGCCGCCGAAGTCCCATCATCCTTTGCACTGCTGCTTCTACGTTGTTGTTGCCTCTGCACCGCGCTACTCCCATCTACAGCGTCCCAGCTCTACCGTCCACTTCATTGTGTTCTCCTGCACCCACTGCTCCACTTGTCTCGCTACCGTCTTAAGGCTCCCATAGCTCGTATGTGATCCAAGAGTTTGGGCACCTCATGGATCTTGCCTCTCCTCATTTGTAGCTGCTCTAAAGATCAATATCACCCCACTCACGTGGCTCATGAGAAATCATGGCTACGTCATCGTCACTCCCATTGCCCCCCTTTGTTGTTGTTGCCTTGGATTCAGAAGATCCCTTGTCCTTCTTCTTAGGACATTTGCTGGCGAAGTGTCCAAGTTCGCTACAATTAAAGCACAGGACCTTGGATAGGTCCCTCTTCTTCTTCCCTTGCTGCCTTTATCCCTTTGATGCAAGGGCTGCATCCTTCTCCTCTTATTTATTTACTTTGACTGTTCCGTTGCTGTTGCTTTGCCTCTTGGTAAATCTCATGATTTCCTCCTAACGGAGGATTTCCCACATATCTTCCCAGGATGGTAACGCTGTATTTGGACAAACGTTTCCCATTCCTCGGTGACTACATTCAGGGCAGTCCTCACCGAGAGCCCTTCATCCGAAGTCATACCCATGGCAATCAGTTGGTCCCGAATGGTCTGAAGTCTGAAGAGAAAGGGATCTATTTCCTCACCCTTTTGCATCTAAAACAACCGCATCTGATTCTACAGAAGCATCTTCCTTTGGAAAGAGCCTCCTTGATACATCGTGTCCAAAGCTGTCCACATCTCATTTTTCGTGTTCTTGCCGGCAATATGTGGAACCACGTGACCTTTGACTCTGTCCATGATCAAGCGCTTAGCTCGCGCTTGATTCTCCTTGAATTTCTTCAGAGAATCTGCATCGATAGGCACAACTAGGACATTCTCAGCATGGTCCTTGATGCCGTACTCATCCAGGACTGTCAAGATCCTGGCCCTCCAGATAACGAAGTTGGACATGTCATCCAACCTGTCATGATCTCTCAGTCCATGAGAAACCATCTCTGCTCAACTCTGTTGGAACAGATACTCCTCTCCCTATTTCTGCTGCAACACAACAAAAATACTGGATCTGGGTTTCTTGGCGATTAGAAACCCTCTATAGTAGTTGCTCCCTCTGACAATTGATTTCCCTCCCTGAAAATCCTCAGCCAAAAAAAAAAACAACTAAATCAATTCTCTACGATCACCCTCTTGATCGAATCTCAGATCTATTTGGCGCAAATCTGTTGAGAAACTGTTCTTCTCTCGCTCTTGTCACCTTTGTCAGGCACGATTCTGCACCGACAGAACCTCTGCCACAACAATAACCTCTAAAGATCCGAAGCTCTACTTCTGAACTGCAGAAAATTTGCACAACAACCTCAAAACTGGACTGCATCCCTCTGGCTGGCCTCTGCGTGAGCAAACTGGCTCAGCGCAACGCAGGTTGCTCTTGCATCACTCTGGAAGGCTCTACGTTGCCTCTACGTCACTCAGTTGGGACTGTGTCTGCGTGGCCTCTGCTGGGACTGTGTCCTCCTGGTGTTGCGCTACCCTCTCTGGAACTCTATTGCTTCAGCTGCCTTCTCTGCAACAATCTTCTTCAGCCGCTCTGCTCGTGGATCAACTTGATCTGCAATGCTCTGATACCATGTGAAAGTTTCAAAACAGAAACCCTACTACAATATGTTAGGTCCCTATATTAATAGGAGGAGGTTTTGTCATTTGTATCATCCAAGAATTGTTCATTTATGTAATGTAAAGGAGGTTTCACCCTTGAAGTGGCTTATTTCTAAGGCGTTGATCTCTCTTTTCTTCTATTTTTGGAGCTGGTTTCATAACACAGTATTTAGATCTACTTCTCCTACTTATTTAATTAAATTAACAAGTTATTTTACTGAATTATTCATAAAAAAATTAAAGTAGACACTAACTGCAGCCTACACATCTACAGATCATTTACTAAACGATACACACATGTGACAACATTACACACGATTTTTCGAACAAATGTCCCCGGAAAAACCCAATGCAGGAAAACTGGTGCAGCAGCTCTAAAGGGTTTATATTATTATGCAAAATTTGAATGCAACATTCTAGGCACCAGACATGGTTTGCCCTATGGAGAAATTACACGGCAATAAGTACCTTTCACTCGGAGATAGAAGACATGGTTGTATCACACCCTAAAACGGGATTTACAGATCACGAGCCCCGTCTGGCCCACTGGAACCCTTAGCGCCGCCTCTGCAGCCTCTGCATCAACCCTTAACTAGCCAACATCCCCATTGCATCACCCTAACTGGTGTTGTGCTACTCGGACTGGGACTGCGTCACCCTAGCTGGTGTTGCGCTACGCTGGCTGGGACTACATCACCTTGGCTGGGCTTACGCAGCGTCTGCACAGTCTCTACATGGAACTGGCTGCACTGCATCCTCCTAGCTGGCTCTGCACTAACTGGTACTCACTGCCTCTCCATCTTGCTGTATTCTCGACCTTGGATCAACTCATCCCTCGCCGATCTCTGCCCCTCACTGCACTGCAACTCATTTCGAATTTCTCAGTAAAACCCCGCCCCAAAAATTCGACTTAGCCTCAGTGCTCTACCAATGTGTGTGTGTCTCCAACTGACCCCAAGCCTTTCTCTTATACTTTTCTCGTTGACACATCAACGATCGTGATCTAATCTCTAATCGACGGCTCAAATTAAAAAACTTCTTGATATGCGTCACTTAGAACATTTCATCACATGTGTTTAATTAATTCACTTTAATTTTTCTAATTCCCTAAGTTAGACTTAGGGTCCTCATTAAAAAAATTAATTATTTGAATATCTCATACACCAGATGAAATTTCTCCAAACACTTTTTGGGTTTTGGAGGTCTCGTGTGTCTTAGCCTCTCCACAAAATTTCAAGGCTAGAGCACACCCGATGCTACCTTAAAATCTCAACAAGCACTAAGTTTACTTGTGCAAGGAGGATTTAATTGTTTTGCAAGTGTTTAAATGCTTACAAAGTTGAAGCTCAAGAGAGGAGAAGGCAAGCTTGTGGGTGTAGGTTCTCTAGTTGGAGCAAGGAGAAGGGGGTCACAGTTGCCACAATCTCCACCACAAGATTCGCCTCCAGTTGTAGTAGAAGCTTCATTAAGCATGTATCATGAATGAGGAAATGATAACATGATAGAGGATGAGAAGGCTTTTAGGAAGGCTTTCTTTAACATGACAAATATGGTGAAGGTCCTCTATGAAGAGAGGAATACAAGGTTGCAGGGTGAAAGCTCTAGGCCTCCAAGAGGAGAGGGTTCTCCAGGAAGAGGAGGTAATGGAAATGGTGATACACCACCATCTACTCCACCATCATCCACACCACCATCTTTGCCTTCATCTTCATCCTCTTCCACTGCTATAACCCTTACTCATACTCATCAACATACCTCAAAAGGAATTGGTAAACAACCCCTGTTAAAACTTGATATTAAATTTGAGATGCCTATGTACAATGGTGAAGTGAATGCAGAGAAACTTGAAAATTGGGTTCGTCAGTTGGCGGTCTACTGTAGGATTCAAAACCTTCAAGATGACGATAAAAATATTCATCTAGCTTCCTTGAGACTGGAGGGTGCAACACTAGTATGGTGCGAAGCCAAGACACAAGATGAGATAAAAAAAACATGGTAAGATATCACTCTCTTGTTCTAATTTCATTGCTGTAATTAAAAGTCAATTTTACCCTCTGGCATATATGCAGAAAGACATCATTAATTGGAAGAACTTTAGACAACTTAAAGGTCAAAGTATGCAAGATTACACCCAAGAACTTAGAAGAAGAGCTCTTATGTTAGGTGTTGATTTGCATTCACAAGACACATTGCTGAAGTATATAGGGGGTTTACATAGCTACCTAAGGCATACTATCCTTATGTTCAATCCCACTAGTCTAGATGAGGTTTGTGTGCAAGCCACTCACCTTGATGCAAGAGGGAAAAATATCCCAAAAGAAGGTAAAAATAAGCCATTTAAGGGTGGAGAGAAAGGAAAGGGTTTCAAAGGAAAAGGATAGAAAAATGCATCCGTTAAAAAACGAGAGAAAATGACATGCAAACATTGTTCCAAAGAAGGTCACGATGAATACCAGTGTTGGAAGCTTCATCTAAAGATGAGGCCCAAGAAATTCAACAACAAAGGGAAACAAAAAACAACTGCAACCACTCAACAGGATTTGGGATCTGATTCGGATGATGAAACTAAAATTACAGCCATGGGTATGAAAGGAAAAGAATCCATTGTTAGCACTAATTCATCAAATTGTCACACTAGTACTCCAAATGAAGAGACCATGATTGAATTATTTCATGTGAGGGTTATTACAAAACATACAAAAATCGACACATTATTTGATAGCGGGTCTCAAGCCAATTTGATATCTAAAGACTTAGTCAAGAAACTTAATCTTGAAACCATTCCACATCACAAACCATATCCATTGGGCTGGATATGCAAGAACACAAATTGACGAAGCTGAATTAGATGTTGTACCGCTTGGCATTTCAGGAATTGTTTTGGGTAGTCCTTACCTCTATGATAGAAAAGCCATCTTCTATCGCCATGAAAACAAGTAACACTTGTTCAAAGATGGTGTGGCAGTTTGCAATCACAACAAACTTCATTGATGAAGTTGAATTAGATGTTGTACCGCTTGGCATTTCAGGAATTGTTTTGGGTAGTCATTACCTCTATGATAGAAAAGCCATCTTCTATCGCCATGAAGACAAGTAACACTTATTCAAAGATGGTGTGGAGTATATTGTGAGAGCTCATCGCAAGAAACTAAATCTTTCAGTAGTTAATGCAGGACAAATGAAAAGACTAGTGAATTCAAGCTTCTGCTTCTTATGATTAAACCAAATAATGATGTTGATTATGAAGCATTCGAAGGTTGAAATCTGATTTGATTGAAGTGGTTAATAAAAATAATGATATGTTTCCAGAACCAAAGGGATTACCTCCCAAGAGGGAGATCCAACATGAAACACTGTTGTAGCAAGATTGTCCTCTTCCTAACATTGGAATGTATAGGATGTTGGTGATGGAGAGCGCTGAAATAAAAAAACAAATGCAAGAGTTGTTGGACAAAGGGATCATCCGACCAAGTACTTTTCCATGCAGGTCACCTATTGTATTGGTGTCAAAGAAGGATAGAACATGGCGCATGTGTGTGGATTTCCGTGCATTGAAAAAAATTATGGTAAAGAACTATTATCCACTTCCTAGAATAGATTATTTACTTGATCAATTGAAAGATGCAAAGTATTTCACTAAGTTGGACTTAAGAGTGGCTACCATCAAATTAGAATTGTTGAAGGTCACATTTGGAAGACAACATTCAAAACAAAGTAAGGTTTGTTTGAATGGCTTGTTATGCCTTTTGGTATATGTAATGCTCCTACTACCTTCATGCGTGTGATAAATGATGTATCGAGGCCATTTCTTGATGAGTTTGTCATAGTCTACTTAGATTGTATCTTGATTTTCAGTCAATCACTTGATGAACATGTCATGCATGTTAGAAAATTACTAGATGTCTTAAGGAAAGAACAATTGTTTTTGAAGATGTCAAAATGTTAGTTTTGTAAAACTTCTTTGGTGTGCTTGGGGCATATTGTTGGAGGAGGTGAGTTCAAGATAGACCCCTCTAAAGTTGAGGTCATTGTGAATTTGCAAACACCCAACACAGAGGTAAGAAGATTTTTGGGAGCAGCCCAATATTGGAGGAAGTTTATTGCTAACTTCTCTTCTATCGCAACTCCATTGCATGCATTGACTAGTGTGAAAAAGGTCTTCCAGTGGGGAGGCAAACAACAAAAAGCATTCGATGCTTTGAAAAAGAAGATCAGTTCAGCCCCAGTACTTGCACTACCGGACTTGAGACAACCCTTTGAGATTCAAACTAATGCAAGCGACTATGCCATGGGTGTAGTCCTTATGCAACATGGTAAGCCCATTTCATTTCATTCAGAAACATTCAATGGTGTAGTGATTAACTATCCTACTTATGACAAGGAGATTTATGCGTTGGTTCAAAGTGTGAAAAAGTGGAAACCCTACTTGATGGGTGTTGTCGCACAAATTGTTCAGGGCACCGCGACAACGGCTCAGACTGGGGGCTGTCACCTTTATCCCCAATCTCTCTCTTTAAGCTGTCTCCTTGCAGGCTAAGGGAGGTAGACCCTATTAGAAATGAAGGATAAATCCAGGAGACACAGCTAAAACATCAAATACTTGATAAGATTAACAGGATTTCACAGATCTAGATTAGATTTCACGTTAGAGACCAGTGCCTTATGGAGTCAAACCGAATCCCATTATGCAATTATAAACCAGTAAGTGATGACTAACTGCTGCTTATTAAAACACGATTGATTAATGATATTTACAACCATGAATGAAAATACCAGATGTTCGCAATATTTCCAGATTTATGATGCTTCAATTAACTTCGATCCAGAAAATATTTCTATAGTCAAAACTTTAGATAAAATTTGAAGCTCATTTGACTATAAAAAAAATGAAATTTTTTTTATATTTTTTGTATTTTCTAAATTTTTTAAGATTTTTGGAAATTTTTTAATTTTTTAATATTTTTTGAATCTAAAATTAAAAAATCTAAATCTAGGTTACAAATAAAATCTAAATTCTAAAGTCAGATCTAAATTTTAAATGAAACTAAAAACTAAACCAAAATCGAATTACAACTAAAAGATCTAAATCTAAAATCTAACTAACATTATCACTAAAACAAAACTACATTAAAACATTACCAAAAAAAATAAATAAAATAAAAATAAAAAATAATTACATTAAATCTACGCTAAAGAAAATGAATACCAAATTAAACTTAAAACCCAACACCCTATTCTACGACTAGAACTATCAAAAGAATCCGACTAAAACAAATACAAATATACCTACGCTAACCAAATGGAAACGCATTAAAATTTTTATGAACGCATATGTATTTGGCATCGAATGTTTGCACGCGTTTGAATTTCTTGTGTGAGTTTGCAGGTCGACTGGTCGAGGCTGGACGGCGTGGAGATTCGAATGCAGAAAATCGAAATCGAGGGCAGAGGATTTGAAATGATTGTTGCTGTTTGCTGTTTGCTGTTTGTTTTATCTGCAGGTTGGTCGACGCTTATGGAGTGAACGCTGGACAGCAGGAGCAATTCGACGGACGGGAGAAAAAATTTCAATGCAATTTTTTTTTTTTGATTTTGCTTGCGGTTTTACAGATTCGGATCGGATGGCAGAGGTAGCTCAGTAGACGTGGAAATAGAAGGATTGATGCGAAGGAGGAATCGAAGGTATTTTCGATACAGAGATGAGGGTTTCGATGACACAACTTGCAGTTTTGAAGACGGCAGAGGGCTCGACTGGAGGAAAATCGGAGGCCCAAAATTAGATGCTGAACGTAGCCAGATGAGATACGACAGAGATTGATAAGCAGACACAGGGAGGAAAGACGGCTTGCAGGGAAGGCTCAAAGATGAAGATCAGAACGATGATAATCCAGTAAACAAAAATCTCTAGCAAATTTAAATTTTCCTTGAAATTCGATCTGATATACTTCTTCAATCAAATGATGCTTGGACTTGATGCTCTTTAATTATCGCCCAGATTTGCCCACAGTAGGGATTTGAGGCCAGATCTGGCCTTTGGAGGCTAGATATGTCTTAGATCCCAAAAAAAAATTACGATTCGAACCAGTAACCTGCAACAATCAGTCAGATCTGAAGACACACACCAAGAAACAATTAAACCCTTACAGTCCTGAAAGAAAAATTACAAATTTACACTAGTTTACAAATTTAGAACCCTCAAGGTCAGATTTAAAATTCATTTTAGCACAATTTTCAGAGATTAAAATTTTTGTGAGAGGCACAAGCCTTCGAAACCCTGCAAAATCACAAATATCGTAAGATAGACCCGGAATTTAACAAATAAAGAGCTTATCAGATTTATGTTTATTGAGAGTCGGCTGGTCCAACCGAAGACTTCCCCAGACGCCCAATCTTAAAAAAAATTTCCCTGCACACTTAGATCCAGACCTTAGATTGATAGAGATTTAAGAAAACAACATGAGACCCTTAGAAAAATCAGAATGTTATTTTATAAACCCAGAAAACTGCATAAGATACCTATATGCAGATTAATCCATGAAGGCCATCAACCATAAGATACAAGAAACAAAGTAGCAGAGTTCAGAGATAATTCACCACATAGATCTGAGAAGGAACATCCAGATTTGTAACCCCAAAGTCTTTAGCTTTATTCCTCAAAAAGTTTACAAGAGCTTCTAAGAGCAAGTGCACGATTTTGAGATCGGATGACTCAAAAATGAAAAAGACCTCAAAATTTATAGGACAAGATCTCTAACGGCTAGTTTGGATGATCCTCGTCAAAATAATCTCAACCGTCCAAAAGATTTAATTATCTTTTAATCCGGAACGTTGAAATTAAAATTTTGGGGAAAAAAACGAATTTATCACTTAATTCAATTTTAATTAACTTAAAAATATTATTTTTAAGTTAATTACCCCAAAATTTTGACCTTGACTTAACCACCAGGGCCCAAGGGTCCAATATTTCTTAAAATTCTCAATATTCCCTTGGCCTGGGGCTGTCAAAATCATTTTCCAAGGACCAACAAATTTTGCCTTTAAAGATTTAATCCTAATTTAAGACCCTAAATTAATTAAATTTCTGGTTTAGGATTTTATTAATTAATTGACCAGAAAATTTAATTAATTGACTAAGAGGGGATTATAATTATTTTTCCAACCCTCTTTTACATGAGATAATACATTTACATACATGAAGGGGGAAAACCCACTTGCATAGACCCTCAAATAAATACCCAGTTCTGCGACTCAACATATGATCTAGTAGACCAAGTAGTTCAAACTACTTTTACAAGGACTCGATAGAACACTAGGACTCACTTAGCATGCTGATGACAAAATCCACCCTAGCTTTGGGGTGAGGCCGGAGGGAAAAACTCTGCCGATCACTTTCGTGAATCAGTGAGACAAAAATGTAAAATCTCGATCGAAATAACCGCACACACGTAAACACGATGTATATATAAAACAAAATGCCGAAACCAGAACATGGAACAAGTACACATAGAATGCCAGAACACTAAGCCATTTTATTAATCTGAGAATACATATATAGGGGTACAAGTTAATCAGAATGAGTGCACCTATCCTTGCCCTAGGCAAGTGGAGACCCTCTCAGAATAAAGAATGGCTGCAATAGGGACTGCTGCCCTAGTCACGGTCAAGAAACCGGCCGTGGAAAACCGCGCTTGCAATGCACCGGAACTAGGGGCTGACCCCCTCACCGGAATGAGCTGAAACCGGGAAGGTAGCTGATCTCAATCCTCCTGACAAAACCCAGAAATCGTAGCGTATGCTCCACCTCCGAAAATACGCCAAATAAACCCCTCATCAAAGTGGAAACGCCGCGTTTTTGCTGATGTCACAGAAGCCAAAGAGAACGCCTCGGCAAAAAGGGCTTCGAATCTAGCCACAAATCCTCCTGATGAGATAACCAAACTCCCTCAGGGTCGGAAATACGAAAAACGTCGCCACAATCCCACAACCCCGCTTCATCGATCTCGCGTCCACTTAGCCGGATCTGTCCTCCCTATCCATCTGCGTCCTCTCTATCTCGGATCTCAAGGCCCTCCTATCCGCTCTCTCGTGCCCTCTCCGTCTCCAGCTCAAGGCAGTCTCAGAAAAGGGGTAACTCCTCTACCAAATGTCCACCAGAAAACTACTGCAAATCACCACTGAAACTGAAGGAAACAAACCTTGCTCGAGCAGGCACTCGAAGTCCCCCGGAGCCAAGGGTGAGATCTCCGACCGGAGACACTCAGTTTGCACTAAACAGTGCTGCAGACCGACTAAACAACCGGCGTGCTGAAGTAGATAGAAGTCTAGCTCTCAATATCAATATCAAATCAACAATGCCAAATGAAGTGGAAACCCCTCCTTTTATAGTGCTAAACTCCCTCCAAAACCTTAACTGCGTCCTTCACCCTCCTTGGCCTGCGCAGTTACCCTTGGGTCAGCGTGAGGCCTCCCCTCATACACGTGTGGACCCCCAAGGCCACCCCCTTTAAGTTACAACGTCAATCAACTAGGAAAGCACTTTATTTTATAAAGTGAGATGACCCCTCTTATTTCTCACTTTATTTATTATTTTTAGCTAAAGCGGCAAAATTAAACAAAAATGAAATATTCCAATTAGCAATGCTAATTATGAATATTACAGTCTCCCCCGGCAAAACGTTGCTTGTCCTCAAGCAACTGAAGTGATGGATGCTGTAAAATCTGCTCGCTCTCCCAAGTGGCATCCTCATTCGGCAAAAATTGCTTGTCCTCAAGCAACGCTTGAACAAGCCTACTCTCTAGCTGATGCTCCCCACCGATACTGCAAAATGTGCCTGGGTCCCACTGAAACCTCTCTGTCTCCTGCATCACCCTGATACGAAGGGATATCTCAACGCCAGGGTCCCAAAGTGACCTCTCACAGTACCAGCCAACCAATAATCCTCCCGGATCCCATCGCCACCGTGGCCAATAATCGCCCAAGTCCCACAGCTCGGACTGTGCACTGCCTCTGGCTATGACTAATGCTCTAAGAGGTGAAGACCACCAATAAGCATCCATGCTCTCGGGCTCCTGCTGTGATGTACCTGTGACTGCATATGCTGCCTCTCCAACTGCATACCAACTCATCACCTCTCTCCAATCCACGTCCCGACTCAATCCCATGCTGATCCTGCTCTCCTGAAATCGGGATGGAGTGCTGAAGAAATGATGTCCTGTGCTGCCCTGCCAGCTGGAATCTATAACCTCTGTTATGTCCAAGGGTCCCTGCCCGACTGTGCTCCCTACGAATAATACCGTACCATCTAGAGGGTACCAACTCATGATCTCCCGCCAGTCCATCCTAGAAGAAGAATCTGATGTAGCAACAACGACGGTATATGGAACAGGCCTGGGATGTTGCCGCCAACCTGTAATCAACTCCCACTGCTCTACCCTGTCTGTCAATGGAAGCTGCCTGTAGAAGGAAGCCCCTCTCTCTATAATGGGCAAAAGTGGGCAAGGTATGCTGCAAGCTCCATCGATGTACTCCTGGAGAGTGCTACCCACTAAAAACGCTGCAGCTTTGCTGACTGCGAGTACATCTATCTGTGCCTCATCCCAGTGTCGACCCAGAGATGGATGCTCCAACATATCCAACAACTCCCGTTGTCTACTAGCCCCCTGCATAACAATCCCATCAACCTCCAACACCTCTAGAGGATATGGATCTGTAACAGCTGTCACCGTACTCGATGTCAATGCAGCTGACTGCTCACCCTGGACACTAGTATATAGCTCCGGTCTACTGTCACCATCCATGCATGACTGCCCTCGCTCCCCAGAAGCGACCTCAACTGATCCTATGGACTCATGTGAAAAAGAGTCCTCACCCTGGCATACAGAAGGAATGCCCTCCTGTTCTACCTCCGCCATCTCATCGGCATCGAACATGCCATCCACCCTCTCGACAAAGTGTCGATACAGTGTCTGGAGCCCAGACACATACTGGGATACTACCTCTGCTGTACCTCGTATCCTCTGCTCATGCATGATCTCGACATGCCCTGAGGGAAAAATGATGCATGTCTCCCTCATGACCTGCTCCCCAAGCGTAGGCTCAATGATGACTGATGCACCACCTCTGAAATGGATCATCTCATCCCCCAACCTATGGCTGTCAACTAGCACACCAACCCAGTGCCACTGCTGAGGAGTCTCTCGCCTAGTGTACTGAGTGTCATCCAAATATCTTGGGTGAACCTCGCGTACCCTGCTGCTCACGCCCAAAGTGCCAAAGGTCAAAAACATAATCAATTGTACCTGTGAGTGATGTCGAAGCGAGTCAGGTGTGTGAGTCCCCACAGATACTGCCAAGTATCGCTCCTCTGTCTCTCCATCGATCCTGGGTGAACTACTCCCAAAGGTAAGCCTGATGTCCCTACCCATGAGTCTCTCTGGAAGGAATGCTCTAAGTCCCTGTTGTGTAGCACCGTATGCCCTCGCATACCACTGATCATCCATACACTCCTCGACATGCCACTGCACACTGAGGCATACCCCTGAATACTGCTGGATACCCCATGCTACTACTGTACCACCCTGTACCGTCTCGTGCCCTGACTGTGTCCAGAAATCCGTCACTCCCCGCGTGCTCTCAATGTGATGTAGGGCACTTCTACTCCTCAATGTAGTCCCACACACTACGGTACACCACCATGTAGCTCCATGTCTACCAGTAGTCGACTGATCACTGCTAGAGGCTCCCACACATCCATGGATGTGATGTCCTAGAGCTGTGCCTCTACATATCGGACTACCACCAATCGGTATCGTCATGTCCACCGTCGCATCACTATACCCGCCGACAAATGGATCATCACCGCAAATCCTCCTTGAGGGGTCCGAGAAGTGAATCTCCCTATGGGTCAGTAGTGTTACCACCACTGCTCGGCTCCGCTGCGTCCTCTGTGCCCCACACAAAGGTGAAGAATCCTTGGCCCCATACAAGGTGCCATCTAGTGGCCTGCCAATGCCACCTCCTCCGACAAGCTCCTGCCAAGGTGTGCTGACCACCCCATGATCCCGTGTATGAATGTCATGCCAAGACAACCTAGGGAGTCTACCCATAAACTGGTTGGCCACTGGAGCTGACCCAAACTGCACATGCTCTGCTACTAGGCCAACTGTACTCTCCAAGGCATAGTCAGCCGACCTGCCTGGGAAATGATAGGTGATCCCACCTGGATCCCAATGCCAATTTGGGGTCCCTGTATGCTCAACACCTAGGAACTCCTGCTGAACTGCACCTGGGTCCACCACTATCTCCATAGCCCGCTCCACCGATTACCAACTCAAAATCTCTCCCCATCCAACCTCAACACGTGGCTGCTGTACCCTGTGCAACTCTGATCGTCTCATACCACTATCCAAGTCAACATATGAGACCCGACTAGGTGGCTCTGCCTCTCTCTCTCCAACGGGAAGAGATGACCCAACAACACTGCTAGTCCCATCCATGCATACCTGAAGGGGAATGATCTGACACTCCAACGTGCCCTCTGGTTGTACCATCAGGGAATCCAGTTGTTCCCCAATGCGGACCAACTTAGCCGCCGACTTGGCGCAAGTCACTCTCATACCCTCCAGCTCCTGGTCCTGCAACAAAATGGTCTCCCGTACTGACGTGGCCTTCTCCCTCAAAACTCGAAGGTCCGTCCGAAGCCGATGATACTGCTGTCTGCGACCATCATTCAATACCTCTGTATCTCCTAGTGCCTCATCGATAGTGGATATATCTCCTGATACCTCACCCATCTGTCGTGTGCTGCTACCACCCGAAGACTCGGACATGGCTCCAGTCATCACCTCAGTGGACGGCTCTACCGGGGTAGGCTCTACCTCCACTATGATATCAACCGGCACGGTCAAGGAGGTCTCCAATGATGGTGAGTCCCGTGTCACACTAGGTGTAACCTCAGGCTCCCTGCAATCCTGTGTGCCCTCATCCTCCAAGTGCGAGGTAACCACTTTAATGGTTTCCCTCTCCGATACTCGGTCAAGCTGGAAAGAGGTATCCAACTTGTCCACCCAAGCTTTTTCTGAGCGCCTGGATGACCCGTCAAATGTCGGTAGATGGAATCTGTCCACTGTGCGTTGTAAGCCCCTATCATGTGAGTGCTTGTTCCCTCTGTGAAAGTTGTGAGGTCTACTATCACGCTAGAGCTGAACATAATCTCTACTAGCTGTGCGGTGGTAGTCTCCACCATGATGATGCCGGTGCCCCCGGTGTTGATCACGGAGTCTAATGCCATACTGGATCTGGATATATTTTCTGAACAAGAGAGCCTCCATGAACGCTGGTCCGTAAGCCTGGTACTCTGCAACAATGTCAGCCATCCGAGCCGGATCCATCTCTCGCTGTGCTGCTGTCCCTGCGTCCTCTGGCAAGAAGGTAGGCATGGTAGGGCGTGTGGGTGTATGTGATGCCATATGCTGAGTGGCATCATGCTCTCGCAAATGGTGGGATGTGCCTGATCCCTCACCAATCCGAAATCCCCTTGGGGTTTCCCGCTGCCTAACCTCCACCGCAGTGAGTCTCTGTGACAGATCCTGCATTTGGAGGAGCACCTCTCCAAATCTCCTCTCATAACCTGCCATCGGCTCTTTCTGCTATGTGTCTACAGGCTCCTCAGAAACTGCACGGCTGCTGCAAAACCATACTGCTGCTTAACTTCGACCTCCGATTTACCCACTGAAAACTACTCAGAAAATTCCGAGAATTTGGGAAGGTGATCCTTGTCCAAAACCCAGAAAAACCCAGAAAACGTTTCTCCTAATTCCAAACTTCAAAATTTGACCCTTTATATTTTGGCCCTTTTTCCAACTGCGTTTTTGGTATTGCAACTGCTATTGCTCTGTATGATCTCTTTCCCGATGTCATAGACCACAGGCTGAGCCAGAATTATGCTTTGATACCACTGTAATATCCCCGACGGGAAATAACCAGTAATACACAGAAATATGCCAGACAGATATATAAAACAAAATGCCGGAACCAGAACATGGAACAAGTACACATAAAATGCCAGAACACTAAGCCATTTTATTAATCTGAGAATACATATATAGGGGTACAAGATAATCAGAATGAATGCACCTATCCTTGCCCTAGGCAAGTGGAGACCCTCTCAGAATAAAGAATGGCTGCAATAGGGACTGCGTCCTAGCTGGCTGAAGAAACTGCTGTGGAAAACTGCTGCTGCAATGCACTGGAACTAGGGGCTGATCCCCTCACTAGAATGAGATGAAAACTGGAAAGGTATCTGATCTCAATCCTCCGGACAAAACCCAGAAATCGTGAAGCAGATGCTCCACCTCCGAAAATACGCCAAATAAACCCTCACCAGTGAAAACGCTGTCTCTGCCAGTGACAGCGCAGAAGCCAAAGAAAACGCTGGCAAAGGGGCTGAATCTACCCACAAATCCTCCGGATGAAATAACCAAACTCCTCAGGGCTGGAAATACTGAAAAACGCTGCCACAATCCCACACAACAACCCTGCTCATCAGATCTGCGTCCACCCTAGCTGGATCTGCGTCCTCCCTATCCAGATCTGCGTCCTCTCTATCTGGATCTGCGTCCTCCCTATCCAGATCTGCGTCCTCTGCCCTAGCCTGCGCAGCCTCAAGAAAAGGGTAACTCCTCTACCAAATGTCCACCAGAAAACTACTGCAAATCACCACTGAAACTGAAGGAAAGAAACCTTGCTCGAGTAGGCACTCGAAGTCCCCCGGAGCCAAGGGTGAGATCTCCGACCGGAGACACTCAGTTGCACTAAACAGTGCTGCAGACCGACTAAACAACCGGCGTGCTGAAGTAGACAGAAGTCTAGCTCTCAATATCAATATCAAATCAACAATGCCAAATGAAGTGGAGACCCCTCCTTTTATAGTGCTAAACTCCCTCCAAAACCTTAACTGCGTCCTTCACCCTCCTTGGCCTGCGCAGTTACCCTTGGGTCAGCGTGAGGCCTCCCCTCATACACGTGTGGACCCCCAAGGCCACCCCCTTTAAGTTACAACGTCAATCAACTAGGAAAGCACTTTATTTTATAAAGTGAGATGACCCCTCTTATTTCTCACTTTATTTATTATTTTTAGCTAAAGCGGCAAAATTAAACAACAACATAGAGATAGAGATCATCAACAACATACTAGGCTTACCTAGGCTATTACATACACTGACGGTCTTACTTAGATCATTTACATCATAAAATGCAGAATGGGTTTACATCATTATAAAACTGTCGACTGATGATTGATGATGAAATCTGAATGGCGCAACCACGTCGAACATGAAGAATCCCATTTGAAAAAATGGGGGGTGTACTGCTATGGGGTAGTTGACAAAGTGTGGTCAACATCTGGCTCTACTTGGGGACACGTTGCTTCATTGAAGGAATGTGAGAATCCAGAATCTGCATCCAAGCAACACACACGATTACATAAGTAGCGTCCATCCAAATATCATCATATAACATTAAGCTCATGAAAAATAGAAGCTCTTCTTTTGTTTATTATTCTACTTAACATGAACAGTAAATCTACTCTAACTGCAAAATGAAACGCTGAAATAACAAAGTGTAAGGTTAGAGATACAATACAGAGGATGCCCTATGGCATCAGATGTGCTCAATATAGTGTATGCTGAGCATTTGCCTACTTTCAGGCAAGTCTGTAGGCTGCTTTTCAGATGTGCCATGTCCAATCTTGCATAATGTAGGACTTTGTCTTATCCAAATGTCAAGCTGCTCTCGACCATCAGACGAATCAAACCACTGACTTCTTTTCTGCTTATTTCTCTTCTTCTGAGTGGGTTGTGATGTCAGCAATGAGACCACTGTAAACTCCTTGTCCTCATCTTGAAGATGTTTGTACAAAAAATCTGAAGAACCTGGATCGTGACCCATATTGTTCTGGATATACTCTGTCAATGGTGACACATAAGCTTGGTATTTCTCAACATCCTTTGAAACCATAGTGAAATCCTTCGTGTGATGAGATGGGAATGGCTTTAGCAGACAAGAAGTCTCATGATCTGTTGATGAATCTTCATAATCAAATTTCGGCTGAAACTTTTGTGTATGTAATTTTTCCATTTTTTCCAACCTTTCCTGTATGGAACTCATTTCCAACCAGTGATTTTCCTTCATGGTATTCATTTCCAACAAGTGATTTTCCTTCATGGTATTCATCTCCCTGGCATGCCTTACTATTAATTTCATCTGATTTGCCTCCATATTTTTTATTTCCAACAAGTAATTTTCCTTCATGGCAGTCATTTCTTGGGTGTGTCTTGCTTCCATTGCAATCATATAATTCTGTATAATGGACCTCTGATTAGAATGATTAACTTCCATCATTTTTACCCTGTTTTCCATGACATTTATTTCCTGAACATGACTTTCTTCCATGGAAGTTATCTTATTTTGAAGACTGATTTGGTTAGCTTCCATGTTTTGAATTATTTGCATATGACTGGGTTGCACATCCTTAATCATCTGAGTTGGTTCCTTAACCTGACTTTCATGATCTTCTATATGCACGTGACAGTCCTTACCAACAACATTAATTTGATGTCTTGACCCTGCCATTCTACTAGCTATGATTCTTTTGACAACATGGCAAGTAACCTCTTCATGAAGATCATTACAGGCTCTACAATAAGGAGGAACTTCATCAACCAGATTAGTAGATGCAAGCGGATTTGTCGGTCTCTGCTCATAAGATAGGCCTCTTTTTTGCAAAGCATTATTATTTCTAGGTTGGGAATTCTGCGTTTGAGCCCTTTCCATTTGGACCAACCTAGCCTGTAAGACACTTATTTCTTTAGCGTGTTCAGAGATCAATTTCGCTTGATTAAGCTCCATGCTTTCAAGTTTTTGCATCAACTTTTTCATAGGGTCATCATCGTCTTTTTCAATTTCCTTTCCCTTAGAATCTGTCAAAGACCTATCAAAATCAGGGATTTCAGACATTCCAGATGCTTTCTTATCTTTTTCAATCTCCTCAGCTAAAGATTGACAAGCCTTATAATTTGCAGTTTTAGCCCGCCTTAACTCATATGAAGTATCAGAATCAAAAGCATCAATGTAAAAATTCAGAAGAGATCCATCAAGAGGTTTATGAGTTTGAGATATTTCTCTAAGAATACCATTAAATCTCCTGTTAAATTCTTCAATTGTTTCATTTTCTTTATTTTTTATGGTACTGATCTCTATTACCAAATGCCGATCTTCCCTTTTATCACCATACTTTTCCTTAAAAGCAGTTACAATGGATTCAAAAGTATTGAATGAATTATCAGGTTTTTCCATGAACCAATCAGCGACATCTTCGCCAAAAGTAAGAACAAAAGTTTTCATCTTTACATCATCAAAATTATTTTTTGCAACTGCAAATCTATTCCACCAGTTAGTGAAAGCAAACAAATGAGATTTAACACTAACTGCGTCATTTCCTTGAAAGATAGGTAATTTATCCATTTCAGGGAGATCATGAGGATAACCCTGAATATTAGCAAAATTGCACGGGGCAAAAATATCCATGATATCGTCTTTAAGATTTTAGAAATAGATCCGTGTTCAAGAATAGTCAAAAGGTCTTCAAGAAGCGAACTTCTCGGCAGGAACTCTTGTAAGAAATGAAAGAGTTGGAGTCGCCACTTGAACATGAAACTAATTCTAAAACAGAAGAAATAATCGAGAGCTAGCAGATGGATATCACGGGGGGATTCTTGTCTGGGAGTAAATAGATGAATAAGTGGAGTCGCCACCCAAACAAGAAGCCAACCGAAATGTCCAGGTGCTAAAGATACGATGATGAAATGATTAGTGATATGTCGAAAGATAAGACGATGAAAAGATGAAGAGATGAAAAGATGCCAGAAAATGTGATTCCTTGCGACAGGCTAATGAATGGCGATGCAAGATCAGAAGATTATAAAATGTCGCTAAGACCAAGGACAGAAAAACTCTATCCCCGGCAACGGCGCCAAAAAATGTTGTCGCACAAATTGTTCAGGGCACCGCGACAACGGCTCAGACTGGGGGCTGTCACCTTTATCCCCAATCTCTCTCTTTAAGCTGTCTCCTTGCAGGCTAAGGGAGGTAGACCCTATTAGAAATGAAGGATAAATCCAGGAGACACAGCTAAAACATCAAATACTTGATAAGATTAATAGGATTTCACAGATCTAGATTAGATTTCACGTTAGAGACCAGTGCCTTATGGAGTCAAACCGAATCCCATTATGCAATTATAAACCAGTAAGTGATGACTAACTGCTGCTTATTAAAACACGATTGATTAATGATATTTACAACCATGAATGAAAATGCCAGATGTTCGCAATATTTCCAGATTTATGATGCTTCAATTAACTTCGATCCAGAAAATATTTCTATAGTCAAAACTTTAGATAAAATTTGAAGCTCATTTGACTATAAAAAAAATGAAATTTTTTTTATATTTTTTGTATTTTCTAAATTTTTTAAGATTTTTGGAAATTTTTTAATTTTTTAATATTTTTTGAATCTAAAATTAAAAAATCTAAATCTAGGTTACAAATAAAATCTAAATTCTAAAGTCAGATCTAAATTTTAAATGAAACTAAAAACTAAACCAAAATCGAATTACAACTAAAAGATCTAAATCTAAAATCTAACTAACATTATCACTAAAACAAAACTACATTAAAACATTACCAAAAAAAAAAAAAAAAAAAAAATAATTACATTAAATCTACGCTAAAGAAAATGAATACCAAATTAAACTTAAAACCCAACACCCTATTCTACGACTAGAACTATCAAAAGATCCGACTAAAACAAATACAAATATACCTACGCTAACCAAATGGAAACGCATTAAAATTTTTATGAACGCATATGTATTTGGCATCGAATGTTTGCACGCGTTTGAATTTCTTGTGTGAGTTTGCAGGTCGACTGGTCGAGGCTGGACGGCGTGGAGATTCGAATGCAGAAAATCGAAATCGAGGGCAGAGGATTTGAAATGATTGTTGCTGTTTGCTGTTTGCTGTTTGTTTTATCTGCAGGTTGGTCGACGCTTATGGAGTGAACGCTGGACAGCAGGAGCAATTCGACGGACGGGAGAAAAAATTTCAATGCAATTTTTTTTTTTTGATTTTGCTTGCGGTTTTACAGATTCGGATCGGATGGCAGAGGTAGCTCAGTAGACGTGGAAATAGAAGGATTGATGCGAAGGAGGAATCGAAGGTATTTTCGATACAGAGATGAGGGTTTCGATGACACAACTTGCAGTTTTGAAGGCGGCAGAGGGCTCGACTGGAGGAAAATCGGAGGCCCAAAATTAGATGCTGAACGTAGCCAGATGAGATACGACAGAGATTGATAAGCAGACACAGGGAGGAAAGACGGCTTGCAGGGAAGGCTCAAAGATGAAGATCAGAACGATGATAATCCAGTAAACAAAAATCTCTAGCAAATTTAAATTTTCCTTGAAATTCGATCTGATATACTTCTTCAATCAAATGATGCTTGGACTTGATGCTCTTTAATTATCGCCCAGATTTGCCCACAGTAGGGATTTGAGGCCAGATCTGGCCTTTGGAGGCTAGATATGTCTTAGATCCCAAAAAAAAATTACGATTCGAACCAGTAACCTGCAACAATCAGTCAGATCTGAAGACACACACCAAGAAACAATTAAACCCTTACAGTCCTGAAAGAAAAATTACAAATTTACACTAGTTTACAAATTTAGAACCCTCAAGGTCAGATTTAAAATTCATTTTAGCACAATTTTCAGAGATTAAAATTTTTGTGAGAGGCACAAGCCTTCGAAACCCTGCAAAATCACAAATATCGTAAGATAGACCCAGAATTTAACAAATAAAGAGCTTATCAGATTTATGTTTATTGAGAGTCGGCTGGTCCAACCGAAGACTTCCCCAGACGCCCAATCTTAAAAAAAATTTCCCTGCACACTTAGATCCAGACCTTAGATTGATAGAGATTTAAGAAAACAACATGAGACCCTTAGAAAAATCAGAATGTTATTTTATAAACCCAGAAAACTGCATAAGATACCTATATGCAGATTAATCCATGAAGGCCATCAACTATAAGATACAAGAAACAAAGTAGCAGAGTTCAGAGACAATTCACCACATAGATCTGAGAAGGAACATCCAGATTTGTAACCCCAAAGTCTTTAGCTTTATTCCTCAAAAAGTTTACAAGAGCTTCTAAGAGCAAGTGCACGATTCTGAGATCGGATGATCCAAAGATGAGAAAGACCTCTAAATTTATAGGACAAGATCTCTAACGGCTAGTTTGGATGATCCTCGTCAAAATAATCTCAATCGTCCAAAAGATTTAATTATCTTTTAATCCGGAGCGTTGAAATTATAAATTTGGGGAAAAAACGAATTTATCATTTAATTCAATTTTAATTAACTCAAAAATACTATTTTTGAGTTAATTACCCCAAAATTTTGACCTTGACTTAACCACCAGGGCCCAAGGGTCCAATATTTCTTAAAATTCTCAATATTCCCTTGGCCTGGGGCTGTCAAAATCATTTTCCAAGGACCAACAAATTTTGCTTTTAAAGATTTAATCCTAATTTAGGACCCTAAATTAATTAAATTTCTGGTTTAGGATTTTATTAATTGACCAGAAAATTTAATTAATTGACTAAGAGGGGATTATAATTATTTTTCCAACCCTCTTTTACATGAGATAATACATTTACATACATGAAGGGGAAAAACCCATTCGTATAGACCCTCAAATAAATACCCTACCCAGTTCTGCGACTCAACATATGATCTAGTAGACCAAGTAGTTCAAACTACTTTTACAAGGACTCGATAGAACACTAGGACTCACTTAGTATGCTGATGAAAAAATCCACCCTAGCTTTGGGGTGAGGCTGGAGGGAAAAACTCTGCCGATCACTTTCGTGAATCAGTGAGACAAAAAACCTCCTAGGATAGAGATCATCAACAACATACTAGGCTTACCTAGGCTATTACATACACTGACGGTCTTACTTAGATCATTTACATCATAAAATGCAGAATGGGTTTACATCATTATAAAACTGTCGACTGATGATTGATGATGAAATCTGAATGGCGCAACCACGTCGAACATGAAGAATCCCATTTGAAAAAATGGGGGGTGTACTGCTATGGGGTAGTTGACAAAGTGTGGTCAACAATGGAAAAGGAAACCGTCATACACATCGACCACCAACCATTACAATACTTGCAATCGCAAACTAAGTTGCAGCAATTAAGGCACTTTCGATGGATGGGTTTCCTACATCAATTCCACTTGGTCATCAGGTATAAGAAAGGAATATACCACAAGATTGTTGATATGCTTTCTAGGCCTATTGTTAGTGCAACTATTTTACTCGAGCATAATTCTGTTTTGCATGAAATTTATGTTGAGAAATATGCATATGATAATGACTTTCAAGATGTTTACGCAAACTTGAGTCAAGGCAACCAAGCAGAGGAATTGGATTACCATGTGCATAATAACATGTTGTATCATTTGGGCAAGCTTTGTATTCCACAAGGGGAGAGAGTGAATGTCATAAGGGAAGCACACACTTCTCTTATTGCTGGACATTTCGATGTAAGCAAAACAATGTCACATCTTCAGAGGTATTGTTATTGGCCTCATATCCTTGAAAGTGCGTCATGTTTCATTAAAATTTGTTCATGTGTGCAGTCAGTAAGCCTAGCAATAGGAAGTTAGGATTGTACACACCACTTCCCATACCTTCACGTCCATGGGAGAGTGTTTCTATGGATTTTGTAGGAGGTCTTCCATTGTCAAAAAGAGGTCACAATTATTTGTATGTAGTTGTGGATAGATTTAGCAAGATGTGTATATTAATGCCATGTAGAAAGCAAATTACAGTTGAACAAACAACTCACTTATTCTTTCAGCATGTTTGGGTTCATTTTGGATTTCCCACATCCATTGTTAGTGATCGAGATTCTCGATTTGTTGGGAATTTTTGGTCAAGTTTGTGGGACTTGATGGATACCAAGTCGAAAAAGAGTACAACCTTTCATCCATAAACAAATGGTCAAACCGAGGTGGTCAATCGAACAGTCATACTATTGGAATCACAATTGCCGTTAGACCAAAACCCGCAGGCGTTAGTCTCCGCTACAATCACCAGAGTTAGGATCCACGAGAAGCGTTTAGTCCATGTCACGAAACACACGGAAAGCATTGAACCCAATGTCCAACAATCTCCCCCCCAACTCGAGTTAGGTGAGTTTCGAACTCGAGACCTGTCACTCTGATACCACTTGTTGGAATCACGATTGCCGTTAGACCAAAACCCGCAAGCATTAGTCTCCACTACAATCGCCAGATTTAGGATCCACGAGAGGCGGTTAGTCCATGTCACGAAACACACAAGGAGTGTTGAACCCAATGTCCAATACATACATCTTCTTCGAGGATACTGCAACAAGCATCCTAAGTTGTGGGATGAAAACTTACACTACATTCAGCATGCTTACAACCGTGCAAAACACTCCTCTACACAAACATCGCCATTTGAGGCATGTCTTGGATACTTGCCTAGATCGCCATTGGATTTCATTTTTGGGAAGGATGTTTCTATTGATGGCCATAGCGACATAGACAAAACCAAGAAGTTCATAGAAAAAATCCAATTGATACATCAAATAGTTCAAGATCAGCTTGAAAAGAGCCAAGGCAAGTACAAAGCAAGGCACGACAAGCATCATGTAGATCACAAGTTCCAAGTTGGTGATGAAGTTTGGCTTCACATTAGAAAATAGAGGCTTCAAGGAGAAGGTAAAAAACTGAAACCAATCCATTATGGTCCTTTCAAAAGTTTCAAAAAGATTGGTGACAATGCCTTTAAGTTAGATTTTCCATCATACATGCAAATTTACTCTGTTGTTAAAGTTGAGAACTTAAGGTTGTATGAGCCTGCGTTGATTGAAGATCAACGAGAACAGGTTCAGATTCCTTCCATTGAGGAATTTTCTCCAGAATACCTTAAGGAGCTTGAACAAGACACCATTCTTGACAAAAGAACAAGGACATCAATACGAGGGAGTGTAGACTATCTTCGTGTGGAGCTCAAAAGCACAAATCCAAGTAAGGCCAAATGGATCGAGATTGGAAAGGTGAGGGAACTGTACCCTCATCTGTTGAACAACTGAAATTGATTTTTGGGGTACAAAAGCTTCCAGTGGGGAGGAGTGATTAGGCGCTCAAAATTATGCTCAAAAATGAAAGTTGTCAGAATGGTGTGGAACCTGATGATCACGTAGATATTGTCGTTCTGAATCTGATGCAACTCGTTTCGCTGAAAACCGACACTGTATGCTCCCAGAAATGCGCTCTGTCCACTTTGTCAAATAGGACAATTTTTGGAAAAAAATTGTAGGGACAGCCCAGTCTGTAGTCCATACTGTTGACTGGGCATGCACAGTGGCAGGTTGACTGGTCAACATAATTTCTTCATCGAATCAGGTTGTGCCAAGTGGCATGTTTTTATTAGGTTGAAATGGCAGTTTTTAATTGGTTGTTTGAGTGGCCAATCACAAGCTGCCACGTGGCCCAGCTAGGGGCCGCCACGTGGCAGCCCGAGGGCCACCAAAATTGGGTCAAGGTCTGAGCGGAGCGGCCAGGGGTCGAACCCGCGACCTCTAAGCAACAAGGACAGATCTTTACCATTTGCGTCATTACATCTGGTATTTAACATATTACGGGTTCCATATCATTTTTTTATGTTATGTTTTCCACGGTGGAGGAGGGGGCCAGGGTCTAGCCCCAGCCCTGGTCACCCTCGCTAGCCCACTCACCCCCACGCTCCCCCACTAACCACTAACCATAACCATAAATTTCGTCATGTGTCCACTATTAACATTTAATGTTGGAGGTTTCAGAGCTATTTCAGCATTGTAAACATATGTAATCACACTTTTGAACATAATAGAAGAGGGCCAAGCCATTGGAAGTTGGACTAAGGAGACGTAGCCCAGGCAGGGTGAACTCCTTCATCATGTGTTGTTGTGTTACTGTTTATGGTGATGTTCATGTCTATTAGATGTTGTTGTTCAGTGTTTTGTTAATGTTAATTTGCTAAAGAAATTCACATAAAAACACATAAAAACTCATGGTTAACTTACAATTTACCTCATAATCCTCGAGCGCTTTCTTTATATTCTAAATTGGAATTTAGCACAACAAACACTAATTTTCCCATTCAGATCAGTTTTAACCTGTGTTTAAGCTGTTGGTACCTCGTATCCTACTGTCCTGCATGTAAGATTCAATCCTGTAAATATGTTTCATATGAACTCATAGCTGTATTGCGATTTACTTGTACTCTTTTGTTAAGAGCATCTGCTACCCTGTTCTCTTTACCCTTAATATATCTGATCTCGGAGTCAAACTCACTGATTGTAGCCAACCACCTAGCTTGCCTGACATTCAAATTAGGTTGGTCAAACAATATCTCAAACCACTATGATCACTCATCAAAATGAACCTCCTCCCAAGAAGATAGTGTCTCCACATCCTCAATGCATGGATGATCACTTCCAACTCAAGACCATGCGTCACATAGTTATGCTCCCGCTCATTCAGTTTCCTTGACTCATAACATACTACCTGTCCTTCCTGCATCAGAACTCCACCAAGTCCTCTCTTGCAAGCATCTATACATACCACAAATTATTTATCTAGATCTGCATTCTTTAAAGCTAGAGCATTGGTAGGCAACTGCTTCAATTGCTCAAAACTAGTTGTACATTTCTCTGTCCATTCAAATTTATTTCGTTTTCTCTGCAATGGTGTAATAAGATATGCAATCTGTGAGAATTTCCTAATGAACCTCATGTAGTAACCTGCTAACCCCATGAACGATCTAACCTCGTCCACATTCCTAGGAGCTGCCCATTCTGTGATAGCTTTGATCTTTTCTGGATGCATTGCTATACCTTCCTTGGAATTAAAGCACATGCCCCAAGTAATGAACCTCTGTCTAAAAGAAACTGCATTTAATAAGCTTGACATACAACTTATTCTCTCTTAACAATCTCAATACTACTGCTAAGTGTTCGACATCTTCTTCCTCATTCTTAGAATATATCAATAATCAATGAAGACAATCACAAATTTGTCTAGATAAGGACACAACCCACTATTCATCAAGAAAATTAAAGTATTTGGAGCATTAGTCAAACCAAAAGGAATTACAGCGAACTCATAATTCACATACCTGGTCCAGAAAGCAGTGTTGTAAATATCCTCTTCCTTGATGCATACCTAATGGTATCTTGATCTCAAGTCAATCTTTGAGAACAATGATACTCCCTTCAACTGATCAAACAAGTCATCGATCCTCGGAAAAAAATACATGTTCTTAATCTTCACCTTGTTAAACTGCTTATAATCAATACACAACTTGAGAGTACCATCCTTCTTCTTCACAAACAATACTAATGCACCCCAAGGTGACACACTTGGCATAATGTATCCCTTGTCAACCATTTGCTTCAACTGCAACTTCAATTCCACTAACTTTGGAGTGCTCATCCTGTAAGGTGCCTTCGATGTTGGTGCTGCTCTTGGCATCAACTCAAAAGAAAATCCAACTTCCTTGTGAGGCGGTACCTCTAAGATCTCTGCTAGAAATACATCCTAAAACTGCTACAAAATCAGGTACCTGTTCAAGACTTTCACATCCTCAATATCCTTACATTTGTCACTAGAAATATGCATTGCAAATAGGACACACCCTTTCCTACAACTGTGCTTTTCCTGCATAGCTATAACCATTCTAAGTGATGTATCCTTCTTCTTACCATGCGAGATTCTCTGTTATCCATTGTCATCCAAGCACTCAATATCCTTACCATAACAGTCTACCTTAGTCCTATGAATGTATAACCAATCCATTACCGAATAGCATAATATACGATCCCAATGGAAGCACATTTAGATACGTTGATGGAGACATACCATTCAACTTAAATGCACAATCTCTTACCCAATGATGAACTCTCTTCTTAGTACTTGTAGCCAATTGCACTACGAAGAGTCTACATGCACTTCTTTTCTCAAACCACACTTATCCAGCAGGTCAGGGTTAATATAACTATAATTAGGTCTAAGGTCAATCAAAATAGAAACAACTTGATCACAAAGATTATCATTCATCTCGATAATGGATGCCTGGTGATCCACTTGACTATTGTCCAATGCTGCATAGATCCTAGGAATACTCTATCCAACATCCCCAACTGTCTATGCCTCCCGAGAACTATAAATTTGCAGTCTTTTACCCTGATGTTCTAGACAATCTCTCCTGCGATGATCTTGGCCACAAGTCCAACACTGTAAATGATTCTCGACCTCACCCTTTTTGTGTTCCTCGGACTGAAATCCCTATGCTTTGTTAGTTGTATTGAAATTCTTGTGCGACACTGCATTCTCTTTGTTACCTATATCTAGTAATATTCCTTGCTTCTTATCCCACTTTCCCTTGTTCTTGTCATTACCTTTCTAATCCTGTTTAGTCTCAGATGTGTGTTTCAATTGCTCATAACAGTGCTTCAACTTTCTGATGGCTTCCTCCAACGATCTAGGCTCATCAAACTCGATTCTGTCTTTGAATGTTATTGGAAACCCATTGATGAATGTCTGAATCTTCTCCTTCTCCTCCTTCAGATAGGGCACATACCTCAACAACTCCAAGAACCTGCTAGTATACTCCACAGTCATATATCTCATTTTCAACTCATAAAAATCATTTGTACTGTCATCATAGTATCTCTCAAATAGATACTTCTTCCTGAAAATTCTCTTGAACCCACACCAAGTCAACTCCTCTTCCTGAATACCTCTTAAATTCTTCACATCTTCCCACCAAATGTCGACTTTACCTTTAAGACTGAAGGTATCTATCCTGGCCTTCATGTTTGTTGAGTACTCATGCAATCTGAAGAACTTGTTCATCCCCAGTAACCAAGCTTCTCCATCTTGTGACTTCTTCATTTCTCCATCAAAGGTAGGTGTCTTTGCTTTCTTAAACTCTTCTAGAAAGTACTGCTTCTCACTCCTCCTATATGGATGGTAACAGTTATGACAATGTTGTCTCCCTAAAACAGAACTAGAATGAAATCCATGATCATTATTCCTCTGTTCAGGTGTATCCATGGACCTACCATCTCTGAATGTATCCTGATTGAGACCTTCTTCCATATGCCCCATTTGTCCTTTCCTCCTGTCCATGACTAATCCTAAGCAGTCTCTATTTCTACAAGTCTGACAAACTCTGAAGGATAACTGCATTAACCTCTACTTGTTTCTCTTGTGCCCTAGCAAGTCTCTCCTATGACTCAATTATTCTATCATTATCCACCTTACAGCTTCTTATCTTTGCTTTCAAAATTATCAATGTATCTACTATGTGGGGGGAGTACTCATCACCATGTTGTTCATATTATCTATAGGGAGAATCACGTGAACTGTAGTCCACCATCTTTCTTGTCATCCTTGATCCTCTACTTCCTACAAATATATTGTTGATATTTTGAGTGTTTGGGTAGCATCAGATGTGCTCTAGCTACCGAAATTTGTGGAGGGACTAGAGTACATGAGATCTCCAAGACCCAGAAAAGGATTTGAGAAATTCCATCTAGTTTGGGAGATAATTAATTAATTAATATTTTTAATTAAGGACCCTAAGTCTAACTTAGGAAAATTAAAATATTAAAGGTAATTAATTTAAACATGTGATGGAATTGACTTAAGTCACACAGATCAAGATTTCTTTTAATATGAGCCGCTGAATCAAGATCTGATCATGGTTGTTGGTTTCCCAACAAGAAAGTATAAAGGAAAGGCTTGGGGTCAGTAGAAGAACACACACACGGAGGCAGAGCACTGAGACTAAGCTGAAATTCTAGGGCAGGGTTTGCTAAGAATTTTCAAAAGTGTTTCAGCTGCAGCGAGGGGTAGTATTGGCTAAGGGAATGGTATGATCCCAGAGCCAAGAATCAGCAAGAGGCAGCTACGCAGCGCATAGGATTAAGCCACTACACAGGTGCTACGCAGGCCTAGAAAGGGCAAAGTTGGGCAGCAGGAGACCCTCCAAGGTTACGCAGAGACCCTTCTAGGGCAACGTAGGGTCTGCGTCACCCAGTCTAGGGTTACGCAACCCTCCCTAAGCCAGCGTTGAGGCACGCAGAGGTTGACAGGGCTGACGCAAGGGCTTTAGGGACAGCGCTAGTGTTTCTAGGGCCAGGAATTGGCTAAGTCTTGTAAATCCCGTTTGAGCATGTGGATCAGTCAAGTTTTTGGTCTCAGAAGTTCGCTGCAGATATATTATTTTCTCTGTCGTGTCAACCAGTAAGGTGCCTAGAATTGTTGTATTCAGAAACTACTTAATAATATAAATCCTCCAGCAGCCAGAAGACCTGTTTTCCCACATTGGGTTTTTCCGGGGATAGTTGTACATAAAATCTTGTGTGTCACTTTGTCTGTGTGCATGTATTTTTGTTTTAGATCTGAATCGATGAAAGTCTATTATGTGTTTACTTCGATGTTAATCTGAAGATTTCAGTATTAATAACTTGTTTAAGTAGGAGAAGTATAACCAGATCTAACAGTAGAATTTCTACATAAAGTAACATTCAAAAAATTTCACATGGTATCAAAGCGATTGCAGAAGACTGAAGAATACTTGCTGCAAAAAGCAACAAAGAGAGCAGCAGCAGATGCAGAACTCCAGATCCAAAGAGACAGCGCAGCAACACAGGGAGCAGAGCCACGCAGAGGCCAGAGTGACGCAGTCCTACACAATCTCCACGCAAACCCACGTACTTACTGCGCGGAAGCAATGCAAAGACAACGATGGGACTGTCTCCTCACGCAGAGGCCAACTAGGGTGACGCAGGTGACGCAGATCTGAAGCTGCACTGATTCAGAAGTGTCAGAAACAATGCTGCAAAACTTCAAAAGTCGTTGGTGGGGTTAAATTTCTGAAGATTCAGAATTTAGCCTAAGCACTAGGTGACAAAGAGAGGGAGGAGATCAGCTTCTCAAAGGGTTTCTAGCTAAATAAATTTGCAGATCGATAAGAGGATCGAAGAGAGTTGTTTCGTTGTTGATTTGGTAGATTTCCAAGAGAGGAAATCAATTGTCAAAGGGAGCAGAGGGTGCCTGTATTGCCAAGGACCCTAGATCCAAATCTCTAGGAAAGAGAGGAGTTCCGACAGATTTTATGAGCATATGGCACCTCACAGACTACGTGATCAGGACAGGTTGGACAACCTGTCAAACTTTGTAGTCTGGAAGGCCAAAATCCCGGTAGTTATGGAGGCATAAGGTCTAAGGGACCATGTAGAAAAAGTCCTCGTCACACCAACCGATTTTGTTCTCCTGGCGAAGCACAATGAGGCTACGGCACATGCCAAACACTTCATAATGGATTGGGTTAAGAATCATATAGTTCCACATATAGCCAACAAGAAAACGGCTCAGGAGATGTGGAAAGCCTTAACAACCCTATATGAGGGGAATTTTGTCCAGAGGAGAATGCTTCTGGAGAATCAGCTGCGGTCATTCATGATGACCAAGGGAGAAGAAATCGAGCCATTCCTCTTCAGATTACAGGCGATCAGAGATCATTTGTCTGCCATGGGTGAAAAGGTAGAGGATGATGTGATGGTAAGAACTGCACTTAATGCAGTTACAGAGGACTGGGAAACTTTTTTCCAAAATATCTTAGGCAAAGCGGACCTTCCCAACTGGGATAGTATGTGGGCAATTCTTCGTCAAGAAGTACTCCGCCATTTCACCAAGAGGCAGTACAGCACGGGGTCAAGTAAGGTGAAGAAGGAAGAAGATGAAGATGCAGCCTTGGCATCAAAGAGGCAGCAAGGGAAGAAGAAGTGTGATCTATCCAAGATCAAGTGTTTCTAGTGCGGCGAACTAGGACATTTCGCCAACAATTGTCCTCAGAAAAAAAAGGACAAGGAAGCTTCTACTTTCAAGGCTGTTGTGCTGGACGATGGTTCAGAAGATGACATAGCCATGAGCGCTCATGAACCATGAAAGTGGGGCGACATGGATCTGTAGAGTAGCTACAAAGAGGGGCAAGATCCTTGAGCGACTCATCTCTTGGATCACATCCGAGCTACGGGAGCCTTAAGATAGTAGCGAGACAAGTGGAGCAGTTGGTGCAAAGAATCATGGATGAAGCAAAGGAGGAGTTGAAGGCTGAAGGGAGCAACATAGTGCAAATGCAGTAACAGCTTAACAGCAGCAGCATAGGGGTTGATGTGACTTCAGCAGCGCAGAGCAGAGCTGCTTACACAGAGCATAGTTGGAAGCAGCGTAGAGGCTTCAGGAGGATAGGGCAGTGCAGCAGCAACGTGAAAGATTTCAGCGCAGAGGCTGATGTGACTTCAGCAGCGCAGAGGGAGTCTGCTTACACAGTGTCGAGCTGTAGTTGTGCATCATCCTCTAGATCCAGCACAGATCAAAAACCAATGGAGCTTCAGTGATGAGGATGCAACCCAAATGACTTGTCTGTCAAAGATTGGGCAAGAGTTTCAGTTGCTTCTCTCAACAACTGAAGATGCAGTGCAGCAATTGGCAGCATGATGCAGTAGATTGAAAGGGAGTTGCAGTACATATGTAGTAGTGGCAGTGGCAGCATCATGGGCAGCAGTATAGAATGGCAACAGCAACGTAGTGATGAAGGGCAACAAGTCCAGCATTAGCGCAGAGACCCACACCAGAGATCAGTGCAAAGCTTCAGGGTGAAGCAAATTTGTACTAGAGCAAATTCCTCGATAAGAGGGAGTGTTGAGATTTTGAGTGTTTGGGTAGAGCATCGGATGTGCACTAGCTCCCAAATTTTGTGGAGGGACTAGAGTACATGAGATCTCCAAGACCCAGAAAAGGATTTGGGAATTTCCATCGAGTTTGGGATATAATTAATTAATATTTTCAATTAAGGACCCTAAGTCTAACTTAAGAAAATTAAAATATTAAAGATAATTAATTTAAACATGTGATGGAATTAACTTAAGTCACACAGATCAAGCTTTCTTTTAATCGTAGTCATTGAATCAAGATCTGATCATGGCTGTTGGTTTCCCAACGAGAAAGTATAAAGGAAAGGCTTGGGGTTAGTTGGAGAACGCACACACGGAGGCAGAGCACTGAGACTAAGCTGAAGTTCTAAGGCAGGGTTTGCTAAGAATTTTCAGAAGTGTTTCAGCTGCAGCGAGGGGTAGTATTGGCTAAGGAGATGGTCTGATCCCGGAGCCAAGAATCAGCAAGAGGCAGAGAGGCAGCAACCAGGAGTAGTGCAGACAATTAGAGGGGCAGCAGCAACTGCGCAGCGCAGAGGATTCAAAAGCTATGCAGGTGCTACGCAGGCCCAGAAAGGGCAACGCTAGGCAGTAGGAGACCCTCTAGGGTTACGCAGAGACCCTTCTAGGGCAGCGTAGGGTCTGCGTCACCCAATCTGGGGTTACGCAGCCCTCTCCAGGACAGCGCTGAGGCACGCAGAGGCTGACAGGGCTGATGCAGGGGCTTCAGGGGCAGCGCTAGGGTTTCTATGGCCAGAAATTGGCCGAGTCTTGTAAATCTTGTTTGAGGGTGTGGATCAGTCAAGTTTTTGGTCTTAGAACAGCAGGTTAGCTACAAATCTATTATTTTCTCTGTCGGGTCAACTAGTAAGGTGCCTAGATTTGCTGTATTCAGAAACTACTTAATAATATTAACCCTCCAGTAGCCAGAAGACCAGTTTTCCTACATTGGGCTTTTCCAGGGACAGTTGTCCAGAAAATCTTGTGTGTCACTTTGTCTGTGTGCATGTATTTCTATTTTAGATCTGAATCAGTGAAAGTTTGTTATGTGTTTACTTCGATGTTAATCTGAAGATTTCAGCATTAATAACTTGTTTAAGTAGGAGAAGTATAACCAGATCTAATAGTAGAATTCCTGCATAAAGTAACATTCAGAACTTTCACACATACCATGTCAAATAACCAAATATAAACAAAATCACATGTACCTCAGTGAAGTTCAGGGGAGGCTACCTCGTCTACACCAATCAGTCCATATTAGCATAACACGCACACACACTCACACACACACACACATATATATAATGAAATAAACATACCAACATCAACATCATCAACCTATACATGACAACACAACTGCAACAATGACCAACACCATGCATACATATCAAGAACATATACAATTGACATACATGCATGAAAAACACATTCTGCCCATCCAATCCAAGTGTTGAACCTGGGAGCTATAATACCACTCTGTAACCACCCCTCCCACATTTACCCAAATCCACAAGCTTGCCAGGGTAAACATGAGATGAGAGTTACTATGTGAGACCCAATTTTCAAGATGCACTTATGGAAAATGGGTTCCACATGCCCAAAACTAATTGAAAACACCCGACGACACATGATCACACTGCTATCAGCCTAATTTGACCCAAACCTATTTCATTTCAGTTTCGTTTCCTTAAATTTAATACAACTTTCTATTTTGGCAATTTTTCAGGTTCTAAGTTTTGAGGCTATTTTGAGGGCCTAAACGACATTTTCAAGGAGAAAGGAGAGTCCAGAAAAGTGAAAGACCAATTTACCTATATCTATTTTCGTCTCCTCATGGATATCTTCAAAATGAGGTATTATGATAGTCAAACAAAGATCATATGTCAAAGTTATGACCCCGGGAATTTGGAGGTCCAAATTACTCATGTACATAAACACTTTGTGTACATAGTACATGTAGGTTATAAATACATATTTGTGCATTAATTCAATAATATCACCAAAGAATCACCGAGAAGGCCCTATTCCCTCTCCAAATAACTGCAACACCATTTTTTAGTCCATACATTAATTAACCGATCAATAGCTAGCAATTCATGACAAGAGCCATGGAAGATACACATCATATGAACATCATATAACAAAAAAATAACCAGCATATAAACCATTGAAACCCAAACATAATATCACCAACATAATGCCAACAATTATACATGAATCATCATAGAAGAATAACTCTTATTAACATATGAGAATGCCAACCAAGTGAGGGACTTCCACATACCACCCGACCATAGATTGGGCTGAACCAAATCTCTTTTTCAGCCAATCACCCCTGCACCTATTCCAAGCATGAATGTTGGATCTCATGGAATAAACTAAACAAAACCAAACCAGGGCTTGCAGAGGCCAAACCGCCTCAACCCTCAACCAGTGATTCCACCTCGCAATCGGACATCACTAACCATCACCATATCGGTCTCTACCAGAGCTTTCCAGGGCTCTAGACCGTTTGTTCCAACCCGGCTTCTAGAAATAGTAACTCAACCCACTGCTTGTCGTTGGGATCCATAACGTTTTTCCAACCAAGGCTTCCAGGACTAGTAACTCAACCCACCAAGGGCTCCAGAGCGTTTTTCAAACCAAGGCTTCTAGAACTAGTAACTCAACCCAAGTTGTTCCAGGCATTCTAAAGTGTTTTTCCAACCAAAGCTCCAAGAACTAATAACTCAATCCACAACTATAAGTACATGAGCACCAATCAAAAAACAAAAGGGAAAACCCAAAACACAATGGTTATCCATGAATGGCAAGGCTAGGCAAAACCACTATCAATCCAGGCAATCCTCTATGCCAGTGACAAATCATAACCAAATAACCACATACATACACCATACATGACAAAACTAGCAAGTAAATCATACATGCAACTCGGTACCTGCAAAGCAATCTAGATGTACCCTTGCGCTTTCCTGCTTTCCTTTGCCTCCCAATGTGCTCCAAGAAACTCTTAGTGTGCAAGAGTGTGTGTCTGAGAGAGAGAGAATAGAGAGAGAGCTCCAAGCTAAAAATGACAAAAAGCTATGAACTAATCCTCAAAAGCCTTTTTATCATTAACGCCTCTATTTTCTTCATTTTCCATTATTTTCCTTCAATTTCCTCCTCACATGCAACATGTGACCTGTTGACCACTGGAGTGGCACCTGATGATAATGCAAAGACTCCATGCCCAATGATGAACCAGAAGACATTTGTACCATCATATATCATCAGATGTCATCAGTTCAACAGAGTTTTTAAACTCTACTTCTTCTTCTTATCATTTTATTCTTCAGTCCTCCAATTCCACAGCGCTATGGGGATATTGTATAAATGTCACTAGCATGATGAATAAAGCCATGTAACAGGCCTGGGATGTTGGGACTCGATCAACAAGAAAGTAAACCTTGGAGTTTTTTTTTACTTGGTTAATTATTCCTTCTTTTTAGTGGCGAATAATTTTCTAGGTTTTTTCACTCATTACATTACCCCAAAGCCGGGGTGACGGCTTGAAGGTTGAGCCCCTAACACATCTTAGTGTCTAGAGTCAATGTATATTACCATGCGAGGTCACCTCTGAAATTTCGCGGAATTTGACTAGGTCTAAGTAGGATTTTTTAATAATTAAAAATTACCTGCAAAACGGGAATTTTTAATAAATTTCTATGTAATGATGTAAATAAGTGGTATTAGGAAATGTCTGGGGTTTGTGACTACTCGAAATTCATCCTAAAGACCCAACATTATCCTAGGACCCACTTTCGGGGTCAAAAAAAGACTTATACTCCCTCAAAATCCACATATTCTAAAGTTAGTGGCAAAAGTGAAAAAAAAAATTCAAAAAATTCAGTAAGTGGAAAAATTTATAATTTTTTTCCAAAGTCAAAATAAGTCAAATTTTTGACATGGCAAGGTCAAAGGTGATGTGGCAAGCATGTGGGGCCCACCACATGAAGCACAACTCTATTCAAAGTCAATCAACAATCAAGTCAAAGAGGGCCCATGTTGAGTTTAAGAGGCAAAGAGGCAGCGTTGAAATATTACGTATGGCTAAAGTTCAAATAATTTGATTTATTTCAACATGTTGGTGCACATTAAAGGTAGTAGGGGACAAACAGTGACATGGCAGCCACATTAGAAAATCATAAATGCCAAGTCAACAAGCAGTGAAAAGAGTCCCGAATTATCCACTCAGCAATTGTAAAATTCAGTTTAAAGAGAATTCGTGAAGGTTGAAAATAAAAATTGAGAAAGCTGAAGGGGGACAAGGCTGCCACATAGGACAGATCTTGCCTCCCACTTGTCCCCCACTAAAAACTCTAAGAAGCAGTTAAGTTCATACGTAGCAATTTGGGCATATTTTAGGCTCACGGATTTGGAAAAGTTTGAGTGGAGACAAGACTGCCACATGGGACAGACCTTGTCTCCTACTTGTTCCCAACTAAACTCCACATATTTGTTAGCTCCACTAAGATTATACACTGCCCAAATACTCAGTCATACGCAGCTCTCCAAGTTCAACTAGACGCAGATTTGGAAGGGGCTGAGATATTTCAGTTAGTGGGGGAAATATGTCAGAGTTTGTGGAGTATGTCTCCACTTTGATCTCACATATTGGCATATGCTCCTCCACTTTCAACCAACACGCAGATTTGGGAGCAGTCAAACTCACAGCAGTCGACACAAGCTATAGCAAAGGAATATCCATCTAGACAGAGATATTTCCACGCAGATTTTTAACAGCAGTTAGATCAGCGATATGCAACAGTTAACGCCAGCACTTGGATGGAGTTCGATTTTCTTTGATGTCACCTACAACAATCATCTCTCCACATGTAGCTTGACTTAACAATGGGACTGAAAATTATGTGTCACTTATGTGATAGATTGATCATTGGGATTGGCTCCCATTTGCCTATTTAAATGAGCCTTGGGCTCTCATTGTAATCATGGTTTTGAAGCTTGTGCTTATTGTTACTATGCCGAAATTGTTATTGAGCTGAATAAAGGAAAGTCTTTGGGGTTACTAGCTTCTCTTGTGGTGCATTCTTTGATTGACGAGGTATACTTGTTTCATTTGATGTTGTTATTCATTTATTTCACATTGCAATCTACTTGGTTTTTTTTTGCAGTTCCCTGAAGGAACTATTGTCTAGGGAGGGGAGATTTGTAGCTATCTCAGATCTCCTTTGGACTTGGTATATTTTGTGCTCTTGTTGTAGCTTGTTATTTTCGGTTGAATGACAAGCTCAACGTGGCCTCTATATGCCAAGTTTATTTTGCACTAACAATTGGTTTGCAAAGATTTGTGTGTTCAAAGGACAGGTTGCCAAGTCTTTTGGAGAGTGAAGACTTCTTTGGTTGGAATAAGTCAACTCCAAGGATATCAAAGATCCCACAAGTTGTTCAAGCCAACAATCTCATAAGACATCAAGAGATTTATCTAAAAGGGGGTTTCATGAGCCCTTTGCTTCTTTTCCATCTCTAAAAAATCAGATATTTTCTTCTATCATTTGTGCACATATTGATTTTATCTAGCATTTGAGGCTAATTTGTTGGATTTAGATCCTAACTCTCACTCACTAAATCAACTCTTTCAAGCTGATCATAGTGAGGGAATTTGTAATATGAAGTGTATTTTATAATTTTCATTGAGTTCCTAACTTTTTCCTTCTCATGCATGTGATTTCCTCTCACATATTTCAGCACTATTTCTTTTGCATGCTAACTCTTTTGCTTGCTTGCCTATAGGTTTTCTTGGAGGCAATCCAAGTTTGAAGAAATGGAGCTAAAGCATAAGCTAAGGAACACTTTTCTATTTGGTACCTCAAGTCCAAGTTAATCCTTATCACTTCACCTCTTCTTCTAAAGCCTCATTCTTTTGAGGAATTGTAACTACCATTCACCTCAAGGCTTTAGGCCTTTACTTTGTAACATCTTACAAGTAAATCTTTAAAATATTACACTTGTAACTTTGGGAAAGGGTAAGTTTAAAGCGCATATTGTAAGCTCTTCCCAAGCCCCTCATTTCTATAAGAGGGCCTCACTTTCAATAATAAAGAGCTGACTTTTCTTGAGGGAGCTTGGGAAGTTTTTAATCTCACCTACTCATTTAGAGGGAGGAAATCTTCTTGAGTGGTTAACTTTATTTTGTCTAGTTTTTAATTTTCTCAACTAATTTACTTGCATTCATCAGTTCGTTTGCTAATCTAATCTAGTTGCATGTGAATAAATCATATTTTCATTTCATTAATTTCTTAGATCGCATAGTCCTTTAATTTCCTAATTTGTAATTTCATTTTCCATCACTTACTTGTGTTTTGTGATCTATTTCTCATTTGGTTAAGTTTCACTATATACTACAAGTAAAGAAGCATATCACTTTAAATTTATGGCAACTTGAGTTATTGTTCTAACTATGAAGCATCTCCATAAAGAAACATAGCACTTGCAAACTCACTCTCATATCATAGTAGGCATTCTAATTTAGTTGCATATTTAAAATCAACCTCCAAGCATAAGCTTGGTTGATAGAAATCATCGAAAAAAGGCTTTCTTGGAAAATTCTTCCATTTGGTACAAAGTAAGGTAAAGGTGTGTAACCCTGCAGTTATGAAGGTGGCTTGTCTACTTGTAGGAACGAAGGCACATGCTGGCTCGTAAGACTCAGGGGACGAGTATCATTAATGACACCCCCGTGCCCTTGCCCCCTCTCACAAGAGGAGGACTTCTCACCTAAATTAGGCATTTTAGATTAAAAGTAACCAAGATTAATTGCATCTCATGCTTTGATTTAGAAATCTATTTATCTTGAAAGAATTGTACTTCATTTAAGCAAATACACTCTCATTTCAAAGAGAAATACTCTGGAGGCACTGGTTTCTCATATGTTTCATGCTTATCTTATGTATTGATGGTTATTGCTCATATCACATCTTTTGCTTATAAATCTGAAGAAGTAATCTATTTAACTCTAACAACTCTCCTAGAAAACTGACATCTTTAACTTAGTTTTTCTTTAGGCACCACTCCCCCCCCCCTAGCTAACCTAGGAGATAGCTTAAACAGAGAGAGTCAGAAATAGGTGACAACCCCTTCTCTGAGTTCTTTGCCACCAACCACACCTGGTGGGGTTGAAAGACTTTCCCACTAACTAGTAGGTAGGTGCAGGCATCAAGCGATAACATTTTTGGCGTCATTGTCGGGGACAAGTCTTCTTGTGCCTGGGAAAACAAATAACTTTTTAGTTTTGGCATATTTGAATTTTAGATTTAGATTCTTGCTCAAGTGGAGACTCCACTCAATCCTAATTTTGCAAGAGTCTCTACTAGGAGAAATTCAAGTGGTCTAGTTAGCCTCTCTCCTAATCCTGAAAGGATTTTCAGAGAGAGATTAAATAGACTTTCGCATAGTAGAGCTCTTGGTAGTCTTGGGCAAGAGCCTATTTCTGACATTCATTTTCTATTTCAAGAGCAAGTTGAGCCTAACATCATGAATGATTTTTTTTCTCCTTGTAACTTTACTAAAATTAATGGCTCTCCTCACAATATCCCTGACAAGGATATTGAAAGGTTGCCTTCTTTTCAAGGTAACAATGCCATTAGCATTGCATCACATGTGAAGAACTTTAATGTTTGCATCTTTAAGTGGTGTAACGTTGCTAACTATGAGGATGTAAAGATGAGGCTTTTTGTTCTCTCTTTAGAAGAGGATGCTCTTGATTGGTTCACTGAGCAACCTACAAACTCATATGATTCTTTGCAAACAATTATTAATGCTTTCGTGGGAAAGTATGGAGAGAGAAGAGAGAACAGTCATCTGATAAGTGCCATTAGCACCATAAAGAAGAATGAGAATGAAACCATGGAAGAGTTTAACAAAGGATTCAATGAATTGGTTAAAAGCATGCTTGCAATTGTTAAACCTCTGGATGAATTTCGCTTATGCTCATATTTAGATGCTTTTGGTGTGGACACTGCTTATGAGTTGAGAAGAAAGGGGCCTGCAACTTTGGCTGTAGCTCAAACTGAAGCCTTGAAAATGGAGAGGGCCAGAAAGCAATCAGGAAAATCTGAGATTCCTGGTTTCACTAGAGGGCCATCAAAATCGAATGATTCCAAAGGCAAGGCCAAGGAAGACACTACACATGATTCTATTAAGGAATTAACTCAACTCATCAAGAGCATGGAAGCAAACCACACTAAAAAATGCAAGCCATGCAAAGTAGGTTGGTGGCCATGGAAAGATCGCAAGTGCAAAGATTCCAACCTAGGCCAAATAATGTATGGCAAAAGAATAAAGGCCCTCAACAAGATTATAGGCCTCCAAATCCATTGGAATCCACCAACATGGTCAATCAAATTCCCCCTTTTTGTAGGCCATGTAATGAGTTCCATGAAGAAGCAACATGCCCATATGTAAAGAGGATAATGGAAGGTAGCATGTTGGGAGATGAACACATAAGAACTAGTGGTCAAATCAATATGTTCTCCATGGAAGATCAAATATACACCATTGAAATGTTGAGATTTTGTGTATTTGGGGTAGCATCAGTTGTGCTCTAGGTCCCAAATTTTGAGGAAGGACTAGAGTTCACTTGATCTACAAGACCCGGAAATGGATTTGGGAAATTTCATCTAGTTTATGAGCTATTAAATTAATTAATTATTTTAATGTATTTCCTAAGTTAAAACTTAGGAAAATAAAATAATTAAAGTGAATTTAATTAAACATGTGATGAAATTGTCTTAAGTCACACGGATCAAGCTTTCTTTCAATCTTAGCCATTGATTAAAGATTTAATCTTGGTCGTTCATTCGTCAACGAGAAAAGTATAAAGGAAAGGCTTGGGGTCATTTTTAACACACACAGAGGCAGAGCACTGAAGCTAAGCTGAGATTCTAGGGCCGGGTTGCTAAGAATTCTCAGAAGTGTTTCAGTTGCAGAGAGAGAAATTTAGACCAAGGGGATGATCTGATCCCGTGGTCTAGGATACACAAGAAGAAGAGAAGAGATCAACAAGGACAACGCAGAGAAAGGCAGCAGCAACAGCAGACGGCAATAGCAGCAGACAGCAGCAACAGACGACAGCAGCAGCCGGCAATAGCAGACGGTAGCAGCAACAGCAGCAGCAGCGTCTTTCAAGGGCAGCGTTGGGGTTTCTAGGCCTAGATCTGGTTGAGTTCTGTAAATCTCGTTTGAGGGTGTGGATCAGTCAGTGTTTGTGGTCTTAGATCAGCCAGGAGCTGCAGATCTAGAGTTTTCACTGTAGGGTTTTCCAGATCTGGAACCCAGAATTGTGTATTCAAAAATATTCTTAATAATAGAGCCCTCCAGCAGCCAAAGGCTAGTTTTCCCACCTTGGGTTTTTCTGGAGACAGATTGTCCAGAAATATCTGTCACTTTGTCAATGTGTGTATGTGCTTATTCTAGATCTGAATTGGTAGAGATCTATTATGTGGTTTGCTTTGATGTTAACTTGAATTTATTCAGTTAATAACTTGTATAAGTAGGAGAAGCTTAACCAGATTAACAGTAATAATTTTTGCATAAGAATTAAGATTCAGAAATTTCTACATGGTATCAGAGCAATTGTAGATCTAGAAGGGTCACCAGCTGAAGAATCTGAAGGATCTAGCTGCAGAAAGCAGCTGGAAAGGCAGCAGAAAAGCAGATCTGAAGGGACAGCGTAGTTTTCAGGAGCAGACTCACACAGAGGGAAGCGTGACGTTGTCCAACGATGTGTCCTAGCAAGCCCACGCAATTACTGCGCAGAGGCAGTTCAAAAATAGCGCTGGTTGGGCCTGAAGCCAGCCAATGTGATTCAGATCTGAATCTGTCAGATCCAGAAAAAGTCTGCAGAAAAGTGGCAAAAAATTCAGAAGAGCTAGAGGAGTTAAACTTCTGAAGTTTTCAAATTTTTAGCCTTAGCACAAGTGACAAAGGTTGGGAAGAGATCAGCTTCTTAGAGAGTTTCATGCCAAAATAAACTTGTAGTTTGATCAGAGGATCAAAGAAGACGCTGAATCATAGTTGATTTGGTAGGCTTCCAAGGAGGGAAATCAAGTGTCGAAGGGAGCAGAGGGTGCCCAGTTCGTAAAGGACCCTAGATCCAAGATCTCTAGCATAGAGAAGAGGAGCTCCAACACATTCTAAGCAGATGGCTCCTCATGGACTGCGTGATCAAGATAGGCTAGAGGGCCTCTTAAACTTTTTAGTGTGGAAAGCTAGGATCTTGATTGTCCTTGAGGCATATGGTCTAAGAGACCATGCAAAGCAGACCCTAGCCACGCCGACAGATGCGAATCTCCTATGGAAGCATAGGGAAGTTGTTGGGCATGCCAAGAGGCTGATAATGGACAGTATCAAGGACCATATTGTACCACATAGCTGAGAAGAGGACAACTAATGAAATGTGGATGGCCTTGACTTCCCTGTATGAGGGAAAATCAGTCCAAAGAAAGATGATGTTGGAGGCCCAAATGAGGTCATTCATGATAACCAAGGGAGAAGACATCGAGCATTTCCTCTTCAGATTGCAGTCAATCAGGGATCAGCTGACTGCAATGGGTGCAACCATAGATGATGCAGTGATAGTCAGGACTGCCCTCAATGCAGTCACGGATGAGTGGGAAACCTTTGTCCAAAGTATCTTGGGCAGAGCGGACCTCCCAGATTGGGACAGCTTGTGGTCAATCTTGCGACAAGAAGAACTACGCAGATTCACCAAGAAGCAACACAACCCTGGGTTGAGCAAAGTAAAGAAGGAAGAGGAGGAAGATGCAGCCTTGGCATCAAAGAAGCAGCCGAAGAAGAAGAAGGATCTTTCAAAGATCAAGTGCTTCCAGTGTGGCGAAATGGGACATTTTGCCAGCCATTGTCCAGAAAAGAAGAAGGACAAGGAAGCATCTTCTTCTAAAGCAGTGGTGGCAGATGATGGGTCCGGAGATGATGTGGCCATGAGTGCTCATGAACCACGGAGGTGGGGTGACATGGACATGTAGAGGAGCTACATGGAACAGAGGCGGGATCCTTGAGCAGCTCATCTCTTGGATCACAGGCGAACTACGACAGCCTTAAGATAGTAGTGGGACAAGTGGAGCAGTGGGTTCATAGATAACAGATGAGGTAGAGGCAGAGGCAGATCTAAAGGCTGGGAGGAGCAGCGCAGAGCATAGCAGCAGCAGCGTAGAAGCAGTAGCAGCACAGAGGCTGATGTGACTTCATCAGCACAGAGTTGTGTTGCTTACACAGTGTAGAGCTGCAGCAACACAGAGAGCTTCAGAGGGACAGCGCAGTGCAACAACAGCGTGATAGATTTCAGCACAAGAGCTGATGTAACTTCAGTAGTGCAGAGGCAGTCTGATTACACTAGCAGAGTTGTAGCTATGCATCGTTCTTTAGATGCCAGCATAGATCGGTAGCCTATGGAGCTTCAATGATGAGGATGCAGCCCATCTGACTTGTCTGTCAAAGATTGGGCAGGAGATTCAGTTGTTTCTCTCAACAACTGAAGTTGTAGTGCAGCAAATCAGTAGTGGCAGTGCTATGAGCAGCACAAATGCAGCATATTGAGAGGGAGCTGTAGTACAATGGTTGCAGTGGCAGTAGCAGAGTCATGGGCAGTAGTATAGAATGGCAGCAACAGTGCAGAGTTGAGTGGCAGGAGGCCAAGCTTCAACAGCACAGAACCAGTGCCCAAAATCTTGTAATGCGTAACTGTGATGTATTGCTAGAGCACACCCTTGATGCTAATAGGGAGTGTTGAGATTTTGTCTATTTGGGGTAGCATCAGTTGTGCTATAGGTCCCAAATTTTGAGGAAGGACTAGAGTTCACCTGATCTACAAGACCCAGAAATGGATTTGGGAAATTTCATTTGGTTTAGGAGATATTAAATTAATTAGTTATTTTAATGTATTTCCTAAGTTAACACCTAGGAAAATAAAATAATTAAAGTGAATATAATTAAACATGTGATGAAATTGTCTTAAGTCACACGGATCAAACTTTCTTTTAATCTTAGCCATTGATTAAAGATTTAATCTTGGTCGTTGATTTGTCAACAAGAAAGTATAAAGGAAAGGCTTGGGGTCATTTGTAACACACACAGATGCAGAGCACTGAAACCAAGCTGAGATTCTAGGGCGAGGTTGCTAAGAATTCTCAGAAGTGTTTCAGTTGCAAAGAGGGGAATTTAGACCAAGGGGATGATCTGATCCTGGGGTCTAGAATACACAAGAAGCAGAGAAGAGATCAGCAAGGACAGCGCAGAGAAAGGCAGCAACAGAAAGCAACAGCAGCAGCAGCAACAACAACAGTGTCTTTCAGGGGCAGCGCTAGGGTTTCTAGGCCTAGATCTGGCTGAGTTCTGTAAATCCCGTTTGAGGGTGTGGATCAGTCAGTGTTTGTGGTCTTAGATCAGCTGGAAGCTGCAGATCTAGAGTTTTCTCTGTAGGGTTTTCCAGATCTGGATGTATTATCCCCTTTCAGGGATATCTCTCAAACACAGTCAACTCTAAACCAGAGATGGACTGGAGGGGCGTTTACCAGATTTTTCACCTCTGAAAAGAGGATGAGATCTGGAGGCTAACTGGCCCTCACCAGACTCCGTCTATAGAGTATGGGCAAAACACAACAGATGGTATAACAACGGAATGTCTCAAAGGGAAAATAAGCAGTGATGCAGATCATACAACAGTACATGAAATGCTAGAAACAATATAGGCAACAAATACACATAAAATAGACAGAATACTTAGCCATTTTATTATACTGAGAAATAGCAACGAGTACAAGAGGTGATCAGAGTGATGGCACCTCGACTTGCACCAAGCAAGTGTAGGAATACTCTCAGAATATCGATGGAATGGCTGCTCTCTGATCCGCGTCCAAGCTGCTGGAAAACTGTCGTGTAGCTGCTACTGCTAGAACCAAATGAGTATTTGGGGCTGCTCCCCTACTCGGAATGAGCTGAAACTCTGGAATCCGCCTCTACTCACAATACCCAGAAAAGCCCAGAAGGCATCTCTGGAATGGCCGACCCCCAAAAATACACCCCTTGGGGATCTACGCTATCCTCCAAGGCGCTCTGCGTTGAGACTGAATGGAATACTCCAAAATATGACCTCCCGCTCAACCAAAAGTCTCCAATAGGCAAGGGCTGACCCCTTGCTCAATCTCCTAACCAAAATCCTCCGAAAGAATGCCACACCGGAGCTCCCTCAATATGGACTGCGTCCACCCTCTCAAGACTGCGCAATCTATGGATGCACTGCTCCTCCACAAATTCCAAACACCAATCCTCCCGCAAAATACTGATGGGACAACCTCACCCGAGCAAGCACTCGAAGTCTCCCAGGGCTGAGGGTGAGATCTCCAAACGGAGACACTCAATGCACTAAACAGTGTTGCAGACAAGCTAAACAGCCAACGTGCTCAAAGTCATAGTGACCAGCTCAATATGCCTAAACTCGAATGAGAAAATGAGGAGGCTCTCCTCCTTTTTATAACAAGGGGCCTCTCTCAACCCTAGGCCCCACCATCTCCAACGTAGCCTCCCTTTGGCCCCCGTTGCCAACTAAACTGCGCTGTCATGGCCCACGTGGTCTAAGTGAGTACCCCTCTACGTGGTCTCTTAGCACCCCTTAGCCCACTTAAGCCACAACGTTGAGTCTACTAGGGAGTGCACTTTATTTTAGTGAGTTGTGTCCCCCTCTCACTCACTTTATTTATATTTTTAACTATAGAAGGCAAAATTGATCAAAGTTAATATTTCCAATTAGCTATCGCTAATTGGGAATATTACAGTCTCCCCTGGCAAAATGTTGCTTGACCCCAAGCACCTGTAGTGATGGGTGCTGCAAGATCTTCTCACTCTCCCAAGTGGCATCCTCATCTGGCAAATTATTCCACCTCACCAAGAATTCCCGGACTGTCCTGCTCCGCAACTACCTCTCTCTGACATCAATGATGGCCTTCGGCTGTAGCACCAAATGCCCCTCATCATCTATAGGCGGAAGCTCCTCCTCACTGTCACCTGCTATCCCAAAGCCTTCGTCAGGCATGATACATGAAAAATGTTATGAATCTTGCTGCCTTGGGGCAGCTCCAACTCATAGACAACCTGTCCAACCCTATGTATCACCCTGTATGGTCCATAAAAGCGGGGCTTGAGCTTTTCAGCCCCCTTCTGCTTCAGAGTCGACTGTCGGTATAGCTGCAAGCGTAGGTAGACCAAGTCCCCTACCTCAAACTGTCTCTCCACCCGACCCTTGTCAGCATACAGCTTCTGCTGATTCTGTGTTGTAGCCAGGTTATTCCTTGAGAGCTCGGAGGATGTCTTGACTCTCTTGGATCCAAATCTTGGCTCTCAGAGCCTTGCTGGCACCAAACATCACATCAACGAAAGATAAAGCATGATAACCATATAATGCATAAAACAGAGACATACCGATAGACATGTGATGGGTGGTGTTGTAGCAGTATTCTCCTAGGTGCAGCCGCTTCAGCCACGCTCTCTGCTGCCCACTGACATAGTTACGCAAGTAGCCCTCCAGCCACTTGTTAACTATCTCCGTCTGCCCGTCTGTCTGTGGGTGGTAGCTAGTACTCGGTGTCAACTCTCCCCACCAACCGAAAAAGCTCTTGCCAAAATCCGCCCATGAAACGGCTATCCCTGTCACTAACAATGGTCTTGGGAAGACCATGTAACCTGAAGATATCCCAGAAGAACAGCTCTGCCACCTGTGCTGTTGTATAGTGCGCGAATATGGCGAAAAAGTGTGCATATTTTGTCAATCGATCAACGATGACAAATATACAGTCCTTGCCCTGCACCGTGGGCAACCCTGTGATGAAATCCATCGAAATACTCTCCCATTTCCCTTCCGAAATGGAAAGAGGCTGCAACAACCCTGCTGGATGGTTCATCTCCCCCTTGTTGCGCTGGCAAACTTCGCACTCCTTGACACGCTGGAGTACGTCCTCCTTGAGGCCCTTCCATGAGAACCTCTCTCTAATGGCCCTGTAGGTTTTGGTAAACCCCTGGTGACCAGCCAATGGTGAATCATGAGAAGCCTGTAGTATCTTCTTCTTGAGCTGAGAGCCCTCAGTCAAGAAGATCCTGTCCCTGTAGTAGATGATCTCATCCATCACCCTGTATCGATCATCCGTCACCTGTCCATCCAGAACCTCGCAAGTAAACCTGCCCTTGGAGTATTCCACCAAAAGTCGAGCCCTCCAATCTGCGTCCAGACTCATCAAGGACAATGCGGCTGGTCTCCGTGAAAGTGCATCAGCCACCACATTCTTCCCTTTGACATACTCGATGTCAAAGTCGTAGGCCTGGATCTTGCTGACCCACTTCTGCTGCCTCTCCTGTAGCTGCTTCTGCTCTAAAAAGACCCTGAGGTTGTTGTGGTCAGTCCTCACCCTGAACTTGTTACCCACCAAGTACTGTCGGAATTTGGCCAATGCATGCATGATGGCCAACATCTCCTTGTCATATATGGCATATAACCGCTCATGTGGAAGGAGCTTCCGGCTCTCAAAAGCTATCGGGTGACCTCCCTGCATCAATACTGCACCGATCCCCTCTCCCGATGCATCACACTCTAAGACAAACGGCTACATGAAATCCGGCAATGCAAGTACTGGGCAGCTGCTCATCACCTCCTTGAGCCTGTCAAAGGCCCACTGCGCTGTATCTGACCAAATGAATGCCCCCTTCTTCGTCAAATCTGTAAGGGGTGCAGCAAGCTGAGAGAAACTCTTGACGAACTTCCTGTAATAAGTGCAGATACCAACAAATCCCCGAAGTTCCGTCACATTTCTCGGCTCTGGCCAATCTCTGATGGCCCTGATCTTCTCCTCATGGACCCTCACTCCGTCCACTCCTATGATGTGTCCCAAATATAGCATCTCTGTCAACCCAAACTCGCACTTGGAGAGCTTAGCATAGAATTGTTTTTCCTCCGAGACATGCAACACTGCCTCTATGTGCTGGAGATGCTCCTCCCAAGTCCTGCTATATATCAGTATATCATCAAAAAAGACCAACACAAACTTCCTCAGGTGACTGCGGAAGATGTGGTTCATGCATGATTGGAAGGTGGCTGGTGCATTGGTTAACCCGAAAGGCATAACCAAGAATTCAAAGTGGCCATAATGGTACATGAAAGCGGTCTTGGGAATTTCCTGTTCCCTCACGCGAATCTGGTGGTACCTGGATCTCAAATAGATCTTTGAGAAGAACTGTGCTCCTCTCAACTCATCCATCATCTCATCAATCTGCGGTATAGGGTACCTGTTCTTCATGGTCTTTTTATTCAGGGCCTTGTAGTCAATGCACATTCTCAATGTGTCGTCCTTCTTCACCAACACCACTGAAGAAGCAAAAGGACTGGTGCTAGGCTGAATGTGTCCAAGAGCCAGCAACTCCTGGATGGCCCGCTCAATCTCATCCCGATAGGCCTTGGGGTGCCTATAGGGTGTGGTGATAACGACCTGAATGCCCTGCTCTAACTCAATAGTATGCTCAAATCCTCGATTTGGTGGCTGTCCTGGCGGTATTTCCCCAAACACCACGGCATACCTGTCAAGGATGGTCTGTATCTCAGGATGAACTGACTGCCCGGTAGTCCCTGCCTCTGATGCACGCAGCTCTACTGCCCACTTTATGTCTCCCTTCCGGAAGTCTGCCTCCATCTGGTGAGCTGAAACAGTCTGGGGTGGGTAAGTGTGCATCCCACGTATCTTCTCATGCTTCCCGGTCTTCTTATCATCCCACTCCATCTCCAAGGCCTCCCAATCTGTGGTGACCTTCCCTAGAGTAATCAGCCATTGTACACCCAATACCACATTGGTATCCGGTATGTTAACCACAAAAAAATGGTCAGTCACTGTGTAGGTGCCCATCGTCACAGCCAGCTCTAGAACATATCTGGCACACTGCATCGTTTGATCTCCTGGGACCAACACTGAAAATCCATTGAAGCTCTCTGTCGATATGCATCTCCGCTCAACCATCTGTGCATCGATGAAGTTGTGGGTTGCCCCACTGTCTACCAGGACTGAAACTCGCTGCCCACGTACTGTCCCTCAGCGTCAAATACTTGGGTACTCCCCGCAATGCTGCAAGGTTCCCCCCTGTGGGTGCAAAAGCTGCACCTCCTGCTCCTGGAAGTGGAGGCGGCAAATGGTCCTGCGTTGCCTGACTATCTCCTACCTCCCCATCATCATACTCATCCTCTTCCCTGCTGCTCTCAGAGAAGACCTCGATAAAATGTGCTTTGCCAGCAGCACATCTGTGTCCCGGTGCCCACGGCTCCTGACAGGTAAAACAAAACCTCTTCTTCTTCAACTCCCTCCTAGTATCATCATCTAACTGTCCCCTACCCGGATTCCCCTTAGGAGGCGGAATCCTCACATCCTTCCCCTTTGGTTGGAAGGCATGTCTCAGGGGGTAAGGTGTCCTAGTCCGGGGTAAAACATCCTGCAAATCCCGGGTCCTACCAACTGCGTCCTGGAGTGTGGCTGGTGTTAATCATGTCAACCTCCTATTAAATTTTTGGCAGCAATCCTCTTTAAACCTCGCGAACCCCCTTTGTTCGGCCTAAAAAAGTCATTTTCCGCCTATCGTTTCCCTCCTTTATAACCGAAATACATTAAAAATAGGTGAAAAACCCGTATTCTTTATAATTGCAGGCCAGCCCCCTTCGTCCAGCTCCCTTGACATTTCCCTCCCACACGACCCAGCTCCGAGACCAGGAGCTAGTCCAATGAGCACTTATCTAAATAAGTCATCGGGAGCGTTTTCGGCCGTTGATTTCCCAGCATCCTATGGTCCCTTTTTCTTCTCCACCCAGGGGTCCCCACACCCGCTCTCTGTGCAAAACAGGTGGTTTATATCGCACCGCCTTTCGGATGCGGGCGGTATTTCTCAATTCGGAGCGATTCCATACAGTGTTTGCCGCGTGTCTCCGCGTATGGCTCAAAAACCACCCTTCATCGCGCATTATCGTTCGATCAAATACCCAGCGCGATATGCACGTGAGCCGTCTGATCGGGGGCAATCTATCCGACGGTAATCGCGTCGCAAAGCTGCACGGGTGTTAGTCCGAGTCAACGGTGCCCATGGCCCACCGTCTCATTGCCCCCTATACATTTTCCACCGTTGATCTCCTCCTGAGATCGGACGGTCCAGGCTAAACCCACGCCACATCACCATTCCGCGTGTCATCTGTCGTATTTTCTTCCGTCTTCCTTATATTTCATTCAAAAGGTCAAATTCAAAGGTTTTTCATTTGCTGCGCTCCGCCAATCTTCACCAATGCATTTATCCACCCAGTCCATTCACCATCATTTCACTGCATTTTTCCGCCACCCTGTGTTGTTCCACCATTTCGCCATGTCCGCACAGCCATTTTCATTGATCTCGCCACGTCCATCATCTTCATGCCTGGTTTTCCTAACAAGTTTACGCGTTTTGCAGGATTACAGCAGTGGAAAACTGCCATGATTTACAGTCTTGATTGCAGTAGCAGAGCACATCAAAGTACCATTTTTCAGAGGCTGTAGTTATGGAGAAAGGCCTGGGGAGGTAGATCGACAAGACTTCCATTAAAGAAGCAGGGTTAAAATCTGTCAAACCCTGCAGAGCCATTCAAAGCACAGATTGAGCAGATGAAGACATTGATGGAGCAGCAGAGAAATATCAGCAAATGATCGAGGAATTAAACGTTCAGCATTTAAAATCTTAAACCGTAATTCAAGGTTTAGAAGGCAGAGGGTACCATTCACAGAAAAAATACCTTAAGGCTTTCTTTTCAGCACCATTTTCTCTCAGGAAAGGACGGAATGTTTATGTGATTTTACTTTTTGTCGTGTTCCTGAAGAGGTTTCTACCCAGTGCATTTATTTCTGTAAGCAGGCAGCAGAGTACAAACAGCATTACAAAGTCATTGAGCAGTATAGGCGTGCAAGTTTCCGCCATTTTGTTTTAATGAGGAAAATTAAATGTTCATCACCTACTCCCTTTTCGGGCTTTTTTTGTTCTCCTATAAAGCTCCCGAAAAACAGATGATTTAGGGTTCCAGATTTTATCAGAAAATTCTGCGGTGAAAGGATTTTTGTATACATTTTGTAGAACTCTTGTATGAAGGCTCAAAGCCCATAGGGTCTCAGTGAGGAGGAGTTCCATCTGTTAAGAGGATTCTGGTCTTTGGTATTTCACAGTGTGTAACTTTCTCTCTTATGTGTTATTTTAATAGATCATTTCATTTCATCCATCTTTCTTGTATCATGTTTTGGAATGCGAGTGGCTCACTGATTTTTGGTATGGATTTATCCTAGTTGATACCCATGCTCGGATTAGTCAAGCGCTTTAAATATGGCTCATGCATGATATTATGTTCCATTATTCATCTTAACCAGACTTCTGCTATATTAGTTTCTTTGGGAGGGTGTTTTTAAAATGCTATTGTCGTGTATGGATTCTTAAATTGGTAAGCCCATACATGGTGGTATTGTGTATCTGGATATCAGCTCAATGATAACTAATATCTTCTCAATATTTCATTCACTACGTACACCTTCTGATAATTTATTTCTGTGATGTATTTCTGAATTGGCCCTCTTTACAGTACGCTGCCTCTGAATTGTCTGTTGCTTTTATACTGGAGTTTTGCATGTGCCTCTGCAGTGTTTCTTTCTCTATGTCAGTTTCGGAAGGTCTTGGTCCCATTCAGATTAATATTCCTTGTTTACAAGAGATAGCATGAGAGCTTTTTATTGATAGCTTCCTCTGTTATACCATACGCTCCTTGCTAATATAAGATGTCCTAGGCACTGGTCTATCACAACTCTAGACTGTCTCTAGGAACGAGCACAGCTGGTCTGGCGGATCTGACCAAACCTCGAAGTGGCTCTGCTAACCCCTCAATGAACATGTATATCATCCATGCCGCGAATAGATCGGGCACCATTACTGAAAGTCTCAGGAAATCTGCAATATATGTCTCCGGGCTCCCGGTCTGTTTGAGCCTCGTCAGCTCCACAAATTGCTTGATGCAGGGGCATCCGAACAGGTTTGAATTCAAGTTCGCATCTGCAAGTGAAGAGACGAGCATGCGAATAGTCATGCCATTTGGGGTAAAATTTGTTTAACCCGATATTGGAATTTATGTAACTGATTCATAATTAATGGTCTTCCATGTGTGCATTTGAGAAGACCAAGAGTTCCCTTGAGAGATCTCAATCGATTCTTTTCTAATCTATATAGACAGCCAGCCTGTAATGCGAGAGGGACAGAGCGAGATGCAATGTAGTCATAGGAGAAATTGAGCTGAGGCTGAAATGCCTCAGATGTAATGTTGAATTTATATAAAATAGGAGGATTGTCATATGGATTTTCTGTGTTTAATATTGTTCATGTTTTATCTAAATTTGTGAGTTCATGGCACGATTCAGTGATTTATTAACCATCGATCCTTACAGGATTGATGGTAATCTAATGTTTATAGGATGTTATCGGATGAATGCAGATTTAGGCGGATTAAATGTACTGGAGTCCTGTGTAAAGTAGAGTACGAATTAAATGAATTTTGTTTTCCCTTGAGCTGAGACCGAAATGATGATTGAATCCACTCTCTCTGTATATAATTTGAATGAAGGATCCAATTGGCATAATCGGTATCGGATTTTATTTGAAAACCACAATATAGAAATTCGCTGAGAATTGAATATTGCCTGCGTCTTGACCTGTGCGAATAGTTCGATGAGATTCGATGAAGTCCTAACTTGTTTATGGAAAACGCAGCATGTTGATCCCTGACATTTAATATGCTAGAACCAGCGTTGAACCCTCTGCTCACTTAGAGCGACATCGATGGTGATAGAAGCTCTATTTTCCGGAGCGGTATGGTTAAAATTCGACTCATGGCATCAGGCGGAAAGGCGAGGTCTAGAAGGAGCGGAATTCCTGAGTTGGGCGTTCTAAATTCCGGTTTCAATTGAGCGGTTTTACGTGTGTGGTACTTTGAGTTTAAACAGAAATCGAAACATTTGAATGCTATGTTCGATTGGGATCATATGCGTTAGTGTTTGGTTTTAAATCCAAGGCCAAAGGTTTTACTTATAATGTCTCTTAACGTTAGAAATTGAGAACCATTTTGGGTTTCAAATGGAACTGAAGTTTATATACCGCTTTGACCTGTGACCGTGGGTAATAGCGGGGGCGCTTTCCCATCAAGTGGTATCAAAGCAGGGAAAATGATTTCCTGCGGAGAAGAAGTTCGCGTACAGAGGAAGAAGAGGTACAATTTGTGAAAATTTGTAAGCTGGTGATTTTCTTTTGTATTGTGAAGGTAGCAGTAGAGGAAGGTGAGAAGATTGCAGCAGCCTAGAGCAGGAGTGCTCAACTGGTTCTACAGGAGCGAACCAAAGAGATGCCCAGAGCCGGAGCTCAGGAGAGAAGCTTAGTGAGGTATCTGGTAGCAAGGAGACTTGCTATTGCAGAGGTTTTGTTGCAGCTCACAGAGGACAATTCCGCAGAGGATGCGGGTGAGAATTGTTCAGGAGATGTTGCCACAGATGACGTGGTTAGACTTGCTGGCAGCTGGAGAAGACATATGACCAGGAGGTCATAAATTTTTGTGCCTCGGGAGTCTGATGCAGGGGCATCCGAACAGGTTTGAATTCAAGTTCGAATCTGCAAGTGAAGAGACGGGTATGCAAACAGTCATGCCATTTGGGGTAAAATTTGTTTAACCCAATACTGGAATTTATGTAACTGATTCATAATTAATGGTCTGCCATGTGTGCGTTTGAGAAGACCAAGAGTTCCCTTGAGCGATCTCAATCGATTCTTTTCTAATCTATATAGACAGCAAGCCTGTAATGCGAGAGGGACAGAGCGAGATGCAATGTAGTCATAAGAGAAATTGAGCTGAGGTTGAAATGCCTCAGATGTAATGTTGAATTTATATAAAATAGGAGGATTGTCATATGGATTTTCTGTGTTCAATATTGTTCATGTTTTATCTAAATTTGTCAGTTCATGGCGCAATTCAGTGATTTATTAACCATCAATCCTTACAGGATTGATGGTAATCTAATGTTTATAGGATGCTATCGGATGAATGCAGATTTAGGCGGATTAAATGTATTGGAGTCCTGTGTAAAGTAGAGTACGAATTAAATGAATTCTATTTTCCCTTGAGCTGAGACCGAAATGATGATTGAATCCACGCTCTCTGTATATAATTTGAATGAAGGATCCGATTAGCATAATCGGTATCGGATTTTATTTGAAAACCACAATATAGAAATTCGCTGAGAATTGAATACTGCCTACGTCTTGACCTGTGTGAATAGTTCGATGAGATTCGATGAAGTCCTAACTTGTTTATGGAAAACGCAGCATGTTGATCCCTGACATTTAATATGCTAGAACCAGCGTTGAACCCTCTGCTCACTTAGAGCGGCATCGATGGCGATAGAAGCTCTGTTTGCCGGAGCGGTATGGTTAAAATTCGACTCATGGCATCAAGACGGAAAGGCGAGGTCTAGGAGGAGCGAAATTCCTGAGTTGGGCGTTCTAAATTTCGGTTTCAATTGAGCGGTTTTACGTGTGTGGTACTTTAAGTTTAAACAGAAATCGAAACATTTGAATGCTATGTTCAATTGGGATCATATGCGTTAGTGTTTGGTTTTAAATCCAAGGCCAAAAGTTTTACTTATAATGTCTCTTAACGTTAGAAATTGAGAACCATTTTGGGTTTCAAACGGAACTGAAGTTTATATACCGCTTTGACCTGTGACCGTGGGTAATAGCGGGGGCGCTTTCCCATCAGTACTCCTCCGGATCCCTCCAGTCAAACCTCTCTATCAATCTCCGAGTGAACTCGGCATATGTGGTCACTATCGAATGTCCGAGTGTAACCATCCCATGGAACCACCAATCCTAGGCCTCACCATCCAAATGCAGTGTCGCCACCTTGATGGCCTCCGTCTCTACCATCTGGTTGAGCTGGAAGTATATGTCCAGCTTCTCCACCCAAGACTTTGTTGAACTGTTTGATGAACCATCAAACATAGGCAAATGGAACCTGCTCACTGTACGCTGGGTATCTCCCTCATGATAATGTCGATGCCCTCTGTGATGGTCACGGGGTCTGCTGTCTCACTGAAGCTGAACAAAATCTCTGAATGAAAGGGCATCCCTGAACTCCTGCCCATATGCCTGATACTCAGCAAAATAATCACCCATGTGGCCAGGCTCTAGCTCCTGCTGTGCTCCTGCCCCAGTGTCTGCACCCAGAAAAGTGGGCATAGTGGAACAAGTGGGGGCATGTGATGCCTGGTGCGGAGTGGCATCCCGCTCCTGCAAATGGTGGGATGTGCCCGACCCTTCACCAACCTGGAAACCCCTTGGGGTTTCACGCTGTCTAGCCTCCACAGCAGTGAATCTCTAACCCATCATCTCGATCTGCCTCGCCAGATCCTGCACTGATTTGAGGAGTGCTTCCCCAAACTGTTTTGCATCACTATCATCTGCCATTGGCTCCTCCTGTTCTGCGTCTACTACTGGATCTTGTTCTGCGTCCACCACTGGTTTCTCCTGTTCCGTGTCTACCACTGGAACGCAATCACCCTCTCCGTAGGTGATTTGCAACCTACGCTCTCTGTCACTGATGCAGGAGCATCAAGGGCGTTTTTTTTTATTTTGTAAATATGTTAAAAGGGGGTGTGATGATTTTAATATTTTATTAATTAATTTGAATAAAATAGGAGAAGGTGAGGATTTTTGTAAATATCTTTTTATTAATAAAAGGATATGAGGGAATTTAATTAGTTGAAGGATTTTAGGGATAAAGATCTATCCTTTAGGGATGTTGAGAGATTTAAGGATTTGTTGAGGAATTGAAGGGATTGAGCATTTAATTAAATGATTTTTTTAAATTATATAAATAGAAGGGGGTTTTGAGAGAAAACACATTGAGATTGTGAGTGTGAGAGTGAGAGGTTTTCTGCTTGGACGCCTTCGGGCAGTTTGTAGAGGGCCATCAATCTGGAATATCTGGCCAGAAAGGAAAATTGTAAGTAATCTGTTTTGGTTTTCAGATTATATAAATATTGGTTGGTTGGTTGTGAAAGTATATCTGGTTAAATGTATGATTGAGGTATCGATTATTGGAAAAATCGACCAAAAGAAAGTGTGCAATAAAAGAACACTTAAGATCGATTTATATGTGCTTTTGATGCTCCTGGCTACTATGTAATTTATTTGCGCCTTTGTAGTGCTTGTGATTTTATGTGTCAAGACTGTAACAGGGTTTCCAATCGGAGAAACAACAGTAGTTGTTTAATTCAGAATTGATGGTGAATTCATAATTGGAATTGAATATTGAAAGGCGCAGAGTTATGTTATAAACTGTGTTGGAATTCAATAAAAGGAAATTGTTATCTTTCAATATCAGTGACATAGTTGAACAGCGTGGCATTGGTTGAGAAATTCAATAGTTCGATGTGATGGTACTGCATTGGTTGAAGCGCCAACTGTATTGGGTAAAGTAGAATGCTGGAACTATTCGATTTTGATGTAGTAGAATCTGGGTTTTAAAGTCGATCTAAGATTTTATAAATTTCTGTGGTGTCATGAAGTGAAACCGGAATTTAATAAGGGTCGATTTAGATGGGCTCTGGTTTAATACGAAGTCAAAGCACTGTACGCAAGTCTGGTTGCGTTTATTGATTTAATACATCTCATTTGCAGTAATAATTGTTGATATGATAATTGTGTAGTTCAAAAGCAGAAATGTTGAGAATTCATACCAGAGCGAACTGGAAATTCGGTTAAATCTCTGTTAAAGGCCGTATTGATCAGCTATTCAATTTGGCAAGGTGTCAATCTGTAATAAGATGGCAGTAATATCAAATTGAGCTTATATGGACAGCAGCAAATCCTGAAGGCGTTCTGAAAGGCGTAGAGGTGGAATGAAAGACATGAAGTGAAAACCACGTTTAATGACAGTGTTTGTTTGAAACAAATGGTGATCGGAGTAAGGGAGAACGTGTCATTGGAACGTTCTGTTGTAAACCAGTGAAGCAGTTTATCAAAGGTAATGTTGAATCTGGCCACACCATTTTGCATTTGAGGGCTAACATTCATTGTGTGATATAGCGCAAGCCAATTTCATTTGAAAAAGGCGCCATCTCTGTGATCAGCAGATTATACACAGTATTGAAAAGAGATGTAAAAGTATGATAGTTGTTATTTAAGTTCTGGAAGTGGTAGTATAACAGAAATAAGCAATTTCGAATTGTGTTATGATGAAATGGTATTGCCAAGATTTGATCTTTAAGATATACATAGAAGGGTGCAGTTCAAGTCTTTCGTTGCTTGAAAATAATGTCAAATTAATATTAAAACATGGCACATTGAATTTTGGTCATATATGAATGATGTCTATTGAGTTGATGAGCATGCTCAAGATTTGGCATAGGGATTGAAATGAAGTCTCTAAATTGGATTGAGAATGCAGATTGTAGTTGGATGATGTGTGAGTGAATGTTGGCATTGATATGGTTTAAGGAGGCATTTGAACATTGTTTGAAGGTTCAAAAGTTAGGAAATTGCTTGAAGGTGAGTGGATGTGAAATAGATAATAGATGAGATGATATGAAAGCTTCCACATGTATAAATGAGATGGTGTGAATTTGCTAGTAGATTGAGGTTTTTGATTTGGGAAACAGTTGAGGTGCATTCTTATATACATGGTTATTGATGATCCTGGGTATTGCAGGCTAGTCCTGCGTCAGTCACGGTACCTCCTACCTCTGTAGCAAATATACGGCTTCTCCCCCGGTGTCATAGACAACTAGCTCCACAGGCTGAGCCAAATCTATGAGCTCTGATACCACTGTAATATCCCCTTTCAGGGATATCTCTCAAACACAGTCAACTCTAAACCAGAGATGGACTGGAGGGGCGTTTACCAGATTTTTCACCTCTGAAAAGAGCATGACATATGGAGGCTACCTGGCCCTCACCAAACTCCACCTATAGAGTATGGGCAAAACACAACAGATGGTATAACAACGGAATGTCTCAAAAGGAAAATAAGCAGTGATGTGGATCATACAACAGTACATGAAATGCTAGAAACAATATAGGCAACAGATACACATAAAATAGAGAGAATACTGAGCCATTTTATTATACTGAGAAATAGCAACAAGTACAAGAGGTGATCAGAGTGATGGCACCTCAACTTGCACCAGGAAGTGTAGGAATACTCTCAGAATATCGATGGAATGGCTGCTCTCTGATCTGCATCCAAGCTGCTGGAAAACTACCGTGTAGCTGCTACTGTTGGAACCAAATGAGTAGTTGGGGCTGCTCCCCTACTCGGAATGAGCTGAAACTCTGGAATCCGCCTCTACTCACAATACCCAGAAAAGCCCAGAAAGCGTTTCTGGAATGTCCGACCCCCGAAAATACCCCCCTTGGGGATCTACGCTATCCTCCAAGGCTCTGCGCTGAGACTGAATGGAGGACTCCAAAATATGACCTCCCGCTCAACCAAAAGTCTCCAATAGGCAAGGGCTAGCCCCTTGCTCAATCTCCTGACCAAAACCCTCCGAAAGAATGCCACACCGAAGCTCCCTCAATATGGACTGCATCCTCCCTCTCAAGACTGCGCAGTCTATGGATGCACTGCTCCTCCACAAATGCCAAACACCAATCCTCTCGCAAAACACTGATGGGACAACCTCACCCGAGAAAGCACTCGAAGTCTCCCGGGGCTGAGGGTGAGATCTCCGAACGGAGACACTCAATGCACTAAAAAGTGTTGCAGACAAGCTAAACAGCCAACGTGCTAAAAGTCGTAGTGACCAGCTCAATATGCATAAACTCGAATGAGGAAATGAGGAGGCTCTCCTCCTTTTTATAACAAAGGGCCTCTCTCAACCCTAGGCCCCACCATCTCCAACGTAGCCTCCCTTTGGCCCGCGTTGCTAACTAAACTGCGCTGTCATGGCCCACGTGGTCTAAGTGAGTCCCCCTCTACATGGTCTCTTGGCCCCCCTTGGCCCACTTAAGTTACAACGTTGAGTCTACTAGGGAGTGCACTTTATTTTAGTGAGTTGTGTCCTCCTCTCACTCACTTTATTTATATTTCTAACTATAGAAGGCAAAATTGATCAAAGTTAATATTTCCAATTAGCAATACACTGGAACCCAGAATTGTGTATTCAGAAATATTCTTAATAATAGAGCCCTCCAGCAGCCAAAGACCAATTTTCCCACCTTGGGTTTTTCCGGGGATAGTTTGTCCAGAAATATTTGTGTCACTTTGTCAATGTGTGTATGTGTTTATTCTAGATCTGAATTGGTAGAGATCTGTTATGTGTTTTTCTTTGATGTTAACTTGAATTTATTCAATTAATAACTTGCATAAGTAGGAGAAGCTTAACCAGATTAACAGTGATAATTTTTGCATAAGAATTAAGATTCAGAAATTTCTACATGAAAGTAATCAAGAGATTGACCATAGTCCTAATAATCTTGGGGTCGACAATATGATTGAAAATATTGACAAAGTCACTAAGATTTTTGGGGAAAAGCCTACATCTGGACAAATTCTTGCTATGGAAAAACACAAAGGGATGACTTATGAGAGAAGGGATATTCAAGACCGAAATAATCACAAAAATATTTCTCCTCTTACTTCAGAATTAAATTTTGACTAGGGCAATTGGGTGAATAATGCAAAGGTTTCTATCCCAGTAACAGAGCTTTTAAAGATACCATCTCAAAGGACCAAGTTACTAAGTGCAATTGAAGTTACTCAAAGGGAAGAAAAGCCTAATAATGAACCAGAAGATGAAGAAATTGTATTGAAAAGTATGAACTGTTATGTGGGGAATGAAGATCATTTGCCATTTTATGTTTCTTTGATAGTGAATGATCATCTTTTACACCGTTGCATGCTTGATTCAGGGGCTTCATCAAATGTCATGACCAAGAAAGTCATGGAGCAATTGAATTTAAGGGTATCTAGGCCCTATCACAACATATGTTCAATGGATTCTAAAAGAATTGAAGTGTGTTTGATAATTAAAGATTTACAGGTTTTCCTAGCTGTATACCCAAACAGAATAATGATTATGGATATTGTTGTGATAGATGTTCCTGATTCATGGGGAATGCTCCTATCAAGAAAATGGGTATCAGATTTAGGTGGTAGCATTCAAATGGATTTATCATATGCCACCATCCCCATGCCAAATGATACCTTTGTCAGACTTGATCGGGAGGTAGAGAAAAGATATCATGTTGAGGATCCAAGGAGACCCAACAATGAGATTATCTAGAGATCATGCGAGACAGGAAGTGATGTCGTGTTGACAAATTTTCTTCCCCCCTTAATAGAACGGAATCAAAATGAAGAGATTAGGCATAGCTCAAAAGGCTTGGGTACTTCAAATCTTCCATCAAAGCATTTACAAGACAGAGCAGTAGGATTGACAGTGATTTCATCATCATCGCCATCACAACTAACCAAGAAGAAAAAAAGAAAACAAAAAAATAAAAAGGATATAAAAAATGAGCCTCCAGTTTTGAGCAGGATCAAACCTCAACGCATCAAAAGTCGAAAAAAGAAAAGGAAGAGGTTTGGTGTATCTGATGGCCACAAACAGGTTAACAGTGGGTAAGTCATAGTCATAAGATATTCAGGATTGGACAAGGCACATCAGAGAAGGAACCTATGGATTTGCCTATGAGTAGGTAGGTTCTCAAGATGGATTTCACAGAAGACATCTGATGCCATAGGGAATCTTTTTGTATCATATTCCTAAACTTATCCCTTGTCAATTTTGTTTAGATAGATTTCTTTCATGAATAAATTGTTATTTATGTTTCATAGAATAAATTTCCATTTCTGTACTTGATTTTATTTGATGTTATTTTGAATGGATATTGCTAATATATATCTTTGGTCGGTGGATGAAAATTTCATGTTCTTGCACACTATCACTTCATATCTAGCATGCATCCCCATATGGAGCCAAATGTTGACCACTGGAGTGGCACCTGATAATAATGAGAAGACTCCATGCCCAAGAATGAACTAGAAGACATGTGTACCATCATATATCATCAAATATAATCAATTCAACAGAGTTTTTAAACTCTACTTCTTCTTATCATTTTCTTCTTCAGTCCTTAGATTCTGAAGCCCTACGGGGATATTGTATAAATGTCATTAGCATGATGAATAAAGCCATGTAACATGCCTCGGATGTTGGGACTCGGTCAGCAAGCGAGTACACCTTGGAGTTTTTTTTTTACATGGTTAATTATTCCTTCTTTTTAGCGACAAATAATTTTTTAGGTTTTTTCACTCATTGCATTACCCCAAAGCCGAGATGAAGGCTTGAAGGTTGAGCCCTTAACGCATCTTAGTGTCTAGAGTCAACGTATATTACCGTGCTAGGTCATCTCTAAAATTTCGCGGAATTTGACTAGATCTAAGTAGGAATTTTTAATAATTAAAAATTTCCCGCAAAATGAGAATTTTTAATTAATTTCTATGTAATGATGTAAATAAGTGGTCTTAGGAAATGTCTGGGGCGTGTGACTACTCGAAATTCATCCTAAAAGACCCAACATTATCTTAGGACCCACTTTGGGGGTCAAAAACGACTTATACTCCCTCAAAATCCACTTAATCTAAAGTGAAAAAAAAAATTCAAAAAATTCAATAAGTGGAAAAATTTATAAATTTTTGACATTGCAAGGTCAAAGGTGATGTGGCAAGCATGTGGGGCCCACCACATGAAGCACAACTCTATTCAAAGTCAATCAACAATCAAGTCAAAGAGGGCCCACGTTGAGTTAAAGAGGCAAAGAGGCAGCGTTGAAATATTACGTATGGCTAAAGTTCAAATAATTTGATTTATTTCAACATGTTAATGCACATTAAAGGTAGTGGGGGGCAAACAGTGACATGGCAGCCACATTGGAAAATCATAAATACCAAGTCAACAAGCAGTCAAAAGAGTCTCGAACTATCCACTCAGCAATTGTAAAAATCAGTTTAAAGAGAATTCATGAAGGTTGAAAATAAAAATAAAAATTGAGAAAGTTGAGGGGGGACAAGGCTGCCACATAGGACAGATCTTGCCTCCCACTTGTCCCCCACTAAAAACTCCAAGGAGCAGTTAAGTTCATACGTAGCAGTTTGGGCATATTTTAGGCTCACGGAGTTGGAAAAGTTTGAGTGGGGACAAGACTGCCACATGGGACAAACCTTGTCTCCCACTTGTTCCCCACTAAACACCATATATTTGTTAGCTCCACTAAGATGATACGCTGCCCAAATACTCTGTCATACGCAGCTCTCCAAGTTAAAGTACACGCAGATTTGGAAGGGGCTGAGATATTTCAGTTAGTGGGGGACATGTGTTAGAGTTTGTGGAGTATGTCTCCACTTTGATCTCACATATTGGCATACGCTCCTCCACTTTCAACCAACACACAAATTTGGGAGCAGTCAAACTCAGAACAGTCTACACAAGCTATAGCAAAGGAATATCCACACTGGACAGAGATATTTCCACACAGATTTTTAACAGCAGTTATATCAGCAATATGCAACAGTCAACTCCAGCACTTGGATGGAGTTCGATTTTCTTTGTGTAGAAATTTTTGAATCCTTACACTTGATGCAGAAATTATTACTGTTAATCTGGTTATGCTCCTCCTACTTAGACAAGTTATTAACTGAATAAATTCAAGTTAAAATCGAAGCAAAACACATAACAGATCTCTACCAATTAAAATCTTGAACAAGTTCATGCACACATAGACAAAGTGACACAGTTATTTCTGGACAAATAGTCCCCGGAAAAACCCAATGCAGGAAAATCAGTCTCTGGCTGCTGGAGGGTTTTACTATTAAAAATTTTCTTAATACAATGTAATATTCCCAATTAGCCTTGCTAATTGGAATATTTCATTTTTGCTTTATTTTGCCGCCTTAGCTAGAAATAATAAATAAAGTGAGAAATAAGAGGGGTCACCTCACTTTAGTCACCTCACTTTATAAATAAAGTGTTCTTTTCCTAGTAGATTGACGTTATAACTTAGAGAGGGGGCCTTGGGGGTCCACATGAGTATGATGGGGAGGCATCAGGCTGACCCAAGGTAAATTGCGCAGGTCAAAAGAGAGTAAGGACGCAGTTAAGTTTTGGAGGGAGTTTGGCACTATAAAAGGAGGGGTTCTCACCTCATTTGGACATGCATTATTCTATATTGATATTGAGAGCTAGACTTCGGTCTGCTTAGCACGCCGGTTGTTTAGTCGGTCTGCAGCACTGTTCAGTGCAACCGAGTGTCTCCGGTCGGAGATCTCACCCTTAGCCTCGGGGGACTTCGAGTGCCTGCCCTGGTAAGGTTATTTCTGGTTTCACCCTTAGCTTCGGGGGACTTCGAGTGCCCGCCCTAGTAAGGTTATTTCTTGAGTAACACCCTTCAGTTTCAGTGGGAATTGACAGCATTTTCAGGTGGAGATTTGGAGAGGAAGAAGCCCTCTTGTGGCTGCGCAGATCTGAGAAGGAGGGACGCCGTTCCAGGAGGGAGAGGACGCTGATCAGCCTTGGAGAGTGAGGACGCTGTTCCAGGGAGGACGCAGTCCAGATCTGAGCAGGGAAAACGCTGTTCCAGGAGGAGGAAGGACGCAGATCAGTCTTGGAGTGAGGACGCTGTTCCATCAGGAAGAGGAGGACGCAGATCTGAAGGCACATTGATAGATCCAGCCTTGGAGATTGTAGATCTGGGCAGATATTTGCAGATCTGGTTCTGTAGGTTGCAGATCTGGAGGGATAGCATTAGATCCAGCTTGGGAGATTGCAGATCTGAGGAGATATTGGCAGATCCAGCCTAGATCTGAAGAGATAACATCAGATCCAGCCTTGGAGGTTGCAGATCTGAAGAGATATTGTCAGATCTAGCATAGACTGGTGATGATAGCAAGAGACCGACAGTGCAGGAGGACGCAGACTGATTGTAGGTTTGCACTGTTGTGACTGGCATGCGGGACGCCGATCCATCTCGGGGAGTGACGCTCGATCCGATGAGCAGGCTTCCGTTATGAGCAGTAGCTCTGACAGCAGAGCTAGCGAAGGAGCCGAGCTTTTCATCTGGAGGGTTTGGTGACCAACACCACATCTGTTCAGCGCTGTCACTAGCAGGGACAGCGTTTTCATTAGTGAGGGCTTGGAGTATTGTTATCAGCTTCCTTTTGGTCTTCAGCTCATAGTTCCAGTGCAGTCTAGCTTCAGCCTTCAGCGCAGTCTTCAGCCAGCTAGGACACTGACCTTATTGCAGCCATTATTTGTCTGAGAGAGCCTCCACTTGCCTAGGGCAAGGATAGGTGCATTTATTCTGATTTTCTTGTACTCCTCTCTATGTACTTTCAGATTAATAAAATGGCTCAGTTTTCTGGTGTTCTATATGTATTTGTTCCATGATCTGGTTCAGCATTGTACTTTCTATATCTGTCTGGCATATTTCTGTGTATTACTGGTTATTTCCCCATTGGGGATATTACAGTGGTATCAGAGCGTAGATCTGGCTCAGCCTGTGGTGCTAGCAGTCTATGACGCCCGGGGATAACCCCTACATCTATCGGAAGAGTCTTTTCGGGGGAAGTGACTCTGATCAGGAGCCACCTGAGACAGATTCTGAGGCAGAGCAGCCTGAGAAGGGCCCAGAACAGCGTAATTCCATGGCAGATGATGAGAGGTTTAAGGAGGCAGTCCTCCGTCATATGCAGGAGACGTCACAGAGACTCTCAGCCATAGAGCTCAGTCAGAGGGAACCTCCTAGAGTTTTTCAGGTTGGAGAAGGGTCGGGCATATCTCGCCACATACCAGATGCTATTCCTATTGTGACAGCGCAGAGACCCTATATGCCCACATTCGAAGACGCAGAGACAGGAGTGCGGGGTGGTGCACAGAGGGTCAATCCAGCACCCACGCGACCCACCATGCCTACCTTCCCGGTAGAGGACGAGGGGTCGACAGCATCAAGAGATGTGAGTCCAGCTCAATATGCAGCCGTTCTTGCAGAATGGCAGGGCCTAGGTCAGGCATTCATGGATTCTTTCCCCTTGGAGCGCTACTTCCAGTACCGATGTGGCGTCAAAGCCCCAGAGCATGAGCAGCACCAGCACAAGGGACGTGGATCCCACCGTGATGGTCACCGTGCAGCTAGTAAATTCCATTTGCCTATGTTTGATGGTTCACAGAAGACTACGGCAAAGTCCTGGGTGGAGAAGCTGGACATCTATTTTCAGCTTAACCAGATGCCAGAGAGGGAGGCCATTAAGATGGCTGCATTGCATTTAGAGGGTGAGGCCCAGGACTGGTGGTTTCATGGGATGGCAACACTGGGACATTCCACAGTGACGACATATGTTGAGTTCACCAGGAGAGTGGTGGAGCGTTTTGACAGGAAGGATCCGGAGCAGCATTTCTTTGAGCTAACCAAGCTCAGACAGACGGGGAGTGCAGAGGCATACATCTCAGACTTCTTGAGGGTTTCAGTGATGGTACCTGACTTATCGACAGCTCGGATGGTCTATATGTTTGTGGAGGGGCTGTCAGAGCCACTTCGTGGCCTAGTCCGGTCAAACAAACCGGCTACCCTACAGGATGCTATCAGTAGGGCTCGTGACCTACAGGATGTTTTGCCCAGGACCAGACCGCCTTATCCACAGAGACAGGCTTTCCAGCCTAAGGGTAAGGACACGAGGGTTCCGCCTCCCAAGGCGAATCCTGGACGAGGACAGTTTGAGGATGAGGCCAGGAGAGAGCTGAGGCGGAAGCGATTATGCTTCACTTGCCAGGAGCCGTGGGCACCGGGACACAAATGTATGGCAGGGAAGGCACATTTCATAGAGGTCTTCTCCGAGAGTGGCGGAGAAGAGGAGGAGGAGGATGATGAGGAGACAGGTGAATGTTACGCAGCACAGAGTACCTTGCCACCTCCACCACCCGAGACAGGTGGGGCATCATTTGCACCTACTGGGGGAGCTCTAGCAGCCTTGAGAGGAGTCCCCAAGTACTTGACCTTGCGCGTGCGGGGAACAGTGCGCGGACAGCGGGTTTCGGTCTTAGTTGACAGTGGGGCCACCCACAACTTCATTGATGCCGCGCGGAGAGGCATACCGACGGAGGGCTTTGATGGGTTTTCTGTTTTGGTACCAGGAGATCAGACCATGGCATGTGCGCGATATGTACCTGAGTTATCAGTGACGATGGGCACCTATACATTGACCGATCACTTCTTTGTGGTGGACATTTCGGACACCAATGTGATATTGGGGGTTCAGTGGCTTATTACTCTGGGGAAGGTCACGACGGATTGGAAGGCCTTAGAGATGGAGTGGGATGATCCCAAGACGGGGAAGCATGAGAAGATACGAGGGCAGAACACCTATCCACACCAGACAGTATCAGCACACAGCATGGAGGCGACATTCCGCAAGGGAGATATAGAGTGGGCAGTAGAGTTGCGGGCTTCGGAGGCAGTAGATACAAGACGGACGGTGCACCCTGATCTACAGACTCTTCTCGACAGGTATGCAGTAGTTTTTGGAGACATTCCGCCAGGACAGCCACCAGATCGGGGGTTTGAGCACACGATCGAGTTGGCGCAGGGGATACAGGCAATGATCACCACACCGTATAGGCATCCTAAGGCCTATCGGGATGAGATAGAACGGGCCATTCAGGAGTTGCTGGCCCTTGGGCACATTCGACCCAGCACCAGTCCTTTTGCTTCTTCAGTAGTGCTGGTGAAGAAGAAGGACGGCACATTACGCATGTGCATTGATTACAGGGCGCTGAACAAGAAGACCCTGAAGAACAGGTACCCCATTCCCAGGATCGACGAGCTGATGGATGAGTTGAGAGGAGCGCGGTTCTTCTCAAAGATTGATTTGAGATCCGGATATCATCAGATACGCATGAGGGAACAGGACATTCCCAAGACTGCTTTCAGGTGTCATTATGGGCACTTTGAGTTTCTGGTCATGCCATTTGGGTTGACCAATACACCGGCTACTTTCCAGTCTTGTATGAACCACATTTTCAGGGATCATCTGAGGAAGTTCGTGCTGGTTTTCTTTGATGATATCCTTATATATAGCAGGACTTGGGAGGAGCATCTCCAGCACATTGAGACGGTCTTGCACATTTTGGAGGAGCAGCAGTTCTTTGCCAAGCTCTCCAAGTGTGAGTTTGGGTTGACGGAGATGCTGTATTTGGGACACATTATAGGAGTGGACGGGGTGAGAGTCCACGAGGAGAAGATCCGGGCTATCAGGGACTGGCCAGAGCCTCGGAATGTAACAGAACTTCGAGGGTTTATTGGTATCTGCACCTACTACAGGAAGTTCGTCAAGGGCTTCTCCCAGCTTGCTGCACCCCTCACGGAGCTGACGAGGAAGGGGGCATTCAGTTGGTCGGATACAGCACAGCGAGCTTTTGATAAGCTCAAGGAGGTGATGAGCAGTTGTCCCGTGTTAGCACTACCAGATTTTACGCAGCCCTTTGTCCTAGAGTGCGATGCATCAGGAGAGGGGATTGGAGCAGTTTTGATGCAGGAGGGTCATCCGATTGCGTTCGAGAGCCGGAAGCTCCTTCCACATGAGAGGCTTTATCCCATCTATGACAAGGAGATGCTGCCCATCATGCATGCATTGGCCAAATTCCGGCAGTACCTGGTAGGTGGCAGATTCAGGGTGAGGACAGATCATAACAGCCTGAAGTACTTTCTGGAGCAGAAGCAGTTGCAGGAGAGGCAGCAGAAATGGATCAGCAAGATCCAGGCTTACGATTTTGACATAGAGTATGTCAAGGGGAAGAATAACGTGGTAGCTGATGCTCTTTCCCGTAGACCGGCCACTTTATCTCTCATGAGCCTGGACGCTGACTGGAAGGCTCGACTACTGGTTGAGTACTCCAAAGACAGATTTGCATGCGAGGTTCTGGATGGACAGGTAGCGGATAGCAGATACAGGGTGGCCGATGAGGTCATCTATTACAGGGACAGGATCTTCTTGACTGAGGGATCTCAGCTCAAGGAGAAGATACTCCAGGCTTCACATGATTCACCATTGGCGGGCCATCAGGGGTTCACCATGACGTACAGGGCCATCCGGGAGAGATTTGCATGGAAGGGCCTCAAGGAGGACGTACTCCAGCATGTCAGGGAGTGCGAGGTTTGCCAGCGGAACAAGGGAGAGATGAGCCATCCCGCGGGGTTGTTGCAGCCGCTTCCCATTCCGGAGGGGAAGTGGGAAAGTATTTCGATGGACTTCATCACGGGGTTGCCCACAGTACAGGGCAAGGATTGCATCTTCGTAGTAGTTGACCGGCTAACGAAGTATGCTCATTTTTTCGCCATTTCGGCACATCATACAGCGGCACAGGTGGCAGAGTTGTTTTTCCGGGAGGTTTTCAGATTGCATGGTCTACCCAAGACCATTGTTAGTGACAGGGACAGCCGTTTTATGGGTGGATTTTGGCAAGAGCTCTTCCGACTAGTGGGGACCGAGTTGACACCGAGCACTAGTTATCATCCCCAGACGGACGGGCAGACGGAGATAGTTAACAAGTGGCTAGAGGGCTACTTGCGTAACTACGTCAGTGGGCAGCAAAGAGCATGGCTGAAATGGCTACATCTGGGCGAGTACTGCTACAACACAACCCACCATATGTCCATCGGCATGACACCTTTCTATGCGTTGTATGGATACCATTCCCTATCTTTTGTGGACATGATGTTTGGTGTTAGCAGGGCTCCGCGAGCCAAATTATGGATCCAAGAGAGCCAAGACATCCTCTGGGCTCTCAAGGACAACATGGCCGCAGCACAGAATCAGCAGAAATTGTATGCTGATAAGGGTCGGGTGGAGAGACACTTTGAGGTAGGGGACCTGGTCTACCTACGGTTACAGCCATACCGACAGTCTTCACTCAAATAGAAGGGGGCAGAGAAGCTTAAGCCTCGCTTTTATGGACCATACAGGGTGATACGTAGGATCGGGCAGGTTGCATATGAGTTGGAACTGCCCCAAGGCAGCCGGATTCATAACATCTTCCATGTATCATGCCTGAAGAAGGCACTGGGTCAGCATGTGACAGTCACCGGGGAGCTACCGCCTACAGATGATGAGGGGCACTTGGTGTTACAGCCGGAGGCCATTATTGACTCCCGGGAGAGACAGTTGCGGAGCAGGAAGATCAGAGAGTTCTTGGTGAGATGGAAGAATTTGCCGGATGAGGATGCCACTTGGGAGGATGAGAGGATCTTACAGCATCCATCACTTCAGTTGCTTGAGGACTAGCAACGTTTTGCCGGGGGAGACTGTAATATTCCCAATTAGCTTTGCTAATTGGAATATTTCATTTTTGCTTTATTTTGCCGCTTTAGCTAGAAATAATAAATAAAGTGAGAAATAAGAGGGGTCACCTCACTTTAGTCACCTCACTTTATAAATACAGTGTTCTTTTCCTAGTTGATTGACGTTATAACTTAGAGAGGGGGCCTTGGGGGTCCACATGAGTATGATGGGGAGGCATCAGGCTGACCCAAGGTTAACTGCGCAGGTCAAAGGAGAGAAAGGACGCAGTTAAGTTTTGGAGGGAGTTTGGCATTATAAAAGGAGGGGTTCTCACCTCATTTGGACATGCATGATTTTATATTGATATTGAGAGCTAGACTTCTGTCTGCTTAGCACGCCGGTTGTTTAGTCGGTCTGCAGCACTGTTTAGTGCAACCGAGTGTCTCCGGTCGGAGATCTCACCCTTAGCCTCGGGGGACTTCGAGTGCCTGCCCTGGTAAGGTTATTTCTGGTTTCACCCTTAGCTTCGGGGGACTTCGAGTGCCCGCCCTAGTAAGGTTATTTTCTGAGTAACACCCTTCAGTTTCAGTGGGAATTGGTAGCATTTTCAGGTGGAGATTTGGAGAGGAAGAAGCCCTCTTGTGGCTGCGCAGATCTGAGCAGGGAAACGCTGTTCCAGGAGGAGAAAGGACGTTGATCAGCCTTGGAGAGTGAGGACGTTGTTCCTGGGAGAACGCAGTCCAAATCTGAGCAGGGAAAACGCTGTTCCAGGAGGAGAAAGGACGCAGATCAGTCTGGGAGTGAGGACGCTGTTCCAGCAGGAAGAGGAGGACGCAGATCTGAAGGCACATTGATAGATCCAGCCTTGGAGATTGTAGATCTGAGCAGATATTTGCAGATCTGGTTCTGTAGGTTGCAGATCTGGAGAGATAGCATTAGATCCAGCTTGGGAGATTGCAGATCTGAGGAGATATGGGCAGATCCAGCCTAGATCTGAAGAGATAACATCAGATCCAGCCTTGGAGGTTGCAGATCTTAAGAGATATTGTCAGATCTAGCATAGATCTGAGGTGATAGCAGTAGATCTGATATAGGAGGACGCAGATCTGGATTGTAGGCTTCAGATCCAGCAGATCTGAGCATATGGGACGCTGATCCATCTGGGAGGACGCTGATCTGATGAGCAGGGTCATGTGAGCAGTGGCTTCGACGCGCGTTTTGGCCTGGTCAGAAGCCATCCGGAGGGCTTCCAGACCAGCACCACATTCGGCTCGCCGCCGGCCACCATGTGACGTTACTAGTGAGGGCTTGGAGTATTGTTATCAGCTTCCTTTTGGTCTTCAGCTCATAGTTCCAGTGCAGTCTAGCTTCAGCCTTCAGCGCAGTCTTCAGCCAGCTAGGACGCTGACCTTATTGCAGCCATTATTTGTCTGAGAGAGCCTCCACTTGCCTAGGGCAAGGATAGGTGCATTTATTCTGATTTTCTTGTACTCCTCTCTATGTACTTTCAGATTAATAAAATGGCTCAGTTTTCTGGTGTTCTATATGTATTTGTTCCATGATCTGGTTCAGCATTGTACTTTCTATATCTGTCTGGCATATTTCTGTGTATTACTGGTTATTTCCCCATTGGGGATATTACATACAACAAGACTGGGTTCTAGATCTAGAAAACCTGACAGAGAATATACTAGATCTATAGCTCACTGGCTGATCTAGGGCCAAAATAATGACCGATCCACACCCTCAAATGGGATTTACAAAACTCAGCCAAGATTAGGGTCTAGAAACCCCAAAGCTGCCCCTAAAAGCCTCTACGACAGCCTCTGAAGCACCTCCAACCCTCAACGCTGCTTTAGAAGGGACTGCGTACGCTGCCCCTTAGGGTCTTTGCGTAACTCTCTAAGGGTTTCCTGCTGAACAACACGTTGTCCTTGGAGGGACTGCGTTGTCTTTGCTACTGCAGCTTCCCTTCTCTTCAGCGCTGTCTTTGAGCTTATCTCTGTCGTTTGTGTATTCTAGACCTTGAGATCAGATCATCCCCTTGGCCTAAATACTCCTCTCTGCAACTGAAACGCTTCTGAGTATTCTTAGCAAACCTTGCCTTAGAATCTCAACTTTGCTTCAGTGCTTTGTCTCTGTGTGTCTTTACAAACGACCCCAAGCCTTTCCTTTATACTTTTCTCGTTGACAAATCAAAGGCCATGATCACATCTTGAATCAATGGCTAAGATTAAAAGAAATCTTGATCTGTGTGACTTAAGATAATTTCATCACATGTTTAATTAAATTCACTTTAATTATTTAAGTTCCCTAAGTTTTAACTTAGGAAATACATTAAAATAATTAATTAATTTAATATCTCCTAAACCAGATGAAATTTCCCAAATCAATTTCTGGGTCTTGTAGATCAAATGTACTCTAGTCCCTCCACAAAATTTGGGAGCTAGAGCACGACTAATGCTACCCCAAATACACAAAATCTCAACACTCCCTCTTAGCATCAAGGGTGTGCTCTAGCAATACATCACACTGTGCATTACATGATTTTGGGCACTGGTTCTGTGTTGTTGATGCTTGGCCTACTGCCACTCAACTCTGCACTGCTGCCGCCATTTTGTACTGCTGCCCATGACTCTACCACTGCCACTGCAACTTTTGTACTGTAGCTGCCTCTCAATATGCTGCATCTGTGCTGCTCATAGCGCTGCCACTGCTGATCTGCTACACTGCAACTTCAGTTGTTGAGAGAAACAACTGAATCTCCTGCCCAATCTCTGACAAACAAGTCTGATGGGTTGCATCCTCATCACTAAAGCTCCATAGGCTACAGATCTGTGTTGGCATCTAAAGAACGATGTACAGCTACAGCTCTGCCTGCGTAATCAGACTCCCTCTGCACTACTAAAGTCAAATCAGCCCCTTGCGCTGAAATCTATCACGCTGTTGCTGCACCGCGCTATCTCTCTGAAGCCTTATGTGCTGCTGCAGCTCTGCACTGTGTAAGCATCTCTGCTCTACACTATTGAAGTCACATCAACCTCTGCGTTGTTACTACTTTTACGTTGTTGTTGCCTTGCTCTGCGCTGCCCCTTCCAGTCTTCAGATCAGCGTCTGCTTGCTTCATCTGTGATCCATGCACCCACTACTCCATTTGTCCCACTACTTTCTTAAGGTTGTCGTAGCTCGCATGTGATCTAAGAGATGAGCGGCTCAAGGATCCCGCCTTACTTCCATGTAGCTCCTCTACATGTCCATGTCACCCCACCTCTGTGGTTCATGGGCACTCATGGATGCATCATCTCCTGACCCATTATCTGCCACAACTGCTTTGGAAGAAGATGCTTCCTTGTCCCTTTTCTTCTCAGGGCAATTGCTGGCAAAATGTCCCATTTCACCACATTGGAAGCACTTGATCTTTGAAAGATCCTTCTTCTTCTTTGGCTACTTCTTTGATGCCAAGGCTGCATCTTGCTCATCTTCCTTCTTCACTTTTCTCAATCCAGGTCTGTACTGCATCTTGGTGAATCTATGGAGTCCTTCTTGACACAGAATTGACCACAAGTTGTCCCAATCTGGGAGGTCCGCTCTGCCCAAAATACTTTGGACAAAGGTTTCCCACTCATCTGTGACTGCATTGAGGGCAGTCCTGACTATCACAGCATCATCCACTGTTGCACCCGTTGCAGTCAGCTGATCTCTGATTCACTGCAATCTGAAGAGAAAATGCTCCATGTCTTCTCCCTTGGTTATCATGAATGACCTCATCTGAGTCTCCAACAACATTTTTCTTTCGACAGATTTTCCCTCATACAGGGAGGTCAAGGCCTTCCACATCTCATTAGCTATCTTCTTCTCACCTACGTGTGGTACAATATGGTCCTTGATTCCATCCATAATCAGCCGCTTGGCATGCCCAGCAGCTTCCTTATGCTTCCGAAGGAGATCCGAATCTGTTGGTGTGGCCAGAGTTTGCTCTGCATGGTCTCTAAGATTGTATGCCTCAAGGACTATCAGGATCCTTGCCTTCCAAACTGAAAAGTTTGAGAGGCCATCCAGCCTATCCTGATCACGCAGTCCATGAGGAGCCATCTGCTCAGAATTTGTCAGAACTTCCTTTTCTCTTTGCTAGAGAAATGGATCTAAGGCCCTTGGTGAAACAGGCACCTTCCGCTCCCTCTGACCGCTGATTTCCCTCCTTGGAAATCTACCAAATCAACTATGATTCAACTTCTTCTTTGATCCTCTGATCAAACTGCAAGTTTCCTTTGGTAGGAAACTCTCTGAGGAGCTGATCTCCTTCCGCTCTTTGTCACTTGTGCTCAGGCTAAAGGTCTGAAAACATCAAAAAATTAACCCCACCAACACCTTCTAAATTTCTGCAGCTTTTTTGCAATCTGTTATGGATCTGACAGATTCAAATCTGAATCACACTAGCTGGCTTCAGACCAATCCAACGATGTTTCTAAGCTACCTCTTTCACAGTAATTGCGTGGGCTTGCTAGGACACAGCGTTAGACAGAGCCACCCTTCCCTCTGCGTGAATCTGCCTCTGAAAATTGAGTTGTCCCTTCAAATTTGCTGCTTTCTGCAGCTAAAACCTTCAATCTCTTCTGCTGGTGACCCTCCTAGATCTGCAATTCCTCTGATACCATGTAGAAATTTCTAAATCCTTACACTTTATGCAAAAATTATTACTGTTAATCTGATTATGCTCCTCCTACTTAGACAAGTTATTAACTGAATAAATTCAAGTTAAAATCAAAGCAAAACACATAACAGATCTCTACCAATCCAGATCTAGAACAAGTTCATGCACACATAGACAAAGTGACAGTTATTTCTAGACAAATAGTCCCCGGAAAAACCCAATGCAGGAAAACCGGTCTCTAGCTGCTAGAGAGTTTTATTATTCAAAATTTCCTGAATACAACAAGCCTGGGTTCCAGATCTGGAAAACCCGACAGAGAATATACTAGATCTACAGCTCACTAGCTGATCTAGGGCCAAAATAATGACTGATCCACACCCTCAAATGGGATTTACAGAACTCAGCCAAGATTAGGGTCTAGAAACCCCAGCGCTGCCCCTGAAAGCCTCTGCATCAGCCTCTGAAGCACCTCCAACCCTCAGTGCTGCTCCGGAAGGGACTGCGTTACCCCAGACTGGGTGACGCAGTCTCTACGCTGCCCCTTAGGGTCTCTGTGTAACCCTCTGAGGGTTTCTTGCTGAAAAAAACGATGTTCTTGGAGGGACTGCGTTGTCCTTGCTGCTGCAGCTTCCCTTCTCTTCAGCGTTGTCCTTGAGCTGATCTCTGCCTCTTGTGTATTCTAGACCCCCGGATCAAATCATCCCCTTGGCCTAAATTCTCCTCTCTGCAGCTGAAACACTTCTGAGTATTCTTAGCAAACCCTACCCTAAAATCTCAGCTTAGCTTCAGTGCTCTGCCTTGTTGAGATTTTGTGTATTTGGGGTAGCATCAATTCTGCTCTAGGTCCCAAATTTTGAGGAAGGACTAGAGTTCACCTAATCTACAAGAACCAGAAATGGATTTCGGAAATTTCATATGGTTTAGGAGATATTAAATAAATTGATTATTTTAATGTATTTCCTAAGTTAAAACTTAGGAAAATAAAATAATTAAAGTGAATTTAATTAAACATGTGATGAAATTGTCTTAAGTCACACGGATCAAGCTTTCTTTTAATCTTAGCCATTAATTAAAGATTTAATCTTGGCCGTTGATTTGTCAACGAGAAAAGTATAAAGAAAAGGCTTGGGGTCATTTGTAAGACACACAGAGGTAAAGCACTGAAGCTAAGCTGAGATTCTAGGGCAGGGTTGCTAAGAAATCTCAGAATTGTTTCAGTTGCAGAGAGGGGAATTTAGACCAAGGGGATGATCTGATCCCGAGGTCTAGAATACACAACAAGCAGAGAAAAGATCAGCAAGGACAGCGCCGCGACAGCAGCAGATGGCAGCAGCAGCAGCAGCAACAACAGACGGCAGCAGCAGACGGCAGCGACAGATGGCAGCAGCAGCAGTGTCTTTCAGGGGCAGCGCTGGGGTTTCTAGGCCTAGATCTGGCGGAGTTCTGTAAATCCTACTTGAGGGTGTGGATCAGTCAGTATTTTTGGTCTTAGATAAGCCAGGTGCTGCGAATCTAGAGTTTTCTCTGTAGGGTTTTCCATATCTAGAGCCCAGAGTTGTGTATTCAGAAATATTCTTAATAATAGATCCCTCCAGCAGCCAAAGACCGGTTTTCCCACATTGGGTTTTTCCGGGGACAAGTTGTCCAGAAATAACTGTGTCACTTTGTCTATGTGTGCATGTGCTTATTCTAGATCTGAATTGGTAGAGATCTATCATGTGTTTTGCTTTGATGTTAACTTGAATTTATTCAGTTGATAACTTGTATGCCAAGCTCTCCAAATGCGAGTTTGGGTTGACAGAGATGCTCTACTTGGGGCACATCATTGAGGTGGAAGGAGTGAGGGTCCACGAGGAGAAGATCAGGGCCATCAGGGATTGGCCAGAGCCGAAGAATGTGACGGAGCTTCGGGGATTTGTGGGTATCTACACCTACTACCGGAAGTTCGTCAAGGGATTTTCCCAACTTGCAGCATCCCTTACAGATCTCACCAAAAAAGGGGCATTCAGTTGGACCGATACAATGCAGAGGGCTTTCGACAGGCTCAAGGAGGTGATGAGCAGCTATGCGGTTTTGGCATTACCAGATTTTACACAGCCCTTTGTCCTGGAGTGTGATGCACCAAGGGAGGGGATAGGCGCAGTTTTGATGCAGGGAGGCCATCCCATATCTTTCGAGAGTCGGAAGTTGCTGCCACATGAGAGGTTGTATGCTATATACGACAAGGAGATGTTGACCATCATGCATGCACTGGCCAAGTTTCGGCAGACCCTGGTGGGGAACAGGTTCAAACTGCAGACACAACACAATAGCCTCCGATTCTTCCTAGAGCAAAAACAGTTGCAGGAGAGGCAGCAGGAGTGGGTCAGCGAAATCCAGGCATATGATTTTGACATCGAGTATGTCAAGGGGAAGAACAACGTGGTGGCCGATGCACTTTCACGCAGACCGGCAGCGTTGTCCTTGATGAGTTTGGATACAGACTGGAGGGCTCAACTTCTGGTAGAGTACTCCAAGGCCCGTTTTGCCTGTGAGATTTTGGACAGACAGGTGACAGATGACAAGTACAGGGTGATGGACGAGGTGATCTACTACAAGAACAGGATCTTCTTGACTGAGAGTTCCCATCTCAAGAAGAAGATATTGCACGCCTCGCATGACTCACCATTATCAGGCCACCAGGGGTTCACCAAGACCTATAAGGCCATCAGAGAGAGGTTCGCTTGTAAGGGCCTCAAAAAGGACGTACTCCAGCATGTCAGAGAGTGCGAAGTTTGCCAGCGTAATAAGGGGGAGATGAACCATCCGACAGGGTTATTGCAGCCTCTTCCCATACCCGAGGGGAAAAGGGAGAGTATTTCGATGGATTTCATTACAGGGTTGCCCACTGTATAGGGCAAGGATTGCATATTTGTAGTCGTTGATCGGCTGACTAAATATGTTCACTTCTTCACCATATCAGCACGTTACACAGTAGCACAGGTGGCGGAGTTATTCTTCAGGGATGTTTTCTGATTGCATGATCTTCCAAAGACCATTGTCAGTCACAAGGATAGCCGCTTCATGGGCTGGTTTTGGCAGGAGCTTTTCCGTTTGGTGGGCACGGAGTTGACACCGAGTACTAGTTACCATCCCTAAACAGACGGGCAGACAGAGATAGTGAACAAGTGGTTGGAGGGCTACTTGCGTAACTATGTCTGCGGGCAACAGAAGGCATGGTTGTGATGGTCGCGCTTGGGGGAGTACTGTTACAACACCACTCATCACATGTCCATCGGTATGTCTCCATTCTATGCATTATATGGGTATCATGCTTTATCTTTTGCTGATGTGATGTTTGGTGCTAGCAAGGCCCCTAGGGCCAAGGATTGGATCCAAGAGAGTCAGGATATACTCCGAGCTCTCAAGGATAACATGGCTACAGCACAGAATCAGTAGAAGCTGTATGCCGACAGGGGACGTGTTGAGAGGCAATTCGAGGTAGGGGACTTGGTCTACTTATGTTTGCAACCATATCGGCAATCCACGCTGAAACAGAAGGGAGTTGAAAAGCTCAAGCCCCGCTTTTATGGACCATACAGGGTGACACGCAAAGTTGGAGAGGTTGCATATGAATTGGAGCTACCCACTGGTAGCAGGATTCATAACATTTTTCATGTGTCATGCCTGAAGAAGGCACTAAGAGAGTAGGTGACTGCAACAGAGGAGCTTCCGCCCACCGATGATGAGGGGCATTTGGTGCTATAGCCGGAGGCCATTATTGACACTAGGGAGAGGCAACTACGAAGTAGGACAGTCAGAGAGTACCTGGTAAGATGGAGGAATCTACCGGATGAGGATGCCACTTGGGAGAGTGAGAAGATTCTGCAACATCCATCATTGCAATTGCTTGAGGACAAGCAACGTTTTGTCGAGGAGGACTGTAATATTCCCAATTAGCAATAGCCAATTGGAAAAATTAATTTTGACCATTTTCCTTTAATAAAGTTAAGTTGTAAATAAAGTGGGTGAAGATGGACAATTACTCACACTTAGGATAAAAAGTATTTCCTAAAGTCACTTGGGCGGCATGACTAATTGGCAACGTGGGGCCTAGTGGTCAAGTGGCAGTGTGGGAAAAGGGACAGCGTAGGCAGCGTGGGACCAAGCCAGCGCAGAGAGAGATGGACGACGTGGCTCAAGGAGACAGCGCAGTTGGTGGTGGGGCCTAGGTGAGAGCAAGGCTCTCCAAGCATAAAAAGGGAGAGGGTCTCCTCATTTTGATTCATTCTGATTATGCATCTATGTTATTTGTCTTTTACATTGAGCACGCTTGCTGTTTAGCAAAGTCTGCACGTACTATTCAGTACATCGGGTATCTCCCTGCGGAGATCCCAACCTCAGCCCCGGGGGACTTCGAGTGCCTGCTCGGGTGAGGGATTTCACCATTGTTTTGTCAGAGGGAGTTGCAGCAACCACAATTGGGGGCATTCACTGGAAGAGACAGCGCAGTCAGTCAGAGAGAGGACGCAGCCTTGGAAGGAGGTGGTTCTGGATTGAGGGTTTATCAGGGGATTCAACCTGGGAGACTTGGAAAGGGGTCAGCGCTTCCCTATTCCAGCATTTTGGTAGAGTCGGGGGCCATTATTTGGAGCAGAATATTCAAGGCCAGCGTTACTCATTGGAGGATAGCATAGTTCCCCAAGGGGGACATTTTCGGAGGTCAGCCATTTTCGGAAAGCTTTCTGGGCTTTTCTAGGTATTGGGTGTAGAGGCTATTCCTAGAGTTTCATAATTTTTCGAGGGGAGCAGCTCCAAATATTCTTCTCATTCCAGCAGTAGCATCAACATAGCAGCAGTTCCAGCAGCACTGGAGATTACCAGTCACTAGAGGAGCAACCATTCCGGGTTATATTCTGAGAGTATTTCTACGCTTGCCTAGTGCAAGCCAAAGTGCCATCATTCTGATCACCTTTGTACCCCTTTCATCTTTCAATATTTAATAAAATGGCTCAGCGTTCTCTATATTGTGTGTTTTTCATATGATGTCTCTCTAGTCGTTGTATGTCTTTGTTTATGTGCTTCATATTGTTGTTTATTTCTACTTGGAATATTACACAGAGAGACTCATAAAGTATTGCAAGAGAGATCTTGCGTCACAGTTTGAGATGAAAGACATTGGCTTGATGCATTACTTTTTGGGCTTGGAGGTGTGGTAGGAAGAGGGGCATTTCTTCCTGGGACAGGGGAAGTATATTGTGGACATCCTTGGCAGATTCCACATGGAGGATTGTAGACCCATGTCAACACCGATGATCACCAACTGGAAGAAGCTTCATGCTTCAGATTCCGAGGCTGTGGATCCCACATTGTATAGACAGCTAATTGGTTCCTTGATGTATTTGGTCAACACCAGACCAGATATATGTTTTGCAGTCAACATGATGAGCCAGTTCATGTGTGAGCCCAGGAGGGTGCACTGGGTTGCTACAAAACACATTTTGCGATACTTCCAGGGGACAGTGGATTATGGTCTGGATTATAGGCAGGGAGGTGGAGTGAGATTGGCAGGTTACACTGATTCTGACTCGGCAAGTTGTGCTTCTGATAGGAAGATCTCTTCAGGGTGTTGTTTTGGGTTGGGTTCGGCAGTGGTGTCGTGGTTCAGCCAAAAGCAGCAGTCAGTATCATTGAGTTCAGCGGAAGCAGAGTACATGGCAACCAGTCTAGCTAGTTGTGAGGCCATATGGCTTCGCAAGATGTTGTTTGGCTTATTTGGTCAGCCGTTGAGACCTTCAGTGATTTACTGTGATAATCAGAGTTGCATTAAACTCACGGAGAATCCAGTATTTCATGACAGGTCAAAGCATATCGGGATCAAATATCATTTCATCAAAGACTATGTTCAGAAAGGAGCTGTGAAGCTTGAGTATATTCCCACTGATGAGCAGGTTGCAGATATTCTTACCAAAGCCTTACCACGGGGCAAGCATGTCTACTTCAGAGACAACATGGGTGTGGTGAGGAACACCTTCCTCGGTAAGAGGGAGTGTTGAAATTTGGTTACCGGAGGACAGGTGGTTCCTTAAGGCTTTGATCTTTGGCCTAGGGAAAAGTGTCCAAAAGAATTTAATTTTTCTCCTAAAGTGACTTTATAAAGTTATAAAGTCAAATCCAATTTAAAAGTGACTTTAAGTGATAAAGTTACTAAAGTCTAATTTTAAAGTGACTTTAATAAAGTCAATGTAAAATTAGAAAGGAAAAGTGACTTTGGAAATAAATGACTAAATGGGTCTTTATTAAAGTGGGGTGAATTAAAAAATAGAAAGTGAGATTTAAATGAGCATTTAATCTCAGCCCTAGATCTAAAGCTATCTCAGCCATTGGATTTAGGGATTCCCCAAAAGTCACTTAGGGTTAGGTTAAAGGAGGAAAATGAGGGAAAAGGTCCTTCATTCTTTCATGAGCAGATTGAGAGAAGGAGAGGAAGAAAGCAAAGGATATTTTTGAGCAGTGAGAGAAAGAGAACAGCGGCAAGAAGATTCAGCGAATCTGTACAGCAAAGGCAGAGCATGGTTTTCAAGGCAAGAGGGCACGAAAATCGAGAACAACATTTATTACTGTTATTTTGGCACAATTCCCAAGGAGACCGTACAGCGATTGGAGGGACTGTTTTTCTGATTTCCGTATAGCAAAAAATTAGCACAAAAAATCGAGGTCGTACAGCAGTTTCAAGGCAGCCATACAGCACGAAACCATACAGCGTTGTTTTCGAGGCAGCCATAAAGTCGTATAGCACGTTTTTCTATGTTGTCCATACAGCATTTAATGCTGCACAGTTTTATGTAATTTCTGTTTTGTGTGGGCACAAAATCGAGGTGGAGTTTTGCACAATTTTCGAGATAAGTACAATTGAGAGGTTGCTGTAATTTTTTACTGTGTATTTTTGTTTCACTATTAAAGATATTTATCAGAAATAAAAGAGAGCTTTCGAACTGGTTTTCCCTAAGAGTTGTAGGGGGTTTTTCCAGGGTCAAGTTGACCGAAAATCAGCATGTCTATTTTCTGTGTGTGGCTGATTTATTTTCTGAGTTTTTATTTCTGCATTTCAGCACTGTGAAATTTCCAAAATTTGTGTTTTTAGAAAATATTTATTTTTCTAGCTTGTTGAATGTATGGCTATGGGAATAGGCATTTAACTTTATGGGAGAAATAAGGAGAAACTGAAAACCGGGGTTTGGTTATCAAATTTCTACACTACCATTGTATCCTAATCTCGTTGGATCTCCTTTACTGGCCATTAGCTTTAGAGTTGGAACTACATGGGAAATCCCGATTTTGGTTGCATGGTCCTGCTTCTTGATGCCATGTACATCACCCCCTTTCACTCATTTAAGCCCCATTCATCTCTTTTCCCATCCTGGTCCACGTGTTCACTAGGTCCATATAGGGGGTTACCCTCCCCCTCCCCTTGTCCACGCCTTGTGTTAGGCCTGGAACGATGCCCCGGAGGTTGATGCAACTAAAAAGAAAAGAAAAGAATAATTTGGCCACTCTCAACAAGAAATGTACCACAAAATGCAAATGATGGTTGGGACATACAAATTTAGCACGTGGGCAAAAGCAAAACATGAGCTCTACCCCTTATCCATGGCCATCACCCTAGTTCCTATGGGCCCTAAATGAGCCCCCTCTATCATTAAGGAACCCATGATTTCCCCAACCCCTGGTGGGCGATTAACTACCCCACCTTAAGGGGGTATCCACTGCTACATATGACACATCATGCTCTCATCCCCTGAAGCCCTGAGCAATTATGAAGAAAAATCAATCAAAGGCAAAAGGCATATGAAGAAGGGTGGAAAAACAAAGGTCGGGGTAACTCATCTACCATGATTTCCTCCCTCCTACACTCATATACCCAGGTGTGGGCTTCCCTTATTATAGCTACCCTTGCACCTTGACATGTGGTCTAGATGATTCCCCTAGTCCCAACTCCATTCCATTATTATATCATTTGCCACCTATCACTTGAGGGATGTACCATGGACATGTCACCCCCTTTAGAGGTTGAAACCACATAATAGGGTCCTTGATTAACCCCCTATTGAGCTTGGAGACACTTGTACATGGCAAAGCCCACTATAGAAGGGCATGCCACCATGAAGTGCCCCATTGGTTCAATGACTTGTAAGCCATTTTACTTGATTATTTTGATGGTTTGTTATATTGGAGGGTGAGGGGACGCATTGGATCTTATGCAAGATTGCAGGTGGGTCTCCATTTGGGGCTTGGTCTCCATATACGGGATCCTAGCCCTCCAGAGGGCCACATTGGTGCTTGTAGGGTGAGCGTTGTGAACCATGGGCCTCCACCATAGCATATATTACTTCATGGATCCCCAGATGTGCTCGTTTATTTCTCATGTTCCGCATTTTTGGATGAGGATGATGCACCTGGTTCACCATGCCCTATTGGCTCCACACTTGGCAAATATTCTGAGGCCCAGAGGATCTCTCCCACTGCAGAGGGAGGGCTTATGTCATCATTCTATCCCTTGCAGATGGTTTACAGGAATCTTCGATCCATTGAGACCCATGAGGATGTCCTTTATGCCCCCACACCCACTTGGGAGCACTACAGGTTCTCGCTTGGAGAACAAGGGACCAACCCCTTGTCCACTATGTTTGGAGTCCATTTCTACATCATGGCACCCCTTGGACTTCATTAGGCCTCCTCAAAGGCCCATCGACTCACTTTGTTCATCATTCGACCCTCTTGAGAGGCTTCTTATTATGTTATTGAGCTATTTGGTGGGCTTGTCACCAAAAGTATTGCTATTATGCACATTATTTTATTTTAGGGGCTCAATTAGGCCAAATTAGCTAAATCAAACTCATTAGACATCGTAAATAGATGAGAGGTGATTCATTTTCATCGTCATCACTTGGATTGGGCTATCTCCTCTTGTGAGAATTTCGCTATCCTTTTTAGAGGAAGGGTTTGGATGAAGGGATGAATTTTGATGTTTGCATCTCTTTCATTTTGTCTTGGAGCTTCTCTATTGGCATATCTTGGTGATTGGATATACTCCTTTATCAAATGTAAGTGCTCTTTTAAAGCTATTCTTGTTATTTACTTTTGTCACATGCATGTTGTTGGGATTTTCACTATACTAAGCTGAAATTCACTACTTTTCTTATGCGAAATTGTGGAAATTTAATCTTTTATAGAGTTGCATCATGTCATGGGCCATGTATGAATGAGTGAATGTTCCTAGAGATAATTAAAGTCAAATTTATCTTGATAAGTCATCAAATATCGAGAAATCGAAGTGTAAAGACCTTGAAGCTGCTTCTAGCATGCCCTAATGCCATGCGAAGTTCTTTAAAGGCCTCCTTGACTAGATGAATCTATTTCAGGCTATAAATTCTCCCTTGACTCCATCTCCCTAAAGGATTAGGCACTGATCCTTCCATAAGTGATCACATTAAAAGCTTATCTCTCTCACCTTCTTCTTTTTTCTAGGCCTAGCCTCCATAGGTCACCTAGGGCATCAATTTTCTCATGACTTATCCATCAAAAAAATTCGATCTCTTGCCTACTACTACATTAGTGTGTCTCCTAGCTCCAAATTTCATGGAATTCTAACGGTGGGATCTTGAGATATTTCAAGCCCTAGCTCCTGTGAAAATTTTTGAATCCTTATTACAGAAATCCTACTACTAACTATTGATTTACTTCTCCTATTTGATTTATTACACAAGTTATTTTAACTGAATATTCAGAAAAAACTTCGAAATAAACACAAATAGCAACCTACAGAAATACAGATCATTTACTGAACATCACGCACATGTAACAAATGACAGATTTTTTCGACAAATGTCCCCGGAAAAACCCAATGCAGGAAAACCGGTGCAGCAGCTCTAGAGGGTTTTATTATTATGCAAAATCTGAATACAACATTATGGGCACCAGAAATGGTTTTCCCTATAGATAAAATACACGGCAGTTGTACCTTATCACTCAGAGAAAGAAAATATCGTTGAATCACACCCTCAATCGAGAATTACAGATAATGAGCCCTTTTTGGCCCACTGGAACCCCAGCGCAGCTCTTCCTGCAACTACGTCAGCCCCTTTAGACCAGCGCAGCCTCTGCGCATCACAGGCCGCCCATGCGTCACTCTGAAGGCCTTTGCGCTGCCTCTACGTCACCTAGAAGGGTCTGCATCACCCTCTACGTGGCCTCTGCGTCAGCTTGGCTAGCCTGCATCCCTCCTGCTGGCCTCTGCGCTACCTGGTACGATGCTGCCTCTCTACTATTGTATTCTCGGCCTTGGATCAATTCATCCCTTGCCGATCTCTGCCCCTCACTGCACTACAAACCCCGCCCCAGAATTTTGACTTAGCTTCAGTGCATTCGTTGTGTGTGTGTTCTCCAACTAACCCCAAGTCTTTCCTTTATACTTTTCTCGTTGGCAATCCAACGATCGTGATCTAATCTCTTATCAAAGGTTGAGATTAAAAGAAAGCTTGATCCACGTTACTTAGAACATTTCATCACATGTGTAAATTAATTCACTTTAATTTTTTTAATTTCCTTAAGTTAGACTTAGGGTCCGCATTAAAAATTTAATTATTTGAATAAATTTTACACCAGATGGAATTTCTCCAAACACTTTATGGGTCTTGGAGATCTTGTGTGTTCCAGCCCCTCCACAAAGTTTCGGAGCTATAGCACACCCGATGCTACCCCAAAATCTCAACACTCCCTCTTAGCGAGGAGTGTGCTCTAGCAATACTTCCACATTGAAGCATTGCCCTGATCTTTGGCATCGGTCTCCACGCTGCTGATGCTTGGCCCGTTGCCCTCCATCCATTGCGTTGTTGCTTTCTGTACTGCTACCCATGTCATTGTCACTGACAATGCCACATCTGTACTGCAGCTCCCTCTAGAATCGCTACACCATGTTGCCTATAGCATTATCACTGCCAACTGCTGCACTGCAACTCAGTTGCTAAGAAGTAAGCAACTGAAGGACAATCACCCAACAACTAACAGACAATTCAGTCAGGTTGCATCTCATCACTGAAGCACCCTCTGTTGTTGCTCTACGTTGTCTCTCTGAAGCACTACGTTGTTTGCTGCACTGCACTGCGTAAGCACTACCTCTGTGACGCTGAAATCCCATCAGCGTCTGCGCTGCTGCTTCCACGCTGCTACTGCCTCTACTCTATGTTGCTCCAGACTTCAACATCCCAGCACTGCCTCTGCTTCTCCATGCTCTTCTGCAACCACTGCTCCATTCATATTGCTACTGCCTTAAGGCTTTCGTAGCTCGTATGTGATCCAAGAGTTTGGGCACCTCAAGGATCCGTAGCTGCTCTATAGATCAATATCACCCCACCTCTTCTCTCGAGGCACATGAGCACTCATGGCCACATCATCCTCACTACCACCATCCCCTTTCGATGTTGCTCCCTTGGAATCAGAGGATTCCTTGTCCTTTCGCTTAGGACAAGTGTTGGCGAAGTGTCCAAGTTCACCACACCAGAAGCAACAGACCTTGGAGAGGTCCTTATTCTTCTTCCCTTGCTGCCTCTGTCCCTTAGATGCAAGGGCTGCATCTTCCTCCTCCTCTTTCTTCACCTTGACTCCTCTGTTGCCGCTTTGCTTCTTGGTTATCCTCTTGATTTCCTCCTAACAGAGGATTACCCACATGTACACCCAGGATGGTAGCGCTGCTCTGCCCAAGATACTTTGGAAAAATGTCTCCCATTCATCGGTGACTGCACTCAAGGAAATCCTCAAAATGAACCCTTCATCCGGAGTTGACCCCATGGTAATCAACTGGTCACGGATAGTCTGCAATAAAAACAGAGGAAGGGATCGATTTACTCCCCCTTCTGCATCTAGAACAACCGCATATGATTCTCCAGACGCATCTTCCTCTAGATGAAGCTTCCCTGATACATCATGTTTAATGATGTCCACATCTCATTTGCGGTGTTCTTCCTGGCAATATGTGGTACCACGTGATCTTTTACTCCATCCATGATCAAGTGCTTAGCCCACGCCTGATTCCCATTGAAATTCTTCAGAGGATCAACATCGGTTGGAATAGCTAGGACATTTTCTGCATGGTCCTTGATGTCGTACTGATCCAAGACTTTCAGGATTCTGGCTCTCCAGATGACAAAGTTGGACACACCGTCCAACCTATCCTGAACTCTCAGTCCATGAGAAACCATCTCTGCTCAATCTATCGAAACACAAACTCTTATCCCTTTTGCTGCTGCTATACTCAGCAAAAGACTGGATCTTCGCTTCTTGGCGAAAGAACCCCTCTAGAGAACATGCTCCCTCTGACAAATGATTTCCCTCCCGGATATGCTTCACCAATTCTGACGAATCAATCCTCTTGATCAAACTCAAATTCCTTGGCTAGATAATCTACTGAGCGACTGCTCTCCTCTCGCTTTTGTCCCCTTTGCTAAGCATTGTTCTGCACCGACAAACCTATGCCACACCAACAACTTCTGAAGATCAGAAACTCCATTTCCGGTCTCGACAAACTGCACAACTCCCCAACTCATACTGCATCACCCTCCTGGTGTTGCATCAGCCTCTGCGTGAGCGGACTGGCTCAGCATCCCTCTCCTGGTTCTGCGTGAGCACACTGGCTCTGTGTCACCTCTCTGGAGTTGCGTCAACCTCTGCATGAGCACACTGACTCTGCGTCACCCTTGCAGGGTCTGTTATCCCTCTGGTGCTGCATTGCCTTCTTTCGGATCCGTGCTGCTTTAGCTACCCTTCCTGCAGCCAATATCTTCAACTGCTTTGCTGATGGATCAGCTTGATCTGCAATGCTTTGATACCATGTGAAAACTTTTGAATCCTTATTACAGAAATCCTACTGCTAACTATTGATTTACTTCTCCTACTTGATTTATTACACAAGTTATTTTAACTGAATATTCAAAAAAAACTTCGAAGTAAACACAAATACAGATCATTTACTGAACATCACACACATTTAACAAATGACACACGGATTTTTCGGACAAATGTCCCCAAAAAAACCCAATGCGAGAAAATCGGTGCATCAGCTCTAGAGGGTTTTATTATTATGAAGAGTCTGAATACAACATTTTGGGCACCAGAAACGGTTTGCCCTAAAGAGAAAATACACAGCAACTATACCTTACAGACAGAAAATATGGCTGAATCACACCCTCAATCGGGAATTACAGATAACGAGCCCTTTCTGGCCCACTAGAACCCCAGCGCAACTCTTCCTGCAACTGCGTCAGCCCCTCTAGCCCAGCGCAGCCTCTGCGCAACACAGGTTGCCCCTGCGTCACTCTGAAGGCCTCTACGCTTCCTTTGCGTCACCCTCTGCATGGCCATTGCATCAGCTTGGCTAGGATGCATCCCTTCTGCTGGCCTTTGCGCTGCCTGATACGATGTTGCCTCTCTGTTGTTGTATTCTTGGCCTTGGATCAAATCATCCCTTGTCGGTATTTGCCCCTCACTGCAGTGCAAACTCACTTCGAAATCCTCGGCAAACCCCACCCCAGAATTTCGACTTAGCTTCAGTGCATATGTTGTGTGTGTCTTCTCCAACTGACCCCAAGCCTTTCCTTTATACTTTTCTCATTGGCAATCCAACAATCGTGATCTAATCTCTTATCAATGGCTGAGATTAAAAGAAATCTTGATCCACGTTACTTAGAACATTTCATCACATGTGTAAATTAATTCACTTTAATTTTTTAATTTCCCTAAGTTAGACTTAGGGTCCCCATTAAAAAAATTAATTATTTGAATAACTTTTACAGCAGATGGAATTTCTACAAACGCTTTCTGGGTCTTGGAGATCTCGTGTGTTCCAGCCCCTCCACAAAGTTTCGGAACTAGAGCACACCTAATGCTACCCCAAAATCTCAACAGCTCCGAGATCGATTCATGCCCTTGGTTTCCTTTAGTTAGTGACCTCATTGGGATCATTGCATCAAGATCAAAGATAATTTCTGCTTTGATCCCTTTCTCCTCCTCACTTAGGTCAAGCATACCCTTAACTGATCAATTCTATCCCCTTGACTTAATCTTGGGTCCACTTGGTCTCGTGTGGTCCTACTTCTTATCAAAGTCAATTATTCAAAGACCATTTCGAAACCAAGTTTCCACAAGGATTTTGAGGTCTAGGGATCTCCTTTATAAGTCATATCTTCAATCCTAACCCCAAAAATCCTCCTAGACCTTCCTAGAGAGCCTTTAACCTTGCTTTCTAAGAAAGCAAGCCACATATTTGAGCCTCTCTTGAGAATAGGCTTCTTAGGATCACCTTTCATCCTATCATTGACACATTCATTATCGAGGTCCTCATTATACCGGGTCTCCTCCCATCGGTGAAAGTTTGTAAAGGGAAGGGAGGCTTAGCTAAGGTGACAATGGGCTATTGCTCAATTGTTTCCCTTAACCTAGTAGTTTCCCTATAGGATCCCCTCCTAGGACCCCTTCTAGTTTGAGTAGTAACATTCTTCATTGAACCTTAATGACAATGCTTATAGGGTGAAGCAAGCATCTCTCAAGGCATTTTGAATTCACCCTAGCAACGCCCCTTTTGGGTGTTATGCGAGACTCGAGGAAATGGCTCCTTGGGATCCGCAACATGTTGACATTTCCAAATTCCTACATATAGAAGAAGGAAAATGGGATATTAGTCATTGTTTTGACGACAATCCAATACATTACACTGATGATGACATTATCCTTCCCTCATATTTTTCATCATATCACTCCCAAAATGTTTCTAAGGACAACGATGAGAATGATATGCCTAAGGTGGCTCTTAAAAGGGAGTTCATGAGCTTCATTGTGGATCCTCCATTCATTGTTTACAAGAAAAAATTTGATGTTGCAAGTTGGATTCATTCCCTTCATCCACGATTCCTTTCCATGATGATTGGTTTTCTTATTTTCCCAACTCCCACGCTCGTAATCCTGCATATTATTATTGTTATGTTTTCTCTTGGATTTATCTCATGATTGACGATAAAGGCAAGTGTTTTTATATTGATATAATGATATGTTGGTTATCGTAGTGGTATGACCATATTTAGCTCTTGCATAATATGTTAACATGCATGGTAGTGTGGGTGCATTGCAGATTATGTTTACATAGCGAACATTATCATATCATGTTCTCATCCTAGAATAGTTGCATTGTAGATTAGACTTGCATCTTACAATAGATTTACCTTTTGTATGGATTTATTATTTTGATGAAAAACCATGGGCGATACAAGTACACCCAATGCACATGCTTCCAATAGTTGTTTTGTGGTGTGCAAGATACATGTATGCGTCCCAAGAGATTGCTAGAGTTCTCATGACCTCCCCGCTCAAGTACATGGATCATGCACTCTACAGTCAGCTCATGTCCTAGTAGGAGCCAAAAATTGCCCACCAAAAGTGGACACCCCTAGGAGAGCATTTCTTCTATTCATATTTTTCCAGCTGGCAAGAAACAACCCCTAACAATCACCTTGTAGCTAATGTGATGTGCCACTTTATCTTCTCTCCCTGCATTATTTGTATGTTTCCTTTCCCATCTGTCGAGAGCATATGTTAGAATGTGGGCAATCCAACAAAAAAGGTATGTTTTTCATAGTGCGATTGGGTTCTAATGCTTGTTTTTCATTTGGGCATCTTGGGCATGGATTATTGGGTGACTTGGAAGAAGGAATCAATTTAACCATTTCCCCTCCGCACATTACAAGCCCTATTTCACCATTTTCCTTCTCTGGGTCCACATGATCACTGGGTCCAAAAGGCACTGGCACACCCCCTCCCTTTGTTCACATATTTGGAACGGGCTTGAAAAAGTTGCCCCGGAGGATGATGCAACTAAAAGAAAGTTAAAAGCACTTCATCGTCACAAGCAAGAAATTAAGAAGAAAAAAAATCACAAAATGCAAAAGATGGTCGGGACATTTAAAATAACACGTGGGCAAAATCTAAACATGAGCTCCACACCTTATCATTATGGCCATCACCTTAGTTCCTAGGGCCCATGAGTGTCCCTCACATCATTAAAAGAACCCATGCATGTCCCAACCCCTGGTTGGTGATGCATTTCCCCACCTTAAGGGGTTAATAACTGCTTTACATCATTCACCGAATGCTCTCTTTTCCTTAAGCTTCGAGCAGTAATACAAAGAAAAACCAAGAAAAAGAAAAAGACAAATAAAGAGGGGTGGAAAAACAAAAGTTGGGGTAACTCATTTAACCATGATTGCTCCCTCCTCACATCTATATACCCAATATGTGGACATCCTCATTATTTCTATCCATGTACCCATGGAATTTGGTCCCGAGACCCCTTTATCCAGATCCATTCATCAGTATTCATATTCCACCTATTGATTGAAGGATGTACCAAGGACATGTATTTCCCCTTAGGGGTTGGGAACACCTAATAGGATCGTTTATTAACCACTCCTACCTAGGGAGGTAACACTTTTACGAGATCAAAACCCCAACTTTGGAAGAGAAGCCCCAATTAATGTCTCAATTTGCCTTTGACTAGAAAGCTTGGTTCACTTAGATGCACTAATGATTAATTGTACCTAATGGTGAAGACGTATCACTGGACATTATGTGTGATTGGCAGGCGGTTTTCATCATGGGCTGGGCAACTTAATTGGGGCCCAAGTCCACTAGAGGAGCATATGACACCTTACAAGTGAAGCATTGAGAGCCATGGGACTCTTGTTGCTTGTTGAGCATCATCCCACTCCATGGGCACTTACAGCACCCCAACAATCTACGCTTTGCCCCACATTATTCATGAGATGATGCAATTGTACCAGTATGCCCCCAACTAGCTTAGTAGTGCACATATGGTTTGGAAATTGATCCAAGGCCCAGATGAGGTTGTCTCACTCCTTGAGATAGGGGAGCACTAGAACCATTCTCCAAGCCCTAAACGATGGAGCAAATTCAGGTTATTCTATCACCAGGACACCCAAGAGACCAAATTTTCTCCCCCAAAAAAAATCAGGGTCCACACAATGATTTACATAGAGGATGATTATTGGAGCCCTCTTAACTCAGTTTGGCACCAAGAGAATTTAGCGCATGCCTCCAAGAGGCCCAAGCAGTGATGACACTAGAATTTTTACCTTCTTGTGAGTTAACTTTTACGATTTCACCTTGGCAATGTGGTTGGCTTGTAACCACAATTAGTTTTTGCCCTCCATTTGAAAACTAAAAGGGGCTTTAGGCTAAAATTAGGCTTGATTGGACTTGTATAAATATGAGAGACCTCATTTAGTCTCTCACCATCATCTCTTGGAAAATTCGACTTCTTAAAAGAAACTTGCACTTGTTCCTGCTTGGTTGTTCCAGATCTATTGGATTCATTTCGATGTTTAGAAGCTATTTTTTATTGTCTTTGGAGCTACTTCTTTGGATAATGGATGGATATACTACATGTTGTTTTGTAAGTTCCTATTGTTGATAAATTTTATCTTGACAATGTCTAATGTATGGAATTGGTGCTTCTATGTTATGCTAATTTGTGACATAACTGTTGAAAATTAATTTTGAAAGACTATCTAGTTGAGTATTGCATATGTTATTCATTGTGCAACATGTAATGAATATTCCTAGTGGAGAAAATATTTAATCTCTCCATCAAACTCCATTGTCTTTTGAAGTGGGTAAATGCTAGAAGCTGATATCTAGGGCATCAATTTTTAGCCTCCTTAGAAAGGATTTAGCTTATCTATTTCATTCTTGAGTCCATATGCCTAAAGGACAAGGCACTAGTCCAAATCATTGGTGATCAATCATAAAATTTCTACATAATTTTCCCTCCTAAAATCAGTCCTTTTAAGGCTAGGGCGAAAATATAGGGTTGGCAACGAAATTTTAGGGAGCAGGCTTTTTGGTGATTTAAGAACCTAAACATCAAGCTTAGGATCTAAGCTACCTAACCTCCAAGTTTGGTGGGCATCGACTCAAATTTCATCCATAAAATCTTTTTCCCTACGTGTAGCTCCAAAAGGGAAACCCTAGTTATTCCTCCTCAACTTGGGGGATTTCTTGAGGGGTGTATGAACTTAGTACTTACTGAAGTATATCATAAGAAGCCCTTTCTCCTCATTTCCTTGATCTTGGGATTACCTTCATCCAAAATAATTCACAAAACCCCAAGTCTTATGCAATCCATTTGTAGGTCTCTGATAGGAAGCAAAGTACCTTTTGAAGTCTTACATCATAACTGTAAGCATCCTTTGAGAGGCCCTAATCCATCATCTTGCACCTTAAATCCTAGAACATCTATTAAAGGTGATTATTATCTTACTAGGACTCCTCCCATCAGTGAAAGTTTGTAAAGAGCGGGGGACCTTCTATTGAAAAGTATGGAGACTTGTACATTTGAACTTATTTTTGTTATCATGATGATTACTTGTGATTTTAGTTGGTTCTTTATTACTTCTTTAAATTTGTTCATCAAGACAATTACCAAAATGAAGACCACAAAAAGACAAAGTACACAAGATATAGGCTCCAAGCCAGAGCAAAACACCTCCAAGGGGAAAACCTAGAAAATGCTTTTCTTCTTCTTTAGAATCTGCTTACAAAAGAGACTTCCAAGACCCAAAGACAAAAGCCAACAAACCCTTTACTTCTTTAGTTTTGTTCATCAAGCCAATTACCAAAATGAAGACCACAAAAAGACAGAGTACACAAGATATAGGCTCCAAGCCAGGGCAAAACACCTCCAAGGGGAAAACCTAGAAAATGCTTTTCTTCTTCTTTAGAATCTGCTTACAAAAGAGACTTCCAAGACCCAAAGACAAAAGCCAACAAACCCTTTACTTCTTTAGTTTTGTTCATCAAGCCAATTACCAAAATGAAGACCACAAAAAGACAGAGTACACAAGATATAGGCTCCAAGCCAGGGCAAAACACCTCCAAGGGGAAAACCTAGAAAATGCTTTTCTTCTTCTTTAGAATCTGCTTACAAAAGAGACTTCCAAGACCCAAAGACAAAAGCCAACAAACCCTCCAAGCCCCAAGCCAACCCCCAACAAGATCTTCCTTGAGACAACTTCTAGAACTTCAATACTGCTACACTGCTACTACAACTTCGACCCCTGCAAAAAAATTTTGGCCCTGCAACTTCGACCTCTTGCAACTACTACAAAATTTCAACCTCCTGCAACTGGCAGCTTCACAAACCCTAGAGAGACAAGAGAAAGAGATTCTTTGATAGACTTCGACTTATGTTCCTCTTCTTCGTCCTCTCAGCGATTCTTCTTCACCTTCGTTATTGCAGATCGAACTTGCTTTTGATCAGTGACCAAATGAGTCGAGCTTCACTCCTTTATATAGCCTTTTTTAGGGTTGAATTCCCTCCCTTTAGGACAACTTGATCTGCTCCTTGGGTCGACTTGGTCTTATCCATGGGTTTTTCTTGATAAAATAAATATTTTCATTCATTACAACGAGTCCAAATAGCACTATGACATATGACCAATATTAGTCTTTATCCTAGAAAGACCTAGAAGACCTACAAGCACGAAAAACATGCTTTTGACTCAAACTTGAGTATGAAACCCATACTCCAAAAATAAAATATTATTTCTTTTTCTTTCTCTTCCTTTCGTTATAAAGAATATACAATGTCATGATTACAATTACATCATAATGACGACTGAACCTAGTTACAAATTTCAACACTCCCTCTTAACTAGGGATATTCATGGTACAAGGAATCTCAATCTTGAAGCATTTTCATAAGAAGAGTCGGATTGATAAGCCATCTTTGTCAAGCATATTTTAATCCTAACCAACACTGTCCCTAAAGGCCTTAACTAGACAAGCTCATCTTCAACTATGAGCATTATGCTAGGAGGCTTTACATGAGCTGCCACACTACCTCTCAAGGCACATACCCTATCCTAATGTCTACAAGGTATGTCCTTTTAGGACTATTCTTATCTTGGATTCCCAAACTTGGATCCTCAAAGAATATCAATCCTCTTCAACTACTCCTATCTTGGATGCCCTACCTCATCCTCAAAGAGAATTGGTCAACAACTTCTTTCCCTGGATTTTCCAATCCATGAGAAGTTCCAATCTAGATGCTTATCAAATCCTCCCGACTCCATTCTTCCTTTATGGCCTTCACTAAGACTTACGACTGTTAGTCCTAGTCTAGTGCTTGACCCATAAAGACAAGAACTATCTAATATCACTATCTCCCAATTACGAAAGAGATATCCACCAAACCAAGCTTACCTCTCAACTACTCAAGCTTCTTGTTTGGTAATGCTTTAGTCAGTATGTCTACTACCTATTCATCTATAGGTAGATAGTGCAGCTCCACAACCCCATCTCGTATCAGGCTTCTGATGTAGTGGTACTTGTTGTTAATATGTTTCATCTTAGCATAAAACATTGGGCCTTGTATCAATCTTATGCAACTCTGATTATCACAATGTGTTCATGTAGGGCTAAGCAGCCCTTCAAACAAGTCCGATATTAACTTTCTGATCCAAATTACTTCCCAACAGAACTCGATTGCAGCAACACATTTAGCTTCAACACTACTCAAAGCAATTATATCCTACTTTCTACTCATCCATGAGATCTAGGATGAAGCATCCACATGTTGTGCTTCTTTCGTCTGTCTCACTGACACCCCAATCTGAATCTGTATATCCCACGAGTTGGACTTCTTTACCAGTGTACCGGAGGCAGTGATATATAGTTCCACGTAAATATCTCAGGATATGCTTGGCTGCAATCCAATGATCAAGTTTTGGCACCATCTGAAACTGACTTAGGACATTTACTGCAAAACAAATGTTTGGTCTAGTATTTACTAGATACATCAAGGACCCAATCAATTATCTGTAGCAAGTAGGATCCACCGAACTAGATTATGAACATCTCAACTTCTTTAAATTGGTAATAATAGGAGTCATCATAGGCTTGCAATCCATCATGCCATACTTTTGAAGCATCTTAATCACATACTTACCTTGACCAAGATATATCTCTCTTGCCTTTTGCCATACCTCTAGTCCCAAATAATAATGCATAATCCCAAGATCCTTCATATTGAATTATGTTGCTAACGGCTTCTTGCATTCCTGAATCCGACGCTCTACACCTGTAACTAGTAGATCATCCACATACAAGAGTATGATAACTAGTTCATCCTGGACCACCCTGATATATAGGTTAGGATCTGCAGTACTCTTGGTAAAACCAAGTCTTAATAGATGTGCATCTATCCTTGCATACCAAGCCCTAGGTGTTTGCTTTAAGCCATATAGAACTTTCTTCAATCTATAGACATTAGTCTCCCTCTAATTTATTTCAAATCCTTAAGGCTGCTCAATCTAAACCTTCTCATCAATGGTACCATTAAGGAAAGTTGTCTTGACATCCATTTGATGGATGTTCCATCCCATAGTAGCATCCAACAAAACAAGCGATCTTATTATTGTATACCTAGTTGTGGGAGCAAAGGTTTCCTCATAATCAATTCCTTACTTCTGCGAGAAGCCTCTTGCTACAAGCCTTGCTTTGTATTTGTCTATGCTCCCATCTGCAGCGTGCTTTATTTTGTAGATCCATTTTGAGGTGAGTGTAGCTTTGTCACTTGGCTTAGGGACAATCTCCCATACATCATTCTTCATTATGGACTGGTACTCTTCCTGCAGAGAATTCCTCCATTCTTGATGTTTATTTGCATCTTCATAGGAGAAAGGTTTTGCTTCAATAACCCTTGTCATGTATGCAGCATATCTAGAATACCTCTTTCGTATCTTACTTTCCCTGGATGTCCCTGATTCTGTATGTCCTTCTACCTCTTGAAGAGTAGTTTTTAGCCAAACAAGCCTCTTCTAATTTTTTGGAACAATTACTTGCTGTATAGGCTCACAAGGTCCTTCAACATCTTCTTGAGCAGGTCATGTTTCTTGACCATTATTATCCCTAGAGATATCCTCAAATATAGGTATCTCCTCTTCATCAAAGTCAACTAGAACATCCCTTGATTTCTTGTAAGCTATGATCTCGTCAAAGATGACATCCCTTCTCACTTCAATTCGATGATCCTCCTTGATATAGATTCTATATACTTTTTATGAAGCACTATATCCCACAAAGATTCCCTTCATAATGGTAGGATCTAGCTTCTTCTTCTTGTCCTTGAGTATATGAATATATACAGAACACCCAAGTATCCAAAGATGATCCACACTTGGCTTCTTTCCTGTAAACGCTTCTTTTGGAGTCATGTTGTTAAGAATCTTGTGAGGACTTCAATTTTGTAAGTAGATAGTTGACTTGCATGCCTCACCCTCCAAACCCTAAACCGCTCTTGATCATGTAGCATAGCCTTGACACATTATTCAATAGTACGGTTCTTCCTTTCTGCCACGCCATTTTGTTCACGATTATAAGCAACAATGAGCTCCCTCTTGATTCCTGCTTCCTTGCATAAAGTTATAAACTCTTTGGAGGTGTATTCCCCAGCATTGTCTGACCTTAGAATTTTGATCTTTTTCTCAGTTAGGTTTTCCACTTCATTCTTGAACTCCTAAAACTTTTCAAATACCTCATCCTTGTTCTTGAGAAGGTATAACCAAGTCTTCCTTGACTAATCATCAATGAAGGTTACATAATACTGATGCCCACCAAGAGACTTTATTTCCATAGGTCCACATACATCCGAGTATATGAGATCTAATAAAATTGGAACATGGCTTCCAGTATATGAATGTCTTGTGTGTATCATCTTGTGATCGAAATTAGCTTCCAAAGATATCGAAATTCATCAAAGTACATCCAATTCATCCAAGAAGAAGAAGTGAAAAATTATTTACAAGAGAGATCGAAGTGTGATGATGATGATCTCTCACAATGAAAGTCATCTCTATTTATATGATCCTTTTCCTAATTCGAATTAGCCTAATAGCCCCTACAATTATAAAATTATGTGCAAATAACAAGTCCTTGGTGACAAACCCGCCAACTAGCTCATAAAGTTATGAAGAAACCATCCATAAGTGAGCCAAAATGATGAAACCATGGTGTAAAAGGGTCGTTGGAAGGCCGAAATGATTCCTCAAGGTGCCATAATAAAGGAGATGGCTCCATGAATGATAGACAAGGGGTTGGCCCCTTAATCTTTGAGAAAATGATCATGTGCTGCTCCAAAGTGGCTTTGGGGCACAAGTAATGGTCTCATCGGTCTCCTAATGAAAAATAAGCCTATAGAATGCTCCAAATGATAGCACACAAGATGGTGCTTTCCCTCCCATGTCTCAAGGATGAGACAAACCTCCTTTGGGCCTTGGATCAGGGCCAAACCCTGTATATACTGCTAAGCTGGTTGGGGGCACTGCTAGTCCAAGCACATCATCTCGCATATAATGTGGGGCAATGAAAAAGTTGTTGAATGTACTGAGGGTGTCCATAAGATGAGACAATGCTTCATCACATGATGAAGTCCCATGGATCTCAACGCATCCTCTACAAGTGTCAATATGCCCCTCTAGTGGGCTTAGTCCCCTGTTAAGTTGTCCAACCCATGATGAAACCACCTGCCAATTACGCATAAGATCCAACGTGTCTCCCCACCCTCAGGTACAATAATTCATTAGTGCATCTAAGTGAAACAAGCTTGTTAGTCAAGGGCACAAATGAGACTTCATAATGTGTTTCCCTTCCAAATTTGGGACTTTGAGCATGTAATGGTGTTACCTCCCTAGATAGGAGTGGCTAATAAACAACCCTATTAGGTGTTCCCACTCCTAAAGGGAAAGAAATTTCCAAGTTACATCCTTCAAGTGGTAGGTGTGATGTGGATAACGATGAGGTGGTTTGGGACACAGGGGTCTCAAGGCCAAATGCCATGGGCTCAAGGGTGGTAATGATGAGGGATGTCCACATATTTGGGTGTATATAAGTAGGAGGGAGAAATCATTGTACATGAGTTACCCCGACCTTTGTTTTTCCACCCTTCTTCATTTGCCTTTTTCCTTTTATTGATTTTTCTTTCATTTTACTGCTCAGTGCTCTAGGGGTTGAGAGCATGTTGTGTATGATATAGCAGTGATTACCCCCTTAAGGTGGGGCAGTTCATCGCCCACTAGGGTTGGGACATGCATGGGTTCCTTAATGATGTAGGGGGGCACCCAAGGGGGGGCCTAGGAACTAGAGTGTTGGCCATTATGATAAGGGGTAGAGCTCATGTTTGGCTTTTGCCCATGTGCTAATTTTTATTGTCCCAACCATCTTTTGCATCTTGTGGTATTATTTCCTTTTTTATGTGGTCATGATATGATTTTATCTTTCTTTTTAGCTGCATCAACCTTCAGGGCATCATTCCAGGCCCAACCCAGATATGTTGACAAGGATAGGGGGAGTGTCAGAGCCTTGTGGACTCGGTGGTCATGTGGACCCAGAGAGGGGAGATGATGAAATAGGGCATGTAATGTGCAGAGGAGAGTGAAAAATGTGGAAGGGGAAAATGGGATCGCGCTACAAAAATTGTGGTTTCCCAAGTAGTGCCCATCCTGAAGCTATAAGCCAATAAGGGAGATCCCATAGGACTAGGGTTGAGGATTAACCCCCCATTTAAGGTGAGGGAACAAAACTACAGTCAAAACCCTTCCTTATTCCAAGTCACGCCCCATACCCAAGTGCGCCCAAGGAAAAGCAAGAATAAGCACTCGATTGCATAATGAATGACATACCTTTAGGATTGGATGGCCCACCTTCAAACATACACTCTCGACAGATGGGCGAGGGGACATATGACTGGATCAGGGAGTGGGGATAAACTAAAACATATCGTCTACATTGGTGGTTGTCAGGGTTGTTGACTGTCGACTGAAGATGGGTAAAAATATTTTTGGTTTATCTCCTTATATTTTTACTCAAATGTCAAGTGTAGATGCCCGTTGGATGCGAAATCAATTTCCACATCCAATGAGTACCCACTCTGCATACTTTTGAGTAGACCCACATCGAAAAAAATTGAAAATACATGAAAAAATGTGTAAAAATTTGAAAAGACCTACTCAGAAGTATGCAGAGTGGGTGCTCGTTGGATGTGGAATTTGATTCTGCATCCAACAGGCATCTACACTTGACATTTGAGTCAACCTACAAGGATATAAGCTGAAGATACATTAAAAAATAGTTTCCTTTTTTTTCTTTAAAAAATTCTCTTATTTTATTATTTTAACTATTATTTTTTTATTTTCCCTAGGAGGTCCATTTTAGACCTCAAAATTCCCCTAATATGTGTCTTTAATTATTATGTGATTCTGATGTTGTTACTTAATGGATGGTTAGTTGTAAAAGGAAACTGTCATTTTCTTATTACTTGCAATACAATAACTTTGAATGCACCACTTAGTGGCTAATAAAATTGTGAACATGGTTTTCTATGTATGAATGTCTTGTGTGTATCATCTCGTGTTTCGTTTGAAAAAGTAAAAATAAAATGAATATTTCACATATATGTGTGTTTGTGTATAAATGGAATACATAGGGAAGGTCCCTACTCTTGGTATCAAATCCTAGGTTCAACATCTAAGACCTATGGACCATTTTTACCTTAATTTTCTTCCTACTTCGTGCACAACTAGTGCATGAGCATTGCCCTATAGAAGAGCTAGCTAGAACTCTCAAACACTTGCTATCTAAATCCCGTCTCTATTATGGATTGGCTAATCCATCACAAGCTTGCACCCTTATTATTATACACTTTGATCATTGATTTTCACATTTGACTTGGTATTCTCAACACTAAACGCTTTTGTTCCCATTGATGTGTGGAGGACATTTGTCTCTGGAGGTGACATTCCAAGTAGAGATAATCTCTGACTATTAAGATTTGCAGCTTAGGAGGTACTCCCACAACCCCTGGAGTATAGGGTTTGTTTGGAGTTTACCCACGAAAAATATGTTTTGTGGGCAATGTACCCAAGTCGTGGGATTTAGACCCAAAGGGATGGGCTAAATACCCAAAGAAATGTATTGTTTATTCTAATTGTTATGTGAGGGCACTTTAATGGAATTAAGATTCAAGAAGGCCTAAGCTAATGATTAGAGAGATATAAATAGAAGTGGCCTAAGGAGAGGTATCACCCAAGAGAGCATCACATCTCAAGAGTAATCTACCCAAGAGTGTGAGTTACCTCAGGAGAGTCGCAAACCTTAAGGAGGATTGAACTGGGAGTCGTTTATGGTCTATCCAATGTTTGTTTGCAGGTTGAGTTTTCCTAGGAAGTAAGTCAAAATTTTGTGTTTTTCGTGCCTTAAAGGAGGACCTCTGTCTAAGCAAGTTTGAGGTCATTTTTTTTTTGCCCTAGTTAGGGCTCCTACTAAGTATACACAATCACTTATATTTTGTCCAAAAGTTTGATTATATTCTCTCTCATGTTTTGTGCATAAAGGAGAGGGTCGAGACCCTAAGAAGGTTCTCACAAGACCTTTGTTTTGTGAATGTGTAAGGTCGCGAGCCTCGGAAGTCCCGTTGTTGGCTCTGTGGTATGGGATGTCCTTAGAAGGGCCGAATCTACCCTCAATTTGTGAACAAAGGTGTGAAGGAAGGGATAGAGAGAAGGTTTGGTGCAGTGTGAAGGTAGAAGGGCAATCGAAGGGTTGATATATGGGTGGAAGTTTGCCCAACAAAGAGTGCATGGATAGCATGGTTTAGGGCTACGTTGAACAACAAACACAAGGGAAGATTTGTTGTATGTTGCAGACCTTTGTTTTGAGGGTGATATACAGTGGTATGAGGGTTGCTATACATTGTGAGAAGTTAAGTCTTTTGAATCCCTATGTACAGTGATATTGGAGAAGCAAATCCATTGTTAGGGGGCAAACCTTTGAAGCCTATGAACATTGACTTTGGAGCAGTTGAGTTATTGTGTGAAAGCAAACTTGTTGAGCCTAAGAACAATGGCCTTGGAGGAGCATTGTCATTGTGGGAAGGCAAAGTTGTTGAGTTGATGTGTGGGAAGTATTTTGGAGCAGCGAAATATCTTGTGAGCAGTTGAAGGCAAAGGTAGCGGAGCAATATTATACTTTGTGTGTATAGGTGGCAAAGGACCTGCTAGGTGTTTAAGACAAGTAGATTGAAAGCACTGGTGTAAGAACTTCATAAAGTAAGTCAAGTTTGTTCTTGTTCTTGGAAAAATTGATAGTCAAGTGGTGTTGACATCAAGCCCTAGTTTTCCTTGTATCAAGGCTAATTGTAAGGGCCATGATCCCTAGTACGAGAGCCCTATGATTGTTGTATTAAAGTTGTAATACAAACAAGTTTTGGGTTGCATAAATTTTTGTCTACTTTGTTGATTCATTGTTGTACATTTTCCACTGTGAAAATTGCTTGGTGTTGTGGTATTTCAATGTGTTTATGATCGTGGTTTTAGACATAGACCTGATTCTAAAGTGCCAATGAAAAATTAACACTGACTTTGTGTATAATTCATCTTGACTATGAAGACTTTGTTGTTGAACAAGGAACTCAAACAAAGTAAGACAATATTTCCATAGTTTCAACTTCACATTGGAAGAAATTATATTTTATTTTGGAGTATGGGTTTCATACTAAAATTTGAGTCAAAAGCGTGTTCTTCCTACTTTTAGGTATTTCTAAGTCTTTCTAGCATAAAGAATAATAATGGACATGTGTCATAGTCCTATTTGGACTCAATGTAATGAAGGAAAATATTTATTTTATCAAGAAAAAGTCATGGATAATCCCAAGACCAAGACGACCCAAGGAGCAGATCAAGTCGGGCTAAAGGGAGGGAATTCGGCCCTCAAGAAAGGCTACATAAAGGAGTGAAGCTCGATTCATTTGGTCACTCATCAAAAGCAAGTTCGATATGCAATAGCGAAGGTGAATAAAAATAGCTCGGAGGACGAAGAAGAGGAACATAAGTCGAAGTCTATCAAAGAATCTATTTTTCTTGTCTCGCTCAAGGTTTGTGAAGTTGCCAGTTGTAGGAGGTCGAAATTTTGTCGCAGTTGCAGGAGGTCGAAGTTGCAAGGCCGAAATTTTGTTGCAAGGGTCGAAGTTGTAGTAGCAGTGTATCAATATCGAAGTTCTGGAAGTTGTATCAAGGAATATCTTGTTGGGAGTTCGCTTGGGGCTTGGAGGGTTTGTAGGGAAGCATGCAAGAAAACTATCTTGATCATGTAGCAGTCACTGTGAGCAGAGTCGCTCACTCCAGAGGGGAGTGCGAATAGCTGAGCAGAAGGGAAGAGGAGATTTTCGACAGTTTTTTGAGATGGCCACTGGTGGGCTTCGTGACCAGGACAGGTTGGATGGGGCTTTCAACTACGTCATTTGGAAGACAAGGATGTCCTTCCTTCTGGACAAGTTTAGCCCGAAAGCATATATTGATGCAGTGGTAGCGGTTCCCATGGATGAGGATCAGCTGAAGGAGTACAGAAAGGAGATAATGCGAGCAAAGAGATTGATTCTAGATGGTGTCAGCGATCATGTGGTCTCGCATATCGCTGGCAAAGATACTGCCAACCAGATGTGGGATTCTCTTGCCAACGTTATACCAAGGTACTTCCGAGGAGCGGAAGATGTAACTCGAGGAGAAGCTGAGATGCATCCAGATGCAGAAAGGGGAAGGCATAGACCATTTCCTCACTAGGATTCAGGAGGACGAGGATCAGTGGTCGGTTGTTGGGGCAACGCCTCAAGCTTCCGAGCTAGTGTGGTTGGCACTCAATAGCGTCTCAGAGGATTGGCAAGTCTTTGTCCAAAGTATATTGGGCAGAGACACGCTACTAAGATGGTATAGAATGTGGGATGACTTGTAGCAAGAGGAGATGAGGTAAGCCCTTTTGAAGAGCTCCATCAGTGGCAGCAGTAGCAGATCAAAGCAGGTGAAGGAAGAGGAGAATGTTGCCCTTGCATCTAAGGGTCCCAGTGAAGGACATAGGAAACAAAGGAAAAAGAAGAAGGACCTATCAAAGGTCAAGTGCTCCAGGTGTGGTGAGCTAGGCCACTACAATACCCAGTGTCCTCTCAGGAAGAAGGGCAAAGAGGAGAAGCAAGACCAGCAGGCAGCTTCTGTTGAGATCGATAGGATTTCCTCCAGGCTCGAGGAAGACTTCGCAATGTTCGTCGACATACCTCCAGGAGTGAGGTGGGGCGACTTGGTTTTGTAGCCCCAGAGCGCTACAGATGGCCAAGATCCTTGAGGATTCCACCCCTTGGATCAATACCTGGATACGATGGCCCACAGTATTCAGTAGTAGGATGGACCTGTGGCAGTTGGTGTAGTCAAAAGCCAAAGTGACAATTCTAGACTAGTAGCAGTCAAATGTTGGGGAGCGTGCAGTTGGCACAATGGAGAATCATTAGCAGCACAGATTCTCCAGTAAACAGTGCAGAGGCTAGTAGTAGTCAAGACTCAGGTAACAGATGCATCATACTGAACACAGTTGGTTCTGTATTTCGGATGTTTCTCAGTTGCAGATGTTGCAATTGCAGAGGCTAGTAGTAGTCAGGACTCAGGTAACAGATGCATCATACTGAACACAGTTGGTTCTGTATTTCGGATGTTTCTCAGTTGCAGATGTTGCAATTGCAGCAGCAACGGATAAGAGGAAGTTGCAGTGCAGATGCAGGGTTGGCAACAGTTCAGCAGAGTCAGCGGCAGCATTGATACAACATATATCAGATTTGCGCATTGGTTGGTGGGCAGCAGTAGCCAGACATCAGCAAGGTAATGGGAGATGATACAGAGACAGGGTCTTGTGGCAGTAGGTGCAACACTAGAACATATTCCTCGCTAAGAGGGAGTGTTAGTTTTTGTAGCATCGGATGTGTTCTAGCCACGAAAATTTGTAGAGAGGCTAGAATACATGAGTTCTCCAAAACCCATAAATAGTTTCTAGAAATTCCACCTAGAAGTGGCTTAATTAGATTAACATGTTTTTAAATATTTCCTAAGTCTAAACTTAGGGAATATGGTTAGTTAATCAGAATTAACTAAGTCAAGGTGAGAATCATCTAGAAACTCACACGGATCGACTCCAAGATGATCATATCCATCAATTATGTTTTAATCTTGGTCGTTGGTGCTCCAACAGAGGATTATAAGAAGAAGTCGATGTGGTGATGGACAATACACTTTAGCAATTCAATTTCCATATTAGCAACAATCTGTTGTTGGAAAGGGAGTCATAGAAATCGAAGCAGTGAGAGGAGCAGAGACAATGAGGCTGGAGGAGGCATTCCAGATCTAGCGAGTGCATTTGCAGAGAGGCAGAATAGCCACATAGAGGTTGACGTTGCGGCAGCGCAATAGCCTCCAGAGGAAAAATCGATTTGTTGTGGAAGAGAGACGTTTTCAGTTCCAGAGGTCGGGAAGGAGTCCCAAAGTGCCGGAGAAGGATATTTTCGGTCAACAGAAGGCATAACGACTTCATCAGGGATCAGTCTGAGGCTAGACGTCCAACCAGCTACGCAGAGAAGCACAGAGGCTGACACAGAGGGTCAGAGGGCTGTAATTCTTAAGACAAGCCGTGCTGGGAGATTGCCTGTGGGGTGAGGAAAATTCCTCTCCATATTTCTGCAAGTATTTTTCTCTGTTGGATTGCCAGTATTTCGACATCCAGTTGTACTCAGATTTTATCACTACTGCATAATAATAAAACCCTCATCTGTTTCACCGGTTTTCCTAAATGGAGTTTTTCCAGGGACTTTTGTTCAAA